>OU015492.1:113066749-113666749 GCA_907164885.2 Dolomedes plantarius
TTTTTTTTCCTTTAAGCGATTTATTTGAGAAAATATAACCTTTTTCATTTGCTTCAAATTTTAAAATCATTCATTTTATGCAGTGTAATATTAAAATGAGTGATATTTTCGGTGGTCTTATAATTTTGTTACACACTGTATATATATATAGACTGTCACAAAAATGTATACACCCAGAAGAAATCGAACTACTAACACGAAACTTGGCAGGGATGTAGTCTGGTAGGAGATATGCAAATGATTAAAATTTCGACGCTAATGAGACAAGGGTAGGCGCGGTATGCGCATATGAGATGCGCAGATTGGAGAGTTTAAAAGTATGATTGCTTGTGCCATAGGGTTATTCAAACAAATCTGTCGACTTGTATGGTCGGTATTGTGACTAGAGATGCCTCTGAGACGTAACCGGTGACAGTACGAAAAATTGTCAAACTTTGAGACGGGGGCGTAGATTAGGCCTCAGAGAAGCAGGTTGGTCGAACAGGGTATCGACCACCATCTCGGTCGGAGCGATAACGAAGTTTCTCGGTGTTGGCTGCAATGGATAACGGAAGGGATAGTCTACCGTCGCTGAGGGTAAGGGCGTCCCGGGAATACAAATGCGCGCAACAATCGCGCAATCATAAGACAGGCCACGTCCGCATCAAAAACGTCGCTAGAATCGGTTCGACACATTTCCCACCTTCCAGGCATCCGATGGTATCAAGGGAAACCATTCGGAGACGACTGGCCGAAGCAGGTATAAGGAGCCGACGTCCATTTAGACGCCTCCCACTGACCCTACATCATAGGCAGTTTCGATTGGATTTTTGACGTCCTCGGGAAAGCTTGAGTATGACCGACTGGAGGCGTGTTATCTTCAGCGATGAATCCCGATTCAGTCTCAATGCTGATGAACAGCGCATACGCGTGTGGAGGAGGTTAGGCCACCGGTCCGATCCGGCAGTTGTTGTCGAGAGGCATACGGCGATTACACAAGGTGTGACAGTGTAGGGAGCGATTTGTTGGGACACGCTATCATCGCTAGTCGTCCTTCAACGCACTTTGACGGCACGCAGTTACGTGGACGATATTTTAACGCCAGTTGTACTTGGTACGTACTTGAGTACCGAGTACAACTTGGTAACGACTTGGTAGCCTATGCTATCAAGTCGCAGAGTGCCATTTTTCAGCAAGACAACGCTCGTCCACATACTGCGCAACTCTCCCAACAATATCTTCAAGGATATGACGTACTCCCATAGCCTGCCAGGGCAGGGGGATATACAAAATATCCATACTTCCTGTGTGAGTGGTACACTAAGGAAAGGAGTCAACATTGGATTAATAGAGAGTTGCCAGTAAGAAAGAAAACGGAAATTGTCATCAAAAATTTTATTGAGGAAGCTTTGGTTGATCGAGAAAAGATTCTTCTGCCTCCCCTTCATATAAAACTTGGTTTTATAAAACAATTCGTGAAAGCACTAGGCAAAGAAGGTCGGTATTTCAATCACTTTCTCCATGCATTTCCTGGATTATCTGCAGCCAAAGTGAAGGAAGGTGTCTTTGTGAGACCAGATATTCGAAAACGTATGAAGGACAAAAAATTTGAAGCATGTATGACAAAGGTTGAAAAGGAAGCTTGGAGCTCCTTTAAATAAGTTGTTAATAAATTCCTGGGAAATTAAAAGGATCCCAACTCAAACAAATTGTATAAAGTATGCTTGAAAATTTCAAAAAATTAGGATGTTCTGTCACCTTAAAAGTTCATTTTCTGATATGTTATCTGGACTATTATTCAGAAAAACTTGGTGACGTTAGTGAGGAACTCTGTGATAGATTTCACCAAGACATTAAGCAGATGGAAGTCAGATACCAAGATATATGGAACAAAAACATGATAGCAGATTACTGCTGGTCACTACATAGAGAACAACCGCAACTTACACACAGAAGATCTTCTTCCACACGGAGTATTCAACACAAAAGAAAAAGGTACTAGAAAGCCTTAGAAACTTGACTTTATGCGGCTATTGCGGAATATCCAGAATCGTACGTTTTTGTACTAATGACAGTAAACGACTCATTAATGTGGATTCTAAATATATATGTGAGTATTAAAGTAATTTTTCACATAAAACTTCTTACTTATTATTTTGTTTTACTTCCTAGAAATGTTCTTACATGGTATATAAAGCATTATTTTTCTAAATTTTCAAACGCAATTTTCAAAAACACTGTTACGTGATAGACAAATACGAATGACATATTTGAAATTAGCATACCAAAAAACATAAAAGTCAATTGCTACTTTGCAAAAAACACTGAAAATTCGCAGGCTTGTGTAATTTAAAGTATATCTTTAAATAAATAATTAAATATGGTATACATTTTCTTCAAACTATCCGTGACCTCCCCAGTTTCTTTTGGCGACCCCTCAGTGGGTCGCGACCCAGTTTGCACAACACTGCTCTAGAATATTACTTTGATGCCCTAATTGTACATATAGGTCGATATAAAAAAAGAATAATCTATAGCTATCGAATAAGATGTTAACTATGCTACATATTAATAGTAGTAGCCTGCAGCTCGATTTGTTCCTAATGTTATCTGAAAAGCTACTTAAAATAGCTGTGAATATTTATATACCAAAAAACAAAGCTATGATATAATTTCAAATTATAATTAGAAGAGTATAATGTAGTTTCTAAAGACAGTTAACGATGAATGAGTTAAGACCATCTTCAATGAATATCGAAAATGATGAAACGGTCATTGAATTCACACATCAATCAGGCATAAGTAAAATTTTCAACATATCATTCTATTAGCAAATTTTGAAAATTTAAAAGATTGTAATAGATTAAAACTAGGTATTTCTCAGATGTTAAAACTAAGCACTCTGAAGTATACGTAAAGCGTCGTGGGACATTTCTAAATATTGACGAAGCTTTTCTGGGCGTATTCTACACATAAAAAATATGAAATAATAATACTGAGTTTGACTATTTTTAATAACGTAACAATAAAATTTTTAAGAATTGTGTAGATTCGTTATATATCTCAGAAATCTTATTGGAAAAATTAATATTTTAAATTTATTATAATACTGTCAACTCGCAATATATACACGCATAGTAAGCTACAGTAAGGTACAAATTTGTGTTTTATTAGCAAGATTTTAAAATAAAAGAAGAACATACATCTTTACGATACTGTGATAGTATTTCAATTTTTAACTAACCCCCATAAATCCCACCTATCTCAGGCCATTAAACCCAGGTTGCAACCTTAACAGCATTCTATATTGTTTCTCCTCCCTTCTATGTCAGGTAGAGGCAACAAAAATTTCCGTTACAGTTACAAAAAAATGCCACGGCAAAGTAATTGAAGGAAAAGTTCCCCATAAAAGGATGGCTCTGGTTGCACTTTACGAAATGAAGCTGAAATGGTAGAAAACGTTCATTTTATATCCGGCGATGAAACAGTGATCAGGAGACAAAAATTACCAGTTCATCGTCTTTTCCGCAGGCTTAAAGAACTTGACTCTCCTCTCGGTAATACGTTTCATTAAAAATATTGATTTAACAATGTATTTCAAGTGATGTATTTTTAAGAATTATAGAGGATTTGGGGTTTAAGTTCCAAATTAGTTAAGATAATGATATTGAAACGATATAAAGAATAAGCAAATACTTACACACACGCGCACAGACACACACACACACACACATATATATATAAATAAATAAAAATAATATATATATATATATATATATATATATATATATATATATATATATATATATATATATATATATATATATATATATATATATATATTTCATTTTATATCCGGTGGTGGAACAATAGTCAGGACACAAAAATTTCCAGTTCAACGTCTTCTCCGCAGGATGAAAGAACTTGACTTCCTCTGGGTAATACGTTTAAAAAAAATATTGGATTCATGATGTATTTTAGGTGCTGTATAAATAAGAATTATACACGAATTTGACTTTTGATTCCAAAAAATTTAGAGTAATAGTATGAAACGATAGGAACAATTAGCAATTAACATGTCGTTTACGTTTTTCTTGTTCATTGAAATTTCAGAGTTATCAGTAAAGATTCTAATATTTTCATTCAAAACAATGGAACATAACTTCACTTATAAACTAGAAAGTACGTCCTTTCACTTTGTATTTTTCCTGGCTGTGGAAAGGATATATATATATATATATATTCAGATTTATGAATAACTTTCTAATACTTATATTATACATTTCAATTCACTCGTGAGTAGTTATTTGTTAATTATTTCTCCGTGATTATTCGTAGAAACCCTTATTAATACATTTTAACTTTGTTCAAACTGTAATTTCATTCTTATTTTGCTTTCACATCTATAAATTATTCATCCTTCTCGTGACATTGCAAAGATATAGGAATGACTTTTCCCTCTTTTAAATAGACAGATTAAAAAAAATCAACTCGAAATTTATACAGAGATGTTTTTATTTTAAATAAAAAATTCTATGCGTTACAGATTCTCCAAGTAACTTCAGTTAAAAACAGGAAAATTTTTCTTTCTCTGTACTCTCAGTTATGAATGAAATTTTACTAGAATTTTTGTTATTTGTGGAATGCATCTGTTCTGCTAAAATTCATTGATATGCATGATTAATTACCTAACATACATGATATTAATATTTTACATGTAGTTCTCAATATCTTATTCAACCATCTGTGAAATTGCTTATTCTTACTTGGGGTTCGCTAGAAGATATTTCGTATTTCAGCACTTACATCTTTAATTAATACAGCTTCTAATTTACTTAGTTGTGATATCTGAGAGGAAAAATGATACGGTAAACAAAGTAGCATTTTTATTTGCATCTGCATGATCACTCACAAGGTAGCTCATCTTTTTTCTTTTAATCATATGCTTTTAATGTGAACATAATTTTGTTGTGCGAGTCAATGATAATTTTTATGTTTCTTATCTTAATTAAGTCTAGTAAAATGAATCAGTTGATATATTGAAATAAAGAAATCGTTTCAGCTACAAAGCCATGAAATTTATCTGGGGTTCATAGAACCTTTGCTCCTCAAACTGTCCTTTAATATATATATATATATATATATATATATATATATATATATATATATATATATATATATGTGTGTGTATATATATCTATCTATCTATCTATATATATATATATATATATATAGTATTGTATAGATATCTATCTATCTATCTATCTATCTATATATATATATATATATATATATATATATATATATATATATATATATATATTATATATATGTATTATTCCCTTACTCTTGTCCGCATAAGCCATTTTATATATGTTTTTACATTTTTCACACACAAATTTTTATTTTTATTTTGCCTTCACGAGTATAACTTTATTTTGGGACCATTACAATGATTTATAAATGACGTATAAATGACAAAAATACTTCTAAATACAGAAATATAGAAAAAATATCCTCCTCGAAATTTATATGGTGACGTTCTTAGTTGAAATAATAAGTTTTATGTGTTACAGCATTCCTTTAGCTAAATTCAGATTGAATGTCTTTCCCAGTACTTGCAGTCATGAATGAAGTCTGTCCAACTTTATCTACTATTTATGCAATACATTTCTTCTGTTAAAAATACTCGATATACATGATTAATTAGATAACACATAATACATAAATACTTTGCATGCAGTATTTAATATTTTATTCGACCATCCGTGAAATTGCTGATTCTGAGCTCGAATTCGTTCCATGATATTCCGTATTTCAGCACTTACGTCTTTAATTAATACAGCTTTTAATTTACATAATGTTCATATCTACGAGGAAAAATGATACGGTACACAGAGCAACATTTTTATTTGCATGTGCATTATCACTCATTAGGTCTCTCTTTTTGTTCTTTCTCTCATTTTTTTCTTTTAACCATATGCCTTGAAGGGAATTATAATTTTGTTTTGCGAGTCCATGTTATTTTTGCTAAATTTAATCATAATTAAATCTAGTGAAACGAGTGAGTCGACACATTGAAATAAAGAAATTATTTCGGCTACAAATTCAAAAATTTATCTGGATTATTATGAATCTGTACCTCTCCATCTATCCTTAATGTATGTATATGTATATATATATATATATATATATATATATATATATATATATATATATATATATATATATATATATATATATATATATATGGTAGGTGTTCCAAATAACGCCAACTCTAACTTTTTTCGACATTTCATCCAATTTTTAGCTTCTTATTAGGCTGGAAACTCAAAGACCTTCCCTAAGAACTATTTCGTTTCAAATTCGGAGATCATCCAGCTCCAAAACCAGTGCCAATTAAGTTATGTGGCTAAATTGAAAAAACTGAAATTTCCAGTGAAACCCAGAGCGATTCCTAAATCGCCTGCCTCTGTTCCTATTATCGTCTACCAGGCGAAATTAGGAGCACCTGTTAAAAGGCGTTTCTAGCAAAGTCCTTCTGAGCAAGATGGAATGCTGTAGTTGAATGAGGGGGGGGGGGAGAGGAAAAAAGAGAAGAAAAACTCAAATAATAAAAAACAGAACAAAGAACAGAAAATCTATTGTGGAAATCGTTAAACAGAAGTAATACCAATAATTTAAACCTATTTTGGCCACTTAATCATTCAAATAGATGGAACATATATATTTTCTGCGCCCTCCATTGGCTGCATCATAATATTTGTGGTTCTACTTAAAGCATGAGGTATATATGAGCCCCTCCTCACCACAGCTTCCCCCTCTCTGCCTATGACATTTTGTATACAGATGATTTCCCTTTCAAGCAGATCACCTGTACATTTTTACTTTGGACAGTTGTAATGCCCGTTTCGTCAATATTAAAAGTTCTGGTAGGGTGCAACTTAATTTTCTCAAGTTCTACTTTAAGTATTATGAAAAAGGCTTTCACGTTTTCTTCAGTGAACACTAGGATTCTGGCTCTTGACAATGACAGTGGAGTTCTGATTGTCAATTGGGAAGCGTTCCTTTTCACAAACTAATTCAGTCACTTGCGACCAGCTCAGTTTGTTTTTCAGAGATTTGGTGGGGAAAATTGTTTCTCAAGGCAAGTTGTTAGGCCATCTTCTTAACATCATTTCGAGTGAAACCAAAAAATTGGATCCCATTTCCTTGCAGTAGTTAACTTGCTCCTTTTCAAAATCATCCGTCAGTACAGGTTTTCTCCCAAGTATCCTTCTCACCACTATTCTAACCTCTGCAGTTCCATCGTTTTTCTCACTCACATCTTTTTTAACGTACTCACGAATCGTAGATCTTGGAATGCCAAACTGTTTGGGAGCCTTTAAGGGGATGGTGGACTTTCAAATTACCAAAATTTGAGCAAAAATTGGAATTTTTTTGGGGGGTGTATTAATATTTTAAAAACATGTAAATATTGGAATGAAATGCATTTAAAATGTGTAGTGAAAAGAAAAATGAAAAATTGGTGGCTTTAGAGTAGTAAGTATTAAAGGTAGATAAAAAATTATCTTTTAAATGACTTTTTCTCAAAATGAGAAATTTCCAGATTTGCAAGTCTTTAAAATGCTCCTCGCATCATAATTTTTGACGAAAGTTTATGAAATTTATAATAAAGATTCCTGTAATACATCAAAATAAAGTTATGTATCCATTTTAGGATTCAAGATCATTTAGGTTATAAACGTTTAACTTTAGTGTAGAAAAGTACAAAAATTTCGCGAAAATTCAGAGTACAAGCATAAAAATATTTTCTAAAAATTAACTATTCAACGAAAGTACAAAAAAATACATAACTTTGTTCAGAAAGTATTTATAAGCAATATAAATGCAAAATTAAGGGGAAAAGTTTTAAATTGAGTCGCAAGGAGCATTTTAAAGAATGGTAATTTAATTTAAATTTTTAATTATAAAATATTTTTTTAAAAATATTTATAAAATTTTATAAGATGTTAATATTGTTATACTTTAATGAATATATATACAGAATTTCATATCTCTGTGGTAAAAATTTCAAAAATCGTTTTGAAAGGTCCACCATCCCCTTAACGGTCCCATTTCTTTTTTCAGAACTGCCTGACATGCGGGCTGCAGACTCGGGGTACTCCCTGTCTGTCTATTTTTAATTTCCTTAGGCATCTTAGATAAGAGGCGTCCAACAAAAAAGAACGGAAAGTGTAATAAAATAACTAAAATTAAAAAGGAAACAAGAATGCAATATTTAGTTTTTAATTAAAGTAGCTGTTCCAAATATCGCCTGGTAGGCGATATTAGGAACACAACATGGTCAACACGAACATGCTAAGAACAAAGTTTAAAACACAGTTTTTTTCAAAAATAAATGCACTTCTGGATTCTCTGTTGAATGCACTTTCAAATGATACAAACAAAACTAAAATTTGGATGCGCCTACTTGGTCATACACTGGATTCTTTGGAGCCAAAATTTACGAAGACAACAGCAAAAACAACTTCAGACGCCATATAGTTTCTGTTGTCAGTGATAAGAGCATTGTAGCTCGTGCCGCTGTTAGTACAAACTCAGAGCTAAGAAGTTACCGAATTTTCTGATACATAGCGATAATCGTACTATGGAAACACAAGTAGGTGATATTAGGCACAGGGATGATATTTGGGACACCCACCCTATATATATATATATATATATATATATATATATATATATATATATCTGTGTGTGTGTATACTTAATAATAATGTTATTTTCTTAAAGCCAAGCAAGAACGAAAATCATGTTTCATGGGAGAAAATGTTTATTTACGCAAACATACTGCTCTCGTTATATTATATTGTTTCCCTAGACTTTTAATAATGTATCTAGGCTTAAATTAGTCTAAGCGATAAGATCTTATTTTATATGAAGTCTCAGTATCAAAGTTTATTTTATTACTAATTTAATTGATTACTGATTTTTTGTTTGTTATAATATAGTACGCATTACTTATATTTATATATATATATATATATATATATATATATGATACCTCATATTATTTTCTTTTAGTACTTTGTGCATTTTCGAACATTTCTGCCATTCCAAATCATATTAAATGCTTAATTTTGATTATTTTATTTCTTGATTATACTGACGCACTTTATAATAATGGTAAAATTAAGGAAATATCTTAAAAATTCGTGCATTCAATTATTTTGTTTATTTCTTAATTTTCATATATTCATAATTTTATCTCCTTTTTTCAGTATCTTGTTCTCAATTAGTTGGGTTTTACATTAAACATTTAAAATATGTCTCGTATCTGCTGAACACTTTCGTTAATTATAATTTTTATATCAGTACTTCTATTTGTCTTATAATTTATTCTGAGATCTTTCATGTACAGTTTGGAAGTAGTTGTTTTAGATAGTAAGCTGTCTAATCATAAACACTCCTATTTTACCGGTATATGGTTCTCTTCATAGAGAATAATATAACTGTCACCTGGTGACTTGAATGAAGATTAAATCATTGTGTGGGTATCTTGATTTAAACAGATGTGGCAACCTCATAGCAGGTTGTTACAGGTACCAAGAAAACAGAAAATTGCTGGGACAGAGATAAATTATAATTGTCTGTTGATGTGATCATTTTTATATGTACTACCTAAACATACGAAAACGCCTAAAATAGAATAGCTCCTTGATTGCTGAAAGTAAAAGTTATTATTACAGCCATATTTATGAGATTATTAGATTTAAATTATTCATATCTTCATTTACTCAAACTAATAATTCATATTTTTTAAGTAAGCATAGCTGTGTTTTTGAATTATCGCATTTATGAAATTTCTCTTGGGGAAATGAAATTTACTCTCCAGACAAAAGAACAAATCTAAGTATTGGTTCGGAACTTGATATCTATTTTACAATTTCTTGTTTAATTTATGAGGCAGGGAATTTTATGCTCATAATTGGGATTGAATATTATAGTTTTCTTGGAGCAGGCATCCAGTATGAGGTGATTCCGATGGTCCAATGTACATAGTATGCAGCCTCTTATAAGCCCAGTAACGTTTATTTTGTTGCAATACATCAATCCCCCAGGGCTCTTCGGGATACTTGAGCATGTCAGCAGAGGAGAACATAACCAGTATGGACTCCAGCGTTTCCTCCCCTGACTAGCAGGCCGGGCAGATTGGGAATTCAGCCAGGGGAAACAGGTATAGGTAATGACCGCCTACTATGTGGCCTATTCTGCATATCGCAGCAAACCTAACCGTAGCTCGAAGGACGGCACGGCAATCTTCATGATCAGATCTTCAGGCGTTAGCTGTATGTGGTAAAGTAATCGGTACGGACGTTCCCCGATTTCCCCCTAAAAGTCCATTCTTGTCAGATTATTCTTGATGCTGCCTCGTTGCGTCTCGTCAAAGATTTATGAGAAGGCTACATCGGACTCACATTGAAGGTCAGTTTAGCTCATCCACCCGTTTATCGCTTGTTACTCCGAGGTGTGTGGAAACTCCCTTGAGACACAATTCTCTTTCACTCTTCCCCCAGCTTAGCGAGAAGTATTCTCAGCTCTTTAATACGGAAAAAAGTAGTCCCCTTGTTCAGACTTTCTTGAGGCATCTATGGCAGATCGCGAGTCAGTATGGATACATACATGTTTTTAAAAAAATTATTTTGCTCTTGGTATCAAATAAGATCTGCATTTAAGGCCGGTCATTCGACATCCATGCCAGAAGAATAATTCCAAGGGATGTAAAAACACTCATCTGCCTTTTGATCGTAAAAACCAGTTACAGCTTTCCCTTGATTCAAGTCTACTGATCTGTCGGTATAAATCTTTAGAAACCCCTGATACTTGATGTTTATCATTTTCAAAGTAACAGCTCTAACAGCTGCATCCACATCAGCTTTCGTCAATTTTGTCGGTAGATCTAGCTCAACTCCACGTTAATACTGTAGAGATAGGTTCTCGGCCCCTTTACAAACTGCGGTATTGTGTTTACACTGTAGGAGAATAATTGTTGATACTTTCGTTTAGAGATTTGAAAGGTTGAGTATCCGGTAAAGTTTAGATGTTTAAGTGTTGCTCCAAGTTAGTCTTTTGATATATTAATACAACATCTCTATTCAAAGCTCTATTTCCCTCTCGGTGATTGGGGAAGTCCAGGGACATCCAAGACTGATTGTCAGAACAGTAACAGTTGAAAGTCTCAGCTCTAACAGCTGCATCCGCATTCAGCTTTCGTCAATTTTGCCGGTTGATCTAGCTTCAACTCCACGTCAATAGTGTAGGGATACGTTCTCGGCCCCTTTACAAACTGCGGTATTGTGTTTAAACTGTAGGAGAATTATAGAGTATCCAGTAAAGTTTAGATGTTTAAGTGTTGCTCCAAGTTAGTCTTTTGATATATTAATACAACGTCTTTATTTGAAGCCTTATCTCCCTCTCGGTGAATGGGGGAGTCCAGGGACATCCAAGACTGATTGTCAGAGCAGTCCGTTGGATAATTTCAGCTTACTTGAGATGAAAATTATAAAATGAAACATATCAGATAGAGTTAATTTTGTGTCCGATGTACAACAAACCGTAAGAAAACATTCATATTATAAAATTATTATATTTACTTTATTTTTAAATTAATCGTGATGATTCTCAAGAAGAGATAAACTTAAGGCAATAAAAAATAATAAAATAAAAAATACATATATATTTTTTAAAATACTTTTTCATATTCCATTAAAAATGTGCTTTTAAGCACTAAAATGACTGCCGCCGTAAGTAGCCAAATAGACAGCAATTTATTTTTAACAAAATTAATTTTAATTAATTTTGACGAAGGCTCTCATAAAAGTTTTGTCATGACCAAGGGTTTGTTTTAAATGTTCATTTCAAAGTCTTTTAAAAAAAGAAACCGAAATTTAGGAATGCGCATTAATTTCTGTTCGTAAAGTTCAGGGCTGCCACTCACAAGAAGTCTCGCATGCGAAACGTGATTAATGGAACTCATGGAGTTCAAATCATAAGTCATTCCGTGACGTTTCACAGACCAGTAACTTCCTACCCGTGTTATATTTGACATTTATACAGACACCGTAAAGACCGTGTCTCAAGTTAATTTTTTTCCATGGTATGTAGAAACAAAATGGTTGACGTGCAAACATTGCCGTAAACATGGCAGTCGGAAGTAAGGTTTTTAATAACAATGTAGTGTAAATAAGATAGCATATTCTTTTATTGAATAGCAGTTGCAACAATTTTCTTATTAAGTTGTTCAATCAATGTCTATGGAAAGGGGTAAAGAATAACAAAAAAAATTATATAATTTATTTTAATTGTCGTACGTTAAATACCTACTTCCATCTATTTCAGATATTTTTTTGTTTAACTTTATAATTATTTTTAATTACTTGAAATCATTATGAATCAACTTATTCACGTGCACATTGAGACATATATTAGAGGGTATTAAATATATACTGCTGTTGTGCAGATGCTTTTGATAATTAAACGATGTATCATATTGTATTTTGTTCATTTCGTATCAAATTTTTCTAGGAAATGATGTCAATGTCAACGTTTTGCATATCGCATGTCACAGTTTTCTTTCCATTTAAAAGAATTATTTGTTTCAAAAATGCCTCATCCATTGACGGGTCCCAACTACTTATTCTTAAGATATGCGTTTAGAATGATATGTTTAATTAACAATTATTCAAAAAGTCATGTTTCTCTTTTAAACCATTATCAAATCTTCATATAGAAAGTTGTGCTTCTTCAAATATATGATTCATATTTTCCCTTTTGCAAATTAATTCATGTTTTTCCTGAAACCCATGTAAATAATTATCAAAGAAAAAAAATATCGAAATGTGTATGGCTCTTTTCATTACTATAAATATTTCTCCATCAGTGGTAAAAAAAAGTCCTTAAGGTTGTTCAATTGTTGAAGTTATCTCATCCTTACATAATTTAAAATGTATTATACACAATATAGGAGTGAAATAATTGTCCTCAATTCTTTATGAAAGGCGAGGTTTTAAACTCCTCAATTGTGTAAATATCGGTTCCATGTCAGTTCGTAATTTCCATCCGCGCCAAAGAAAACAGAAAAAAAAACTTCCAATATTCGAAAAAAATGAAGCAGCGCCAAATTTTTATGAGTACAAGGTTTAACTATTCCACAGTAATTTAGTTTACAAACGTTTCAATTATAAAATATACTCTTCGTACATTGAGATGGTTTGTAATTAATTTTGAACACACTTCATGCCCTTTAATTTCTATTGATCATCAATATTTTACATCAATTCAACAATCAGATAAGGTAAACACATATCTCATTAAAAAATTTATCATAGTATGTAATAATTTCGAGACAAGCATTGTTCCTATTTCAGCACTTGAACCTAAGTCAACAATTTTTCTAATAAGAGGTAATGAATTTTTCTATCATGACAGAACATAATTGCACAAAAAAGAGGTTAAATCATGCTGGCATCCTTTTGAAACCTTTTCAGCGATCTCTTTAAAATCTCTTTATAAGGTCTTATGCAAAGAAGTTTTTTTTTTATATCTTGTAAAATCATATTATGTTTAATGTCTTTTTTAGTTAATGTTTGAAAGCACATATAATTTTTTATTATCTATTAATTTTAAAGGATGATCATATATATCATTATATTTCATCAAATAAATATTCATAATACTGAAAATTTTTTTAAACAAGCAATGTTCCTAACTGAACAATCGAAGCAAAATATCAAAATATTGCTTATGTAACGTGATGAATTTTTCAACTGAGAAAGAATATAAAAGAACAAAAAAATGTTAAACCATGCTAACTTTAGCTTGAAACCTTTTCTCAGTTCTTATTAATGAACATTTAAAAAGACTTTTTCAAGGATTATTTACTATGATTTTACGATCATATTACTTTTAATGTCTTTTATAATTAATTTTTGAAAGCAAATTTTATTTTTTTATAAACTATCTAACCTAAATCTTATTTAATTGAAAGTATTTTCATGATATGTAAATATTTTTGAAACAAGAAATGTTCATAATTCAACACTAAAATCAACATTTTTTATAAAAAGTGATAAATTTTCTATTGAAACAGAATATAATTTCACAAAAAACGCTAAATCATGTTTACATCATATTGAAACCTTTACAAAAATCTTCTAAAAATGCATTTATGTCTTATTTAAGGATATCTTTTTTATATGCTTTTTAATTCATATTAATTTTAATGTCTTTTTTAATTAACGTTTGAAACCGAATTTTAATTTTTTGGCCACGAATCTAATGAATTTTACTTAAAATCACTTGAATTATTTCCTATTCCTTTCGAAATTATTTAATGTTGCATACTGTTACGATGAACTGAAAGAATTAATTTTTTATTAGTCAAAATATCTAACGAAATTCTGAGAAATTTAACAAAAATAAAAACAATATTTCCAACTATCTGTAATTTAATTTGACTGATTGCTTGAAATAATTTAAGGAAATTAATGAATTCAACTACAGATGAGTATTGGAGAATAGCATTTATTTATTTCCCATTATAAAACGGGAGATAACGGGTGGAAAATTCAATATTTTGCTAAAAATACGGGTTCTAGTATTAAAAAAATCAAGAACTTCAAATAGGGGATCACAGTTTTAATATACATCATTTTAGAATTTGATTTTTATCTCTTGTTGATAATCATAATGTAATAATTATTGAATATCTTTAATCAGAATTCTAGAGTTAATAAATGAGAAAAAATTAGAAAAGTAAAAAATTTGAGGAAAACTAAAAGATCTTTAGATACCGACTGGTGAAATAAGTAAAATAAGAACCGAATACTAGGGATTCAAAACGAAATTTATCTGCAAAAATACAAAAGAAAATCAAATGAAGCTTTAAATTTGATTAATTGCACTTGTTACAGTCTTACAAAATGTATCTATTATTTTTTGTATGATTGTATTATAAATTTCATAAATTATCTAATCCTTAGGAACTTTTATGATAGTGAAAAAATAGATATAATCATCCTTTAAAATTTCATTTTGCTTTCTCATCAATTTTTTCTAATTATTATTTGTAAATAATGGAATTGAAAATTGTTCATTACCTCACGTATATTATTTAATTATTTTTATCTTAAAATAAATAATGTACGGTCAAATAATGCACGGATCTTAAAATAATTTTGTGTGCAGAATATTCAAATTCAGCTTAGTCTCGACTCTTATGCCCGTTTTAATGCTTGCTAATTATTTTGTACACACAAATAAATACTTCACATATAGTTATCTTTGCCATAATAAATATTCTATAAGATTCTGTAAGGGGAATTTTCAAGATTTGAAATAACAGTGTTTTTAAATAATCACCAAGACAATTACTAATCAACATTAATTTTTACCCAATAAGCAATATTTCATTTTTATCTTCTACCACATTTGGATAGCATAATAACAGACAGATAATATATATATATATATATATATATATATATATATATATATATATATATATATGGTTTTGTGTGTGTGTGTGTGTGAAAGAAAAAGTCAAAGTGCGCATGAAATGTTTTTTGTAAAATGTCCTGAAAACAATCTTTAAAGCCTTCCAATGGTACAATTTTTTTTTCTTTCGACATCAAAAGGGACTGGTTGTAATATCTCTTTAAAACTACTTTAAAAGTGGTGACGGGGAACTCAAACCATTTTCTCTTGTTTACATATCAAATTAAATCTTGAAGACTTGATCATGTGTAAAAAATTAGTTTATTTTCTTTTAATTTACTCCCCTAAGGAAATAAATAAAAAATACATCACGTACAGCACGGTAAATACATGTCACTATGTTTAACATTCAAAATCTTAAAATTCCAAAGCAAAAATACACTAAAGAACTTTTTGTTTCCCAGCGGATTTAGAATTTGAATGCTTCAAGAAATCGTTCAGTTTCAAAGCCGAAAAAAAAGCGTACTGAAAAGAAAGATTTATGATGCTTGCAAAAAACATATTGTCTAGATGTCAATATGATTCAGGAAAAAAGAAAAAAATTCTATGTACATATTATTTTCCTTTTTAAATGTATAAAAACATATATATATATATATATATTTATTTATTTATTTATTTATTCATTTATGTGTATATATATATATATATATATATATGTGTGTGTGTGTGTGCGTCTGTCTGCGCGCAATGTCATGAGCATTGGTTAAACTAATTTGGGTTACTTATATAATAACATTCGGGAAATCATATAAAAATTACGGGTGTTCAATAAATAGTTAACGAAAAAATACCAATAGATGACAGCACCAGGCGGGCTCTGGATTCTGGATTACGATATTTTGCAAACCACGATTGCGCAACGGGTATCAGGCAATTGTGATTCACCCGTCACGGGACATGTGTTACTCAGTAACCACGCGATTATGGAGTGTGATAATATGTTACGCGATTCTAATAGTAGACACACAAACATTGGCTTAGTTTAAAAGAAAGGACGCGTATTTTCTTGGATGAAAGGTTCATGCTTTTCGGGAAATCAGAACATTACGATGAGCTGAGATTTAAATATTTTGAAGAATAAAGTGGTTTAATTATAAATGCAGTGTCATCATTTGTGCCATGAAAAGACTGCATTTTAGGGATTTAAGAAAAGGACGAGTAGAAGAGTCACACACACTATATATATATATATATATATATATATATATATATATATATATATATATATATATATATATATATATATATATATATATATGTAGAGTGGAAAATCCACCAGCGGGCGCTGTACGCAGCGACCAAGGTGAACGTCTACACATCTGGATATTCGGCGAGTGGAAGCCGTCGTATGCGGACATATCGGGCCGTATACTAAAGCTAGGACTATATCACTGTCCGAGTTGATATTTTATGTCATATTATAGTTTCATGTGATGTGCCGACATTTCTAATCTTTAATAAATATTGTCGGTAATTGAACGTTTCGTTTGTGAGTTACCCCTGGACATTACATTTGGAATTCGGTTCTACTCCCGGATCTGACATATATATATATATATATATATATATATATATATATATATATAAAATATATAAATATATAATATATAAATATATATATATATATATATATATATATATATATATATATATAAGATTAAAATTAAAGTATCCCGTTTGGGACACCCTGGCGAGAAAAGCAGTGGACGTAACAACTTTCTATTTGGAGGATATACATATCTGGCAAGGGGAATTGATTGGTGGGAAAAAACCAATTAGTTCTAACAAAGACCGCTAGGTGCAAACCAGGCTCTGCAATCGGTTGAAAGTAAGGAAAATGAAACATAACTGTACAAAGACAGGAAAGAATACGAGGAAATTAACTTTATTAGAACAGTTCATTACACAAGAACTGTTGATCCTACAGAAATGTTAGTGAAGTCGCAAACGAAATGCCTGCGTGTAGTAACAACAGCACACAAAGATTTCACAGGGAGATTTCAATGTGCCCACCGTGCTTCAGGGCCAAAGCGTCACACCGTGTTATAGCATGATCCACAATGACGTGTAACTGGTCAGGACCGATGTTGCATACCTGCAAGAGAATGTTGTTCTTCAAATCCGCCAGATTTCCTGTTTCCGCTATAAACTTTATCTTTGAGGTAACCCCAAAGCCAAAAATCGCACGAGGTTAAGTTGGGTGAACGTGAAGGCCATCTGGTAGGAAATGTATGGCTGAAAATGTGATCTTCCGTAAAACGACGTAGGAACAATTGTTTAACCTCACATCCAATGTGAGGAGGGGCACCATCTTGGTGGAATACTGTTGTAGCGAGACATCCAAGCTGCTGGAGTTCTGGAATGACCACACCTTACAACATAGCCCGATAACGTGCTGCAGTCATGGGGCAGGTTTTTGGACCTGCGAAGGGGGGAGTTTCTCGAACAAAATGTCGCCCAATCATAAATGTCGCAGTGAAGCCGATCCATACAGTCACATGCGGGGAATGCAGGGGAATTTGGTTGACCGAGTGAGGAATCTCAGTGGACCAGCTACGGCAGTTATGTGCTTTCACTGTCCGCACATGGAAAAGTGAGCCCCACCGGTCCATAGTATGTTCCATGGCCAATTCTGCTCCACCTCCATATGTGCCATGAACGTTAAAGCGAACGTTCCATTCAGATCGTAATCGCAATGTTTTAACTCTTGTAAGCGATTGAGCTTATACGGTTAGGCTTTGAGTGTTTTCCGCTTGCACCCCCATACCATAGTGTGTGAAAATCCGAGTTGCCTTGATACGGAGCGAGCACTGCATGTTCCTGCTGTGTTCGAATTTGTCTGCTCAACGACAGCGGTTGCGGCATCAACCATCACCTGCGGTATCGGTTTTTTTCTCCTCGGCCTGCTTGAACGGCAAAGCTACTTGTTTCCCCGAAACGTTTCACCATTCGCCTCAGGGCACATGGTGATACTGGACCCGTACGCAAAGCTTTCTGCCCTTGGTACAAGCGAAGCGCTTTGGCGATTTTATCGCCGTTTTGGTAAAATAAATTTAGCAGCAAAGCACGCTCCGGCAACGAAAGATCCATCATGGCGATCGAAGAATGTTCCAAACCTGCAAGTCCTCTCTTTTAGCTGTTACAACAGCTCTTTCGCCCTGCTCGTATGCAAGTTTTGTTCTCGGGTATTACGCGTACAGTCGAATATTCAAATTCCGATTTAACTACAACACGGTGAAAAGGGTTGGAAGTTTAGTTGTGCTGCTGCTACACAGGAAACATAACACGTACGCTGCTTACGCTTGCAAACATAACGCTTAGTCAGCGAATTTTAGTTCTTCATGTGTAACGAATTGTACTAATAAAGTTAATTACTGACACCTCGTATTTTTTCTTTTCTTCGTACAATCATGTTTCATTTTCCTTGCCTTCAACCCATCGCTGCGGCTCATTTCCATATAGCGGTCTTTGTTGGAACTAATTGTTTTTTTCCAACCAATCAATTTCCCATGGCCTAATATGTATACCCTCCAAATATGAAGACGTTACTTCCACTGCTTTTCTCGCCAGGGTGTCCCATACAGGGATACTTTAACATGACCCACCCGGAAAAAAAATGTATATATATATATATATATATATATATATATATATATATATATGCCGGGTGGTCATAAATAAAATTTGCCGATATATGGACCTCTAGCGGCTGTTCCGTTCAACCGATCAAAATAAGATTTCAGATATAGTTATTCAGAGGTATGATCTCGGGATTCTGTGTACGGCAACCAAGTCGCGCCCAGTTACGGGTATAAGTAGAGAAACTTGAAATTTTCAAATGGCGACACCCATTTTTTTCCCATCGCAAAATGCTTAGTGCATGCGAAAACCTTAAAGAGCGTTGGAACGGTACGTGTATCTAAAGAAACTGACGCGTTATGCACGCAGAAAAAACAGCTCTGCAAACGGCCCACAAAAACGATATATAGATCTCTAGCGGCCATTCCGTTCAACCCATCAAGATGGGATTTCAGATATAGTTATTCAGATGTATGAGCTCGGGATTCTGAGAACGGCAACACAATAACGCTCACGGGTACGGTCATAGGTATAGAAACTCGAAATTTTCAAATGAGAACGCCCACTTTTTCCCGTCGCAAAATGCTCAGCGCATGCGAAAACCTTAAAAAGCGTTAGAATGGTACGTGTATAACAAAAACCGGAAGCGTTATGCACGCACAAAAAACAGTTCTGCGAATGGCTAACAAAAACACGATCAGAGAGCTTTTTTTCGGTTTTCTACGCTGAATATCTGGCGAGCGGCATTCTGAGAATAGTTTGTAGCCTGTGTCATACGCAAATTTCCTCTGTGCTGCCCAATCATGTCTTCTCTGTATGATCTGAGCTCTAGAAAAAAAACAGCCGGAGCAAATTCTAGACCTTCTTTGCTTTTTCTTTTTTACTTGGAGGGACTGTTGTCCATTTACGGGGGGGGCATTCGGGCCCGCCCTTTTTTTATTGGGCAGTGGGCTGTTTTTCTCTCAGAAGTTCCTGCCCCAATCGGTTCCTTATTATACTGCATCTGTCCATAGTCTACGAAGTACCTCCCCACCATAATAAAGTGGTACCTAGGCTTACGAGTTTAATTCGTTCCATGACCGAGCTCGTAACTCGAAATACTCGTATCTCGAATCAATTTTTCCTATTGAAATTAATGGATATGTCATTAATCGTTCCGGGCTCCCCCAAGACACCGCAAATTTTTGCTACATGTTTTAAATAAGAACAATGTGTTTATAAACGACGAAATTTGTATAAAAGCGCAATACAATAGAATGTACTGCAAAAACTTGTTTTATTAAGTGTAATGTACAACATTTACCATGCAGATCAGATTTGAAGATGCTGTTGGAAGAATAGGAGGAGAAAGGCTGAACTGAAAAATTAATTCTTATTCGTTGATTTTTGACCTTTTCGCCCCGCTTTCCTCACTTTCGCTTTTATTACCAGCTACAATCTTAAAGTGAACAAGTGAGACACGGAAGCTGGACGATTGTTGCATCATTCACTGTGGCTGCAATGTCCAGATTTTCTTTTTAAGAATCCGAAATACGTTGTCTCAGAATCCGTAGAAGGGGGAGAGCTTGCGATCCTAGGACCAATGTCATCCAATCCCCTAGAACCCATGGGGAGTTCCAGGGTAGGGGAGGCAGTTGAAGCTATCTCTCTGCGAAAGATGTTGGACGCTGTTTGGTTTCGGCGGGCCACTCAAGTTTAGACAGAGCAAGCTGCCCTGGTTAGTAATTGTTAAGTGTTAATCTCTCGGTTTAAGACTGGATAGTAGTCTTAGAATATTATACAATTGTATAATTATTTTACATAAAGGTTGTAAATATTCTATGCTTCTCGTGTTCTCATTTGATGAGCACGTAACGTGGCATTTGCTGCACAAACTAGCGACGCGATATCTGAAGTTTGCTCGTCACCCGAATTTTAGCACGTAACTCGAAGCAAAAAATCTGTCGAGAGAATGCTCGTATCTCGAAAAACTCGTAAGTCCAGACACTCATAAGTCGAGGTACCACTGAATTCAATTGCAATACCACTTTGACCCTTATCATCTGAAGGTTTCACTGTGGGCCATAAAATAACGACCATCTATCTTGCATTATTTATAGACTTTTGATCGCTATCAATTGCTACACCGACAGCTATTCTTCTACACTGCTGGCCACTGTAAATGCAACACCCTGAAGAAAACATGTAAATAACATGAAATTTACAACATGCATTAGCGGAGGTGAGATATGCAAATGATTAGAATTTCAGCGCAGGCGCACATCAAGCGCGCCTGTGGCGCCACTTCAAAGCGCTATTTAAGGCTTGGAGATTTCGACGATTTCAAGTTCGGCAATTGTGTTTTTCTTGTGGTTTTTCAAAAATCGATCAATTATGCCTCGTCGAAAACAGCGATCATCTTTTGATCAAGTATCCGAGTTCACAGAGGAAGGATAGTGGCCTACCGAGATTGTGGATTATCTTTCAGGGAAATCGGTAGTCGTGTTAGACGAAACCAAACAACTGTAATGCGGATATGTGATCGTTGGATGCAGGAAGGTACGACGGACCGGCGTGTTCGATCGCATCCACCTCAGCGCACCACTTCACGTGATGACAGGCCAATTGTGCGCATGGCAGTGACGGATTGCTCAGTCACATCATGAACCATAGCACAGCACATGCAGTCTGTAACGCATCATCCAGTGTCTGCGCGTACCATTCGACGCCGTTTACAGCAGAGTGGTCTGTCCGCAAGACGTCCATTGCTTTGTCTACCCTTGACGCAGAACCACAGACGTCTCCGCCGCCAATGGTGCGATGACAGAAGGATGTGGAATGGAAGGAAATTGTCTTTACTGACGAGTCACGCTTCTGTCTGCAACACCACGATGGTCGCATTCGAGTCTGGAGACACCGTAAAGAGAGGATGCTGAACAGCTGCGTTATGCACCGCCACACTGGTCCTGCACCGGGTATTATGGTATGAGGTGGTATTGGATATCCCTCTCACACACCTCTAGTACGCATTGCCGGTACTTTAAACAGCCAGCGCTACATCTCCGAGGTGTTGGATCCGGTTGTCCTTCCTTACCTTCAGAGCTTGCCCACAGCCATATTTCAATAGGATAATGCGCGACCACACGTGGCACGCATTGTCCAACGGTTCTTCGTCAATCGCCAGATTGAATTGCTTCCCTGGCCGCCTCGCTCTCCGGATATTTCGCCAATAGCAAACATGTGGTCCATGGTTGCTCTACGATTGACCCAGATTCCATCCCCAGCTGCCACAGCAGATCAACTTTGGCAACGTGTGGAAGCTGCTTGGTCTGCTGTACCCCAAGAACTCATCCAAAGTCTCTTTGAATCAATACCGAGGCGTGTGGCAGCGGTGATCTCCAACAATGGCGGCTACTCTGGCTACTGATTTTGGCAGGAACCACACTTCACAGAAGTCTATAAATTTAATCATTTGATACTTGGTCAACATGTTATCTACAAAATAAATTTTGTTGTGATATCTCTTGTCTTTCTTGGTGTTGCAATTTGGGTGGCCAGCAGTGTATTTCCTCCTGGTGTACAAGCCCCTATTTACACTTGCCACTGCAGCCTTTACAATAGAATTGTTCTTGGACACACACCGCGGGGAATTTTCGGATCTATTACAAACCGCTATAAGAAAGTTTCACGTATATAAGAATATCTGTATTTACGTATTTCCTTTTTAACCATATTCGGAAAGCAGATATTTAGCAATAAGTTTTAATATAAGTATAAAAATTTGTTGAAAGCAATTTTTAAACTGCCTTACAATATCTATCATACAAATGTTTCTTTCCGACTTCCAAACGGGGCTCATGAAATTTCTATTTAAAAATACCTTAAGCATGGTGACGTGCAAGTAAAGAAATTTTCCGTCTGTTTATATAGCAGAAAAATATTCGAAGACCTGACCATGTATAAAGAATGAGGGTTTTTTTTTATCCTTGAAGAACTTAAATAAGAAAAGAATACATCACGTATTGCACGGTGACTACATGCTATGTTTAACATTCAAAATCTGAAATTTTAAAGCGAGAAGATACTGAGGAACTTTTTGCTTCTCTGGGAATTTAGGAGTTGAAATGCGTCAAGACACCTGTTAGTTCCTAAGCTCACAAGTAAAAGAAAAACTTACAGAAAGGAAACATTTTTATGTTTACAAGTAGCCTATACAGTCTAGATATCAATATGATTCTACAAAAAAAAATAGAGATATTTATTCCTTTATATTATTTTCTATTTAAATGTAGATTAATATTCCTTTCCTTTAGTCATAAATCTGTCTGAAACAACCTATTCATTTTTTGAACTTATCTGATATATGTAAATATATATATATATATATATATATATATATATATATATATATATATTAATATTAATATTTGGTATCATATTAATATAAATATTATTATAACTGGAATTTCTATAGCAAGTAATGTATGAGTCCTTTCGATCTTAAATCTCACCATCACTGACCTTCAAGATTGAAAACTTCTCGATGAAAATATGTAAACCACTCACACCGTGATAAGCCACGATATATCATTGTTTTCCGACCTATTTGGAAAGTCAACCTCGAGTGTGATTTTTCCTATTAAATATTTGGATATATATATATATATATATATATGGCAAAGTCGAAAGTTAAAAACCAGTATAAGCTCTAAAACTACTTCCAGGATCAAGAAACATGAAAAGATAAGATTTAAATAAGTTTTAAACAGCATTTCTTCATCAGCGGTGCCGATACTGTCTAAAAACCAATTGATTGTTTCTGATAACTATGATCTATCAATAATCATACTTAGACACCGTACAATCCCTATGAAACTGAAGAATTGAATATATAGTTGCTTAATCATAGAACACCAATCCTGGCGCTGGACAAAGTGGAAGTTAAGAGTAGGAAATCGCAAGAAGACTGACGTCACAAACCTTGCAACCATGGAGCTAATGAAAACACATAAGCAGACTTACATTGAAGACTGTGTTATAGGGCTAATAACATAAATTAAATTAGTTTTTTTATTATTACTTAGAGTAATATAATATTATTTATTATTTAATATTATTTTTACTAAAGAATTTAATTATTATTAATTAATATTAATTTTGGTTGTTATTTTCAGTAATTATTCTTATTATATTGTATTACTAATTAATTGCAACATAACAAGCTATTCTTTAAATATCTAAAACAACCAATTATGTGCTTTTAAAGATATATATATATATATATATATATATATATATATATATATATATATATATATATATATATAATATTAAAAGGCTAGTGATTTCTTAATTCAACACTCTTGGCACTTGAAAACTATTGGTTCTTTACTTTGGTATTCAGGTTTGCATACCTCTTTTTGATCTCTTGGGTTATTTATTTTCCCTTGGTCATTCGTGTTAAATTCCAAAAGATATTCCAAATTTTTGTGTTGTCGTCCCGGTGGGGCTTATGTAGAAATCCCATTGTAACAGTCTTTTGTAACCCCTGGCGATTTCATTAAAGATGGCTGACTTTTTAACGAAAATAGACGCGGCGTGGTGTCCTGAGAAATCAGATCAGAATCACGCAACAACAAATAACTTTTAACCAATCAGACATTAAGGCAATCCTCTCTGTCACGTGATGAGATGAACTAATAAAACTATCTGTTGCCTAAATTTAGACGGCGCTCCTGTACTTTTCTCTTGCTACATTCACCCCGGCAGAGTCGCCAGCGGAACAAATAAAAATGTTCACGCAATTTGACGTAGTCTTCATTTCAATCATGAGGTTATTTTATTCTCACGCATAGCTACATTTCCTCACCGTGGCATGGGAGATTAGATGTCTTTTGAGCCAGCGATCTTTCTCCCATGGTACATATATATATATATATATATATATAATGCATATGTATATACATATATACACACACACACACACACACACACATATATATATATATGCACATACACAGTGGAATCTCGATCTCTCGTTTTTCAAGGGACCGACTAAACTGGACAATAAGTGAGGGAAAACGATAGATGCGGAAAAATAAAAAAAGCAATGTGATCGCCAGGAATGGGTGAAAGAAACGACACATAAGGGGAAATGATGATTCGGAGAACGATCTATCCGGAATCCACTGTATATATACAGAGAGAGAGATTCAATCAAATACATGTAATCATTCATAAGGGTTTACATTTATTTGAATTTTTAAAGAAAACAATCATCAGAAAAGTTTGCGAAAAAAATATTTCAACAGGAAATAAACTAAATAATATTTGCACGAAACCTTTGAAGGATTCTAAAATAAAAACACATTAGATTCTTAAAATAAAATGAAATGAAATTTAAAACTGACAACAACTCAAAATGTTAAAAAATTAAGGATTATAATTTGAAAGTAATTGTGGCTGCTAATTCCTTGTTTTCACTGCTTTTTCGGAGATAAAAATCGATCAATGTTATGATTTCTAGAGAAAAGTCCGAAATGTGTGCTGGCGGAAAAGGGCTGCTGCCAGTAAGAAATTCGAAATAATCTTGTTAGCTGCAGAAATCAATAGCTTGAAAAGCGCAAACTAAAAAATAAAAAATGAACGAAATCGTGTCACTTGCTTGTAGTCGTGACTGAGATACGAACGATGGCTATTGCTTAAAATGAATAACAAATGAGATTCTGCAGAAATGTACAGAGTTCTGTGAATTAGTAATGAGGTTAAGTCATTTCTTCGTCTTTTTTTTCACACTAGCTCCCTGAAATGTTTTATTTTGCATTCTCCGTGGCGAGAGAAATAAAACCTGTTATCAGGAAAAGCTGTTCCGTGTAAGCGGACTGTCGCAGTGTTATGATGTAACCTTTGTGTTACTGTCACATGAAATATTTATACAACATTAATTGGGAGCTTAGTTAGAGTAAATTGTACCATTGTTTAGTAAAAATTGCGGCATGTATAATGCAAGACGCCAGTATGCAAAGCAGGAGGTATCGAGTCCCATTTCTACACCCGCCAACTTCTTTTATTGAATGAAAAGATAGAGTGGGAGAGAATATTAATGAAAAGTTCATAAAAAATCTGAAATTTGAAATTTAGTGGAATGTCTAATATATATATATATATATATATATATATATATATATATATATATATATATATATATATATATAACCAACTTATAGATACCAAATGTTTTATTTGGTTTATCCGGTGGTTCGCTATATCCGAAACGTTAAGAAAAATGCGATAGTTCACAAAATATATAACTCATTAGTTACAATGTGTATGCAATAATGATGTATTAAAAATGATAAAATCTATTAAAAATTATCATTGATGAATTAAATCGATTAAAATCGATTATATTAAACTCACACAATACTAATTAAATTACTAATTAAATAAGAAAATGGCGGGACTAAAATTTTCATTCCTTATATCCGTGAGTTCGTTATATACCGGGTTTCGCTATAACGGGGTTCGACTATATATATATATATATATATATATATGTGTGTGTGTGTGTGTGTATGTGTGTGTGTGTGCGTGTGTGAGTGTGTGTTTGTTAGTGTGTTTCTTTGTGTGCGTGTATACGAGTATATATGGATACATGGATCTAAAAATTACGCCATATCAATAAATTAATAAATTGTCTTGAGTACAAATCGACTTTCCATTTCCAATATTAGAAGTTTCACCCAGCGGTACTGTCCCACGGTGAATCATAATCGTCATCGATTCGACCTCGACAGATACTACTATTTTTTCTGGCAGATGTCCAGAATATGGAACTGGGCTATCTTAATCATTTATCGACCACTTCGCGTTTGATTAGCTGAATTCCAAACTCGCTACTGGTATTTTTTTCTTTCTTATTTTATTGTCAGTCTCATTCCATCAAAAAGAACCGTAGATGTTTTGGACTTTTTTCCCACTTTTTTTTCATTGAATGCGATAGTACTTTTCCTTTGATAGATTTCTGATAGCAAGAGGAAATTATTGTTATAAAAAAGTTGTATGGGGGAGTTTTTTTTTATTTCATTGATTTTTGGTCTTCTTTCGTAATTGTGGTTGTTGAGAATAATTGAGAAAAATGAATTTATTGATTTTGACCGGAGTTTTAATTTTCACCCGTTTTCAAGATCTTAAATTTTTAAGGTTGGAAAAAAATATATTCGCTCCTAGGTATTTCAAAAACTAAAAAAAAAACGTTTGTTATTGACAAGGGCAAAATCTTCTTGGATGATTTGTAATAAAATCTCATTTAATTAAAACTTTTAAAGATTTTAAAAGATTATAGTGATCACTTTATGTTACGTTTTCTAACGATTCAGTTAATGATTTTTCTTACGTAACAGCTACAGACGTCCTTTCTGCTTGTTAAATTATTTGCATGCTTCCTATCAATAAATAAATGAGATTTTTAATTGCTTTTTTCCGGGGCGAAATTGAAAGCCTATTGTTGTATTGATGCCATTCTACTGTTGGTTTGAGAAGTCTATTGTTGTATTGGTAATATCTTACTGTTTATTTTAGAAGCCTATTGTTGTATTGAGGGTATTTGACTGTAAGTTTTAGAAGCGTGCTGTTGTATCGATGATACTCTACTGTTGATTTTAAAAGCCTATTATTGTATTGATGATACCCTACTGTTTATTTTTGAAGCCTATTTTATCGATAGTAGGACTTTAGAAACTGAATTCCAATGTTTCGTTATGTAAAGAATTTTTTCCTTAAGATAAGAGCAAAATATTTTCTGTTACCAGTAATAGGTATCAGGTATTATCGGTGATTAATGTATAAACATTTTTCATTAAAAATAAAACAGTCAGTTCATAATTTAAGCATAAAATGTATTCATATCATATCAATTTTAGTGTATTTCGGATGGGGTGATTTTTAATCCTATCGCTATATTGATTGGTATCATACTGTTGATTTTAGAAACCCATTGTTGTATTGATGGTACCGTACTGTTGATTTTAGAAGCCTATTGTATTGACAGTACCCTACTGTAAATTTTAGAAGTCTATTGTTGTATTGATGGTAACCTACTATTTATTTTAGAAGCTATTGTTATAGTCATAGTACCCTACTGTTGTTTTTAGAAGCCTACTGTTTTATCCATGATACTCTTTCCGTTTAGGATGCGATGCGATTCACTGGACTGTAGTACAAAAAGAAATAAAATAAACACAAACGTCCGTCGAAATACCGCTGTTTATTAACGATGCGTCGAAGCTACATCATCGCTGGGCTCACTACTAACTGCTGCTGCATCTGTACTGAATCCTATTTATGGCGCTGCCATCGCTTTCACAAATTTGCATAAAAGGTTGAGCACTGCGAGGAAAGTTGTAGTACATTCCCGAACAGATACCCTACTGTTGATTTTAGAAGCCTATCATTGTATTAATCTCTAAAAACTGAAGCGTACTGTTTCATAAAGTAATGAATTGTTTGGAAACATTCATTTTCTAGTCATTTAAATAATGAGCTTATTGTATCATATACTTCATCATATATTATGACATAAAGTATTTATTAGAGGAACATCGGTCGAAGAATTAGGATAGAAGTTCATTATTCTTAATTGTACGTAAATTCAGGTCTTTTTTGGGATTATCATAACTTGATTTAAAAAAAAATATATGGACTCATCTCGCCATATCATCTTGCGAGATATATTGACATTATGTCACTGCCCGTGCGTATGTGTAACTTAGCCTACATCGGTGATACTCAGTATTCAAATCTATTGAAACATATTGTAAAAGTACAGTATATCGTTTTACTTTGCTAGTCTACATCGTTATTACACAAGATTTAAATTTAATGGAACATGTTGATAAAGTACAGTGTATTGATTTACTCTTCTGAGTGATTGTGTGTGCGAGTTAAATATAGTGACAACTACAGGAACAGTAAATGTGGGGATGTGTAGATATGCTAATTGATATTTTACTTTCATGCTTTCCGCAACCCCGGTTTTTGATTATAATCTAAAAATACCTGAAATAAAAGTAAAGTAAGAAGAAGAATTCTTTCACAGATTTATTGTAAGATATAGTAAGAAAATATAAAGCCTAATAAGCTAATATATCCTCCCTAATTCAAAAGAAAATAAAAATATATTTATGAATTAAAGTATAAAAAAACTACTTATGAAACTCAGATCTTTGTGGCGTGTTTCTCATGTGTTTCAAGCTATTGACCCCGTAAGAACCGTAAAAATCTTTAAAAATAAAAAGTTATCATGTAAATGTGTTTAAAAGAAATTGGAAACAATGCTACAACACCGTAAAAAGTATTTGTTTGAAATTATTGAATTTGTTCAAAATTTCCATTAAAAATATAAATATACAATAAATATATTGAAATTCCAATGTCAGTGATCTTTAAAACTTCATTGAATTTAAAAAAGGACATTAGGAGAATAAAGATATAACTGCAGTAGAAGGGGGCAGGGTGAACCCATCCCATAAAATTCATCCCTTATATTGTATCATAAGGTTATATGGAATTGCCCAGGGTTTCTTGAGATCCCCTAACCATGTGACCTATGTTGAAATAACTAGCAGGCTGGACCTTGCCCAACCATTCCTTAAGAGCCAATTGCCTCAAAGCAGCTTAAAGATCTTTGCACTTGAGACCATCCATAGCCTCTACCCTGAGCCTGAATGGTTACATATTTACACCGACGGTTCTTTGACTGAACTCTCACCATTTGTCGGAGCAGGAATATATTATTCTATCTTTTCCTTTTATGTGCCTGTTGGAAAACAAAAAACCGCCTTTGACGGGGAAGTTTTGGCTATCTATGTGGCACTGGAGCAACTTTTCCCCAGACACCTTTATAATAAGGTGGTTATCCTATTTGACTCCAAGGCTGCCATTCAGGCTATCGGACCTAGGGAAATACCCATCTCTAAACATATACTAGATTGTCGGGTTCTTCTGGATAAGTTGAAGGCAGAGGGACGACAAATAACACTCCACTGAATTCCAGGACACTGTGATATTTATGGCAACAAACAGGCAGATATATTGGCTAAGAAGGGCACTCAAATATTACAACAGCCAAATACTTTTAACTCTTTCCATTCCATAAAACTTTATATCAAAAATCTAATGAGACAAAACTGGATAGCATTGCTCACTTTTCGCATTTCTTCAAGAAGATATATATATATATATATATATATATATATATATATATATATATATATATATATATATATATAATTTTACCAGTTTGTTTGGTAACGGAATTTTTCTTATAAATTTCAAACTATGAAACAAAATATATTCCAATATGAACTCAAAGTTTTCTAAAGTAGGAGTTTCCAAAATGTTTAGTCAACAGACAGATAATTTTTAAATAAACTAATTCTGTTCACCAGTTTATGTTCGATATCATATTTTTAGTATTAAATATATATATATATATATATATATATATATATATATATATATATATATATATATATATATATATATATATATATATACAGAGAGAGAGAGAGAGAGAGTAAGTAAGTCTGCCTAATATGAGACCCCGGCTTTTAGGACGTATAAAGTGCTGCCGCCTGCCGACTGGAGCGTAAAACAGTAGTCTATTCGATCATTCGTAATTGGTGAGTCAGTCGAGTGTTTGCAAGTGCACACAAAGGTGAAATATTTTTTTCCTGAATGTGTGCTCGTTGACATTTTTGCATCACCATTTTCATTGGCTGTTTTTATCTTTCAGGTGAGACTCTTATTAAAACTGCTAGTATTGGAAAGATATCAATAAATATGGTGTGTAAACACGCCTGTTCGTTTTTAAGCTAACGCCAATCCAAACCTAAAAAATTCGTTGGCGTGTTCAACAACATTGGGTCGTGCCCAATATGAGACACCAAATCATGCCTAATATAAGATATTTTAGTTTTCGCTCTCACAGCCTTGTTTCCTCTGAAGCTGCAGATGCAATGACGCCCAGGCGAAATCCACAACCATGTAACAGTTGTGACAATGTGGAAAGTATTGATCAAATAAGTTGAAACCAGTTCATAGTGACACCTGGAGAAATAAATCCCTTGCCTACTTTACCTCAGATAAACACCTCGAAACCAAGTGGGGCCCGTAAAGCTAGTGTTATGACATCATCGCCTTATCAAAATAAATTGATTGATAGCATTAATAAAGAAAACTGCACCATGTTCGAAAAAACTTTGTTTCCTACAAGAAATAAAAAGAATAGACTTAAAAGATAAGAAATGAAACGATAAACAAGGAAAAGGAAGATTAAAAAGAAAAGGATAAGGAAACAATAAAGGCAAAAGAAAAGGCAAAGGGGTTCCTACAGGAAGGGGAAAATTAATGATGGATAAAAATACAACACTAGTTAAAAACCAGAAAACGAATAAGCCTAATTGTAGCTATGATGATCTCAGCTCATTTGAAGATGACGAAAAACTTTCTCTCCATGACAGCAGTGATGATAGCATTGATGAAAACGACGCTGAATGCCTGTTTTATGGTTGTTTATTTTCAGAAGACAAACGGGGAGAGCAGTGGCGTCAATGTAAAATGTGTTTCAGGTGGGCCCATAAAAATTGTGGAGCTGACGAACTTTTTATTTGTAAACAATGTGAAAAGTTTGAATCTAGAAATAAAAAGTAAACAAAACCTGTAGTGTAAACCAACAAATTTGTTTAAAGTATCACTTTTCTTTTTTCCCTATTAGTGAATATAGGTAACTGTTATCTAATTATTGTGTACTGTTTTGTTTTTACGAACTTTTCAGTAATTCTAATTCATATTTAGAGTTGTAGAATGGGGGTCTCATATTAGGACTACTTTTTTCAGACCCCAAAAATTGAACACTTATTTACACATAATTTAAAAGAAGAAAACTGTAAGGTTATTTTCAAATTTCAGTCATTGTTATAAGTAGTAAAATGTATGTATTAAAAGGATATCAAGTTGGTACTATAATCCCTCACTTACTTTCCTAGTTATATATGAAAATAAAAAGGGGTGTCATATTCGGCATACTTACTATCTATCTATCTATCGATCTATCTATATATATATATATATATATATATATATATATATATATATATATATATATATAGATAGATATATATATATATATATATATATATATATATATATATATATATATATATATATATATATATATATATATATATATATATATTTATATATATATATATCTTTCTTTAATACAAAATCAGTTGTCAAGACTGTCTTACATAAGATCAAATCCACCTAAATTTTCTAATGACATTTTGATTCACCAGACAGATAAACCTATCAAAACCTATAAATTACATTTTCAGAAGTGTGTAAGTATTAGTCTCACGAAACCGTTCATTGAAAAAATATCCTTTTATTTAGATTTTTATGAGATTTTCGTATCATTTACTATTATTTTATTAATATGTTGAGACAGCATAATCTCTTTTCATCGTTGCTTCCGTGACTTCGAAGTATTTTTTCCTGATATAAAATATCCTCAAGAGTATTTTAATACTTTAATATAATCTTTGCAAGTTATCGGCGAAAAAATTAAATTTACCTTTTTAAAGTATTTTTCGTAATGAAGCTTTATTCATGTATTTTTCAGGTAATAAATATTTAGAAAAAAAATTTCTCTTGAGAAAAATTAACAATGAGAAAAGGAAAAAGGATACTAACTTAGACATAGTTGTCATCTATTAATTATTTTTTTGGATTTCTGGGATATATCGTACTTTAATAAACAATAATTTAAAACATGATACCGATGTTCCCTAGACTTTACATAACTTAAAATATTTTATTTAATTTATCTGTTATGAGGTAAAAAGTGTATGTGTTCACGTTGCAATGTAGTATATTTGTTTCATTGTTTAGGTTTCTAAAATAAAATTCTTCATGTGACGCACTCGTAAAATATTTTGCTTGAGTTTTTGCTGCTAATAGTATCAATTATTATAATCTTAAAATAATTTTTTTTATTACCATTATTTGTTGCAAATATCACCTCTATTATGGTTCTTTATTTGTTCCTACATATTCGTTTTTAAACAAGTATTGAACCTTTTTGCGATATTTTAAATGTAACTACTTCTAAATACGGAAGTATCTTGTCAGAAACTTTTAAATTTCCAATTTTGGATGTAACTTAGGTGTAGACGAAGCAGTATGTACTTCTACCCAATAAACTGCAAGAGGAGCATTATTAAGTCAAATTTTGCATAAACACTCTTAGTTTCTGGATTATGCATATTAATGACTGACACATTGAGAAAAAAAAGTGAATCAAAAAATGTAATGTTTAAGAAATGTTCTGTATGAATTTACATTCTCTCTTTTGAATTTACATTCACTAGTTACTAGTTTTCGGCAAACAGAATAGTTTATATTTCGATGCACGACCGAAGATTGTGTATCATGTGTAGTATTTGTGAACCCTTTATCAAAGATGTAGATTAGACTCCCATATCACTTCATGTTACAAGCCATTTTTGCATGTAAGTATTCCTCTTTTCCATTGTAAAAATGGATAAGTCACTTCAAAATTATCTTTAATCTTGTTATTTTTAGATTAACCATTTATATTTCTAGCGTGTGGTATGAATCGTTATTATTATAAAATATTTTATTAACCTCCATTATTTATTGCAAATTTCTCCTGTATTATGGCTCTTTATTTATTCCTGCATATTTATTTTTAATCTAGTATTGACCTTTTTGCGCTGATGTAAATGTAACTACTTACACGTAAAATTTATAAGTAAGAACATGATAAGATTGCTTAAAAACACAATATAAATATTCGCAAAAAAATTCTATAATATTTTGTTGTACATAGAAACAGGAAAAGTTTGTCTCCCTTTAGTGTCTGTAGATAGTTAAAACCATGTTAAACATAATAAGAATTTAAAATGGTATGAAAAAGTAAATATTTAATATAATATAAAAAGAAAATCTTACTAACCAACGTCGCTTATGCGATATTTAAACCTCTTTAAGTTTTTGTAAAACAATAATAATGCATTTCCTTAAAACTTTATAGATGCAAACTGCTTATCAGAGAGTATTCTTGCAAATCAACAATAGAAATTTGACAAAGAATTTTTGTCTTATATTATGTACAACAGATAATCCTATATTTAATAGCATTTCTGAAACAATAAAGTCTAAATTTTTCTCCACTCTGCCTAAAAATATCATTAGATATATAAGCAGAGTTCGTAAAGCAGTATTATTTATGGATTTTCTATGCATCTAAAGATTATTTTGCTTGAAAAAAAACGACGTGAGAGGAAATTCCTCTCATATTAAAGGAAAGAAATAGGATCTTTTATCTTTTGGTTTGTTTGTTTGCATTCCAAGGTTTTATATTCACATGGACTTCCAGAATCCTATAGTAAGTCGATCAATTTAAAAGTATATTTTAAACCAATGAAATACCCATAAGTTTTGAAACAAATAAATTAGGATTTAATTTTAGTTTCTTGCTATCGAACATGTTTTGGAACGATCAACGAAATTATATACATACACACACACGTGTGTGTGTATGTATATATATATATATATATATATATATATATATATATATATATATATATATGTATATATATATGAATATATATATGTACAGAGGCTGTTCGCACATTTTTTAGACGATTTTGGTAAGCGGTAATAAAAAATCGTTTGCTGCAAAAGAAATAATTGCAATTGTACTATGTTTTTAAAATTCAAAATTACCGTCTGCGGCTTGAAAGTTTTGTTTTTATTCAGAATGGCTTTTTTAACAAAGCAGTGGTTCGAAGGCTACATTTATGGTCTTTCCGAAGAGAAATATGCATACTCCGTTATCCAAAAACGATGTGAGAGTCATGGTTTTGTGATATCTAAAGCGTCGATAGGTAATATTGTCAACAAGAAAGGAAAAAACGTCAATTGGAGCCTCAAGTAGGACAAAAATTCCAAACAAGTATCCAAGGAAAACACGGACATCTTCGACTATTGCAAAGGTACGTTGTTTAATGTTAAAAGAAAATCTTCCTAGTCAAAGGAAGGTTGCAAAATCATTAAAATGGTCGGTGTCCACTGTAAACAAAATGATAAACGTTGATTTAAATCTTAAGAAAGCGAAAAAACGCTATGTGCATTGTCTTCTTCCAAATCATATAGTTGAACGCAGGACATGCTGCAGAATTCTATATGAGAAACGCTTATCCATAGAAAAATGGAAAACAATTGTCACAATAGATGAATCATGGGTGTATTTAAATGATTGCAACAAAAAAAAGAGCCATTTATTAGCATAAAAGGGGAGAAAAAAATTTAAGTACATGGTTCAAAGAATCGAAAGAAAGTTTTTCTAAGGGAGTCGTGATTGTTGCTGATTTTTCTTATAATGGCAGGTTAAAAATAAAGAGAGTGAAAAAAAATGTCAAGATTAACTCCAAATACTATCAGGTTCGCTTTACCCACAGTGCCATCAATCTGTGAGACACCATCAGGACAAAGCTAGCAGTTACACATCAAAATCCACTGTAAATTTCCTAAAAGAAATGGAACAAAAAACTGGTATCAAGGCCATACTCCTCACTGATATCCCTACTAAATCTCCCGATGTATCAGCTATGGATTTTTGTGCTTTCGGACTTTCAAAATCTGCATTATCCAAACGTCGTCCCAAAACCCTTACAGGACTCTGGAGAGCTGTTCTGGAGGAATGGGATAGAATACCTGTTCTGACACTTCAAAAGGCATTATTATCCTGGAAATTGCGGTGTCGAAAGATAGTTCAGAATAAGGGATGTCAAATAGAACATTTAAAACACAAAAATTTTATGTAATTTAGTTTTGTGAATATAATATACATCGTCTAAAAAATGTGTGAACAGCCTCTGTATATATGTATATATATATATATATATATATATATATATATATATATATATATATATATATATATATATATATATATTATGGTCACAGATTATTGGTACAATTTTTATTGACTAATTTGAAAAGAGGAAAACAATCACCGGATAGTATTTTACATCTTTACTATATTATTTAAGTTTCCCTTTACATTATTTTTTGCATACTGAGATTTTTTAAACAATGACAGACTATGTAGATATTCCCTGATAAAAAAAAATATGTTAAATTTCACAATCCACATCTTTTTACTTAACGCCAGGTTGATATATTTGCTTATAACATCATTATTTTTTTTGTCTCCAGCATACAAATAATATTAATGAAAGTATTGAAAAAATAATTGAAAGTATAATTTTTAATAAAATATCTGGATATGTTTATCACTCAAAAGTATGTGTTCAATCAGATACGACCCCGCATAATTTCTAACTAACCTATTTTTATCCATTATATAATTCCAAACTTTCGAAACAAAATCGAATGACAAATGTTTTGCACGTCACTCCATCTTTTTTTCTGATTAGTTCTGTCCACGTGAAGATAAAAGCGAGCTTTCTAAGACATTCTTTCTCAAACTTCATAAATAAATCCCACTGGGGAAAAAATCTCAAAAATTTTAATTGTTTTACTCTTGATAAGTTTCAGAGATTAGATAAAAATCTCTCTTAAAAAATCTTAAGAAAGACCTTCAAGACAGAAGTACATATGAAAGATGTGTTATCAACTCTAAAAAAGAAATTAACTGGCTAAGAATTTAAGTAAAATATATTTAACTGGAAACGAAAAAAACACGTTATAGCCATAAAAAATATAAAAATCTTTTGAAAAGTAATGACTTTTCTTTAAACTACTTCACGTGTCTAATCTTTAAGTTTTTCGAAACGATATCTTGTTTTTATGGCTATAACTGGTCATGGGAGCACATGGACATTGACTTTCTTCAGAAGTTAACTCATTTTTAAGAAGTTTCTCGACACCTTTATCGCAACGAGAAAATAGTTGGTGTTGATAAAAAATTATCAAAAAGCTATTTTAGTGCATTTTGTTAATATTGCACAGTCACAGATTTAAAATAATATACGTTTATATTCATTTTTGCTTTCAGTAAATTTCATGCTTAAATCTTAAACTGATTGTTTTATTTTTAACTGAAAATAATGTTTTATATCGTTGGCCTAGTTCACAAACAAAGTAACTCCAAATAATACGATTTAGGGATTTTCAGTTATTATGTTGGTTTTATATAAAACCAATGTAATAACATGAAAATCGTATCATTTGGAATTACGTTGTTTGTTACTTAGTCCAAAACGAATGAAATATCATGAAAATCCCTAATTTCTATTATTTGGGGTTACGTGGTTTGGTAATTAGTCCAACGATATATTAATTTGTCCTAAACGTTCGTTAGTTTTTATGTAAAAATAAAAGACACGTTCTGGATTTTTCCCAATACAATAACTTTATTGAACCAGATGTTTCCCATTTTCTCCCTTATTGAACAAGATGTTCCTCATTTTTTGCTATTTTATCCACTGGCAACTTTCATAATTCCATCTTCCAAAATCTGACACTGAACAAATCTTTTTTTCTTCGTTTGAGTTGTGTTTTTATCTTTATTAAATTGATAAAGTGTAATATGCTGAAAAAGTTGCTAATTTTCGTCCCTTTGCAACATTCAAATAGCTACATGAAAAAAACGCCAATTTTATTAAGCTTTCATTTTAAATGCACGCGAATAGGACAGCTGTCACAACACAATCGAACAAAATTGTTTCGAATGACGCTAAAGACAACTAAGAGCAACTAGAATGATCTTGCTAAAATCGGAACGAACTTTTAACCGTATTATCTACAATAATCACCCTAAATGACTTCCACTGGTTTCATAAAATATCTTACACTTATCTTAAGGGGGGAAAATACTGTTGTCGGTAATTTTATTTAAAATGTAGACCAAATTAGCTACAGACATCTCTACAAATCATAAAATAATAATATGTGACAACATGTGGTAGGAATCTAGTGAAAGTAAATTTCTATTTTTTCAACTGATGTTTTTGTATTTGGAAGTTATAAAAGAGATAATAATTCCTCTGTGGGGTAAAATTAATATAAAAGGATAATTCAGAAGGGAAATGTAATACAATATATCATATTATTTCCTATAGAAAAAAAATGTTGGATAAACAGCATGTTTGTAATAGCAGGAGATTGTAATAGCAGGAGAATAGTCATATTATGATATATGAACCTAATTGTTGCAGTATGTGTTCAAATAAAAATAAAATTATAGAGTTGAAAATCCGTACGATTTTCTTTATTTTTTAGTAGATATTTCCCTGAATGTAACTTAGAGAATATTTATTTCACGTTCCTAACCAAAACTATTTGTGCTTCAATGATATTGTATCTTGCACTCCACCTTACTAGGAAGTTATCCTATCATTAGACTTAAATATAATCCTTAATGCCTCCTGGTAAATAAAGGGATCGAATCCTCAAGTGGGTTTTTGTTATATATATATATATATATATACATACACACACACATATATATATATATATTATATCAGTGGTAAGCGTCATTCTTGTATATAGTGTATATACTGTTAGACCTCCTTAATGAGCCTAGTAAAAAAAATAAAAAAATAAATGAATAAAATTTTTAAAAAAACCTTCTTTTAGTTTAACTGTTCACCACATCTGTTAAGTCTCGTGGGTTTAAATTAAGCATTCTGATGATTTAATTTTGTTTTCTCTTGAGATCTCTACAGCATTGCAATACAAAACGAATGTCATTTTTAAATTAAATTAAATGAAGTATTTACAATTGTGTTTGTAAAGTTTTTAACAAAAATTGAGAATTTACAAAAATTAAAAAAATAAATATTAAAAATTTATGCAGTAATATTTTCAAATTCTCAAAATTAAATTAAGTGAAAACGCAAGCTTAAAGTATCTCTAACCAATATTTTTTGAGCATTCAGCGTAAATGGAAACATACAAATGTCAGCAAAATTGCATAATATCTGAACACTTTGATTGCCTTCTGAATTTTTAAACTTCCCTTCCAGATTCACGATATAAATATACAATTTTCTAGGTGATGAACCATCTAGAATGAGAACACCGAGAGAGTCTCATTTGATTACATTTTATAAAAAAAAAGAACAGATATTTTAAGCAACCGGGGGAGAGAGGCTTTCTTATTTAACCAGTCTTTTCTTCTGCCGAATCGATTGTTTCTATTTGACCTAAATTTCTTGAGACACGTGGGAAGTTGAAAAGCAAAAACTGCGATAGTTTTCTCATTAAGAGATGGTGAGATATTGAATTTTAGCGAGACAGTTCCGAGCGTATTGAAGATGATGAAAGAGTAAAAATTGATCTCGTCTCTTGTGTGTAGACATGACGATATTTATCGGTGCGAAATTTTAATGATATAAGTGGAAGTTTTGGATACTTAATAAATGCAAAAATGTTCATTACTGTGTCTTCGTTTTTTATAAAATTTTGTTATTTATAATACTCTACAAAAGTAGACATGACAATCGTATTTTAAAGATATAAGTTGAAATGGAAATTTTAGATAGTTAGTTAATACAAAAATAATTATTACTGTGTCGTCCTTTTTTTACGTTTTTCTTTTGTTTATCGATTTTTTGCAAAAGTAGACATGAAAATCATCAGCATTTCTTATCGTCGTATTTGTAGACCTGCCACTATTTATCGGTGCGAAATTTTAATGATATAAGTTGAAGTGGAAGTTTTGGATACTTAATAAATACAGAAATGTCCATTACTGTGCCTTCGTTTTTTATATAATTTCGTTATTTATAATATTGTAGCAAAAGTAGACACGTCAATCGTAATGTTTGTAGAAATGACGATATTTAGCGGTGCAATATTTTAAAGATAGAAGTTGATTTGGAAGTTTCAGATCCTTAACGAATGCAAAAACGATTATTACTGTGACTTCCTTTTTTACGTGTTTCTTTTGTTTATCGGTTTGTAGCAAAAGTAGACCTGAAAATCGTTTGTTTGTAGGCATGTCAAATTGTTTGTACACTTGACGATATGTACTGGAGTAAAATTTTAATGGTATAAGTTGAAATGGAAATTTTGGATACTTAAAGAAAACAAAAATGTGCATTCCTTTTTTACATAGCTTTTTATTTATCAATTTTAATAAAAAGTAGACATGATAATAATTTTGTTTGTAGGCATGTCTAATCGTCGTATTTGTAGACATGAGTAGAAAGATAAAATGTGTTTCTCCCAGGGGGTGGGGACTTCTCAGAATCCGGTTTGCGGAAATGAGGGTATGGACGGGAAAGGCTTTATATCCAATGGACTACACTGACGGGCCTTCTTTTTGTTAAGGGGAGAATGCACAGATACGTGAACATTATATTAGTTAACCAGTCTCTACTCGTATACACGTGGACATTCTAGGTTTATGGTCAAACTGAACTGTAAAGTGTGCGTATTTGTAGCATTTTTGTATTACGCCCAGACGGCTCCTCAAACAAATGTAATGCGATATCTTAGAATATAAAATTTAAAGTTTAAAAAAAAATTGGCCAAAATTTCAAGTCTAAATCGAAAATTGCTAATTCATTCGACATCCTACGACGCACATTATTTACGATCTTAGAATAAAATTCGAGATTATATTCCAAGATCCAATGAGTTAGTTGTCCCTTCTACACGTATTCGATAGCGAGAAGCTAAATTTCAGCAACTCGAAAAAGCATTATATGAATGGTAAACTAATGAGATCGAAGACTATTTCAGTAGATACAAATTCGTTAATGGCAAAAACTTAAATTTTTGCTGGTTTATGAAACATTTCAAATGCACATAGATTTCAGATTATTTTTTAAGGAAATATGTGTGAGATAAAATTTATTGTAATTTCATAATTTTTTTCTCTAATTTTTTTTATTTTAGAAATTATACTTTAATTAAACTGTGCGCACTTAATTACTTTTCATACATACACATACACACACACACACACACACACACACACACATATATATATATATATATATATATATATATATATATATATATATATATATATACAGTGGAATCTCGATCGATCGTTTTCGGAATCATCGTTTTACCGTATATGTCGTTTGTTTCATCCAGTCCCGACGATGATATTGCTTTGTTTTGTTCCCGGATCTGTCGTTGTCCCTCATTTATCGTTCAATTTAGTCGGTCCCTTGAAAAACGATAGATCGAGATTCCACTCAGAGAGATGCTATTGGATAAAAATGTTAGTTACCGATATCGCACATCATCAAAATTAGAAATAGTAATTTATTCCAATTCTTTTGACTTAAGGCGTCTTCTAAAGTTCTAACGAAAAGTAAAGAAGCTACGCAGAATATTATGATACAAAGCAATAAAGGATCGAAACTGCTGAACGCTATTCAGTTATGAGCACCACTTACCCATTACCAAGACATATAGCTTAGTCTATAGCTGTTTCGTGACTTGAATTTTGAATCAAGTATGCGCGATACGACGTTATGTTTCCTTACACTGGAAGTAAGATACTTTCATCGTGCCTTAGCAATCTGGAAGCATAACACAAAAGGACAATGCTTTTCGTTCTAATAAACTTTAGTTCATGAATATTTTTGTAATTGTTCCTTGAAATCAAAATATTATTTCTATAAAATAATTTGTATAAAAGTCATTTGAAGACCTGCAACAATTAATGGATAAAACTTTATATAATTTTGGTTAATTTTTTTGAAGGAAATCTCCTTACTTTTCTGACTGAATAAGGATGATTAATGTCCTTATAATTACATCGTTGAAATATAAATTTGGTAGACGTATTCAAGTTTAAGTACTTAAAAGCAGGAACGATATTAATGTAACACTATAGAATTGTATTTCAAATTGAAATAAGAACAAGTTATTTTGTATAAACTGATATTTTCTTGAAACTTTCACCATCAAATAAAAGTAACATTTTTCATGCACTTATTTAACCGAAATTGAACTAAAATTCTCTTCCTACTGACATTATTATGTGCAAATTTTAAAATAAATTTTGACAATCTTTTGAATATAACCAATTTCCATCAACCTCTTTTAATTGTTTAAATTATATATTATTTGTTTTAACTTCAATGCGCAATAAGATTGTTTTAATTCTAGAGATTCTTATTGGTAATATAATCCACAAGGACACAACATACCAGAAGAATATATGAAACTAAAAGAATTTTTAAAGAAATTATTGAGAAGTATATAAATTCAATTATAGGATATATAGAGAGGATAGTATGCTATAAACTATACATTTCAATGTAATAAGAAATCGATTATCATTTTATCCATTCATACCAAATAACATTTATAATATTAAGAATAACATTCAATTCTCGTTTCTCCAAGTTTTTTATAAAACAATTTCCTTTATTGGTTCATCAATATCTTAATTTTTTCATTAAGATTTCATTTTTTTCTTGAATAAAAAGTTTACCATCGCGTCATGGCTTAATACGACAAAAAAATGTAAAATTTTAATCCTTTCTTTTTTCATAGTAATAAATATGTGTCTATGAAAAAAAAACGAAAAGTACCCCATTTAAAAGTAAAGTTTCGTTTAAAGCAAAAAACAACAAATATTTTTTTCTTAGTTTAAGGCTGACGAATAAATGATATTTCCTTTTTCAGAAAGTTCCGTTTACTTCCATAATTATTATTTTTTGTTTATTTGAAAATTACAAGCATAATGTGTAAGCTAAATATTGTTCATAAATATTTTTATGAAAGGATATTCTTTGGATTTAAGAAAATATTTAAGTAAAAAGATCGCAAATATATTTGTCTATGTTTAAATTAAACAGGAAAACTACTGTGGAATATATACATATATATGAAGATATTAATGTAACATTATAGAATTGTATTTCAAATTGAAATAAGAACAAGATATTTTATATAAACAGATATTTTGTTGAAACATTCGCCATCAAATAAAAGTAAAATTTTTCATGCACTTATTTAACCGAAATTGAACTAAAATACCCTTCCTACTGACATTATTATGTGCAAATTTTAAATTAAATTTTAAATATCTTTTGAGTATAACCAATTACCATCAACCTCTTTTAATTGTTTAAAATATATATTCTTTGTTTTAACTTCATATATATATATCATATATACACACACACACACACACACATATATATATACATATATACATATATATATATATATATATATATATACATATATATATATATATATATATATATATGGGAATTGTGTTATCCCAGGGCTCCAGCTTTGAGCCATATGTCGCCGTGTACGCTATGCGACGACAGCGCTATTAGGTTTTCGAGAGATGAACGGGGAGAAAAGTATTTGAGAGGACAGACTGAGATTGGGTCCCGACCTGGTAAGAGGTGCCGAAAGCAGCAGACGGCTGCGAAGGGAGAGACAGTCTCGAAGGGGGCATGACGTTAGCTCCGGACAAGCAGCAGACGGCGGCTTAGTCAATCCTATCTCGGCAGACGGCCGAATGCTTTAACCCATTTAGATTGTGGAGGCCTGGTGCGGCTTGACGTGTAATTTTATATGTAACGTATCTCTAGATATGTAAATAGTTTATATGTGTCAATATATAGTTTGTGTGTTGAAGCAGTGACTCTGTCTTTAATTGAGTACTGTATTACTCTGAGTGTAAGAGAGTCTAGTTCCGCCGTGAAGTAAGCGGAAAGGTTTCTAAAAGACTGAGAATAACAACCCCTAGACACCGACCACAGTTTATAGTATAAGTGGGGACTCGCACGAGAACGAGTTCCTACAAATAGTGGGTGCCCGGCCCGGGATCGGATCAAAATTGTACAAAAGTGAAAGATCGGGATCGGATAAAGATTCTACTAAAAGTGTGAAGAAGGATAAGTGACGACCAAGTGCGGTGAGTGACACCCATGGAAGTGACGTTGTGGAGTTTAAAGTGTTTTGAACGCGAGTGACAAACTTGTGAAAGTGAAGTGCCATCGAACGGTATGAACCGTTAAGTGAGATAATTGTGACATTTGCGCAATTTAAGATTTCGAAACAGAGTTGAAATTGTGCCCCGGATTGAACGGATAAAACATAGAATCTGACGTAAGTGGAAAAAAATTCTGAGATGGCGTATCTGGAGCATGCCAGAATGATAGACCTAGTGACTCTAGTCTACGAGCTGGGCCTAGAGGTCCCGGATAAACCAGAAGTTGAGCAATTAATCGCCCTGGTTAAAACATCGGATTGTGACGATGTTTACATTGAGAATCTGCTTATTTCGGTTGTGGAAGAGAGGAAAGAGCGAGACAAAATGGCAGCCGAAGAGATGGAGTTTCAACGAAAGATGGCTGAGATTGAACGCGAACTGCAAATACTAAGAGTAGGACGACAGTTAGCGCCAAAAACAATCTCGAATAGTGTGTCTGTACTCAGTATGGACAAAGGTGCAGATAATTATTTGTGCAGCCAAGAGAGATATTTTCGTGTATCTGATGTTGTTTTCACGAGTGTGATTCAAGAAAGTGAGCCCGAAATTCGCCCAAGCCAGCAGCGGGAATATGTGAATCCCATAGCCTTATCTCACTTTAGAGAGAACGGAGAATTGCTTTCTTCAAAGTTCAGTGAACTTTCGACACCCACTCCCAGCGAAAACGGCGATGCCCTGCTGAAATGTGACACCGAGAAAACCGTATCCGAATTTACGAGCGAGGGAGAAAATTATTCCGTTACCCCCCCGAAAGTTGAGGGAGAAGAGAGCATTGAGACACAGAAGAGGCTTGCACAGTTTCGACCACTGTGTATGACAGAGGTCATCGAACTTGCGACACCGCCCCGAGTGTCCCAGGGAGCGGAAAAGATTCCTTTGGCGGGAAACGATAGTCCCTATGTTTTGAAAACTGAGAAGGAAGAAAAAAGTGATTCTTGTGAGCCACGATGTGACCGTAGCGCAATGGCAAAAAATTTGGAATTGCCACTAAATTTTAGTGGAAGAGTAATTCGTAAAGAATGGAAACGCCGTAGTGAAAAAACTACAGTATTAGAAATGCAAGGAACTTTGAGTGACGGATCTTCGGAAATGGTAGTGAAATTTTGCTCTGAGTCTGCAAAATGCGTCCCAGACTCGAAAGTGTTGAACCGATATACTCAACAGTACAAAATTTTCATCGTTATCATACTTCAAAGTTCTTCAGATTTTGGTAACCCACCTGTAAAGGAGTGTTCAGCTTGTGATCGTGAAGTATGTGGGAAGAAAGTGCCATCAGTTGTGTTTGGTGATCAAATGTGTTTGGTATCAAGTGTTGGATGTCAAGTGTGTTTAGTGATAGTCAAGTCCAAGTGTACGCCAATTAAGTGTCGTAAAGGAAGATATGGCATTCAAGTGTTTTGTTTGGCCCTATTGGTAGCCCTAAGTGTCACCGATATACGAAAGACGAAGTGTTTTGGTTGTGAGTGCATGTTTGATAGTGATTTAAGTGACAAGGTACGCATTTAAACACAAACTTGGTGTGACAGAGTGTTTCATTGGTGTTTTGAACAAGTTAAGTGTTAGGGTTAGAGACTAATTGTGCATCGTAATTTAAACGTGGTGTACCTGTGTTTTTTGTATAAGTATTACAGTGAACTGTAGTCCACTGGCTCCGACTAGACTTTCAGAAATGAGCCATGACCGACTGTAAACAACGCATTACTTTCTTTTTATTTCATTCTTTTGTTTCGTTTGTGCTATTATATGTGCTAAAACTGATTATGATAAGGCATAACGCTGCCGAGGACGTCAGCATAGTCAGGACAGCCGAGTTATGGGAATTGTGTTATCCCAGGGCTCCAGCTTTGAGCCATATGTCGCCGTGTACGCTATGCGACGACAGCGCTATTAGGTTTTCGAGAGATGAACGGGGAGAAAAGTATTTGAGAGGACAGACTGAGATTGGGTCCCGACCTGGTAAGAGGTGCCGAAAGCAGCAGACGGCTGCGAAGGGAGAGACAGTCTCGAAGGGGGCATGACGTTAGCTCCGGACAAGCAGCAGACGGCGGCTTAGTCAATCCTATCTCGGCAGACGGCCGAATGCTTTAACCCATTTAGATTGTGGAGGCCTGGTGCGGCTTGACGTGTAATTTTATATGTAACGTATCTCTAGATATGTAAATAGTTTATATGTGTCAATATATAGTTTGTGTGTTGAAGCAGTGACTCTGTCTTTAATTGAGTACTGTATTACTCTGAGTGTAAGAGAGTCTAGTTCCGCCGTGAAGTAAGCGGAAAGGTTTCTAAAAGACTGAGAATAACAACCCCTAGACACCGACCACAGTTTATAGTATAAGTGGGGACTCGCACGAGAACGAGTTCCTACATATATATATATATATATATATATATATATATATGTGTGTGTGTGTGTGTGTTTGTGTGTATATGATAAATGCCTTTAGGACCAACTTATAATTCTATGTTATGCTTTGGTCCTGCCAATTTTTATTTTTATTACTCGATTCAAAAGCGTAATTTTCAACCTAAAGCAAACCTTAATTAGAAGTCTAAGAAAAAATAAGGTAAGAATATAAATTAAACTTCATTATAAATGCAATAAACAAATTACAATGAAATTAAGAAAATGAGACATTGGTCGCCCAATTAAAATCTTTAGCTCTGGACAAGCTGGTCCTTCTACGATTCGAAAGTGCCTCTGTGACTTTTTAGCATGCTAACATTCAGCTATACTTTTAAAATATCCTATTTAATTAGATGTGGAAGGCAAACATGTAGGTATTCAAGTCCAAGAAAGTTAAACCACTGGATTTTGATTTTTGACATAACTTTTGACTTTAATAGAAATTCTTCTATTACACTGTAAAAATGAAATACTGTTTTTGGCATATACAGATGGAAGGCAGATTCAACAAAAGTACAACTGGTAGAGTACAAAAGTACAACTGGTCTTCAAAGTACAACTGGTAGAGTAAGAAGATCTATTTAAAACGCAGGATACGAAAAAAAGGAAACCCGCTATCAAGAAACTCTAAAACAGGTAGTACAAACAGGTAGTTTTAGGTATTAAAACAGGTAGCTTTCAATACCTAAAGCAGTATACCATTTCATACAGTGTGTCCTAAATTTCCCAGAGTGTTTTTGCCTAACTTTCTATTATTTAAAAAAAAATTATAACTTTAACCAAAGCACTTGTCAGAAAATATATAGATTACCGATATCAATAGTAGGAGGGTTTTTTTATCTTTTCTGTGCTCTGTAAAACACACTTTTCTTCTTTTAATATTACAAGCATTTTAAAGTAGAACAAGCAAGTAGAACTGCAAGGGCAAACAGTAAAATTATTTTAAAACCACCTCTAATTCTGTAAGAACAAGACATTAAATATTTATTTCCTGTAGGATCATTCAAAACATCCCAAGGGGGAAATGAGAGAAAAACACATTTAGTACCTTGCCCAGGGTTTTTCCCATTAATTAGGGACATGAAAGCATGCAATGTTTATGACTCTTTCTGCCCCTTAATTAGCCTGCTTCATCAAATATTACCGATAGCGGTACGAAGTGACATTTCAGAAAATTTGTGACTCAGGAAAGTGCAAAAATATTATTAACTTAAATTGAACTCGAGATTTCTCAGATAGGAAAATCAACAGAACTGGATTTAATAAGCTTTAGTAATCCTAGAGTAAAAGGACTTGCATTATAGTACTAGGCTACATGGGAACGTCCCGATTATACATATATTTTATCTAGAATTTTAGCGTTGTTCGGAAATAAAATTATGAAAGACATGTTATCATAACAAAATCTTATGTTTGAATTTTTATCGCTGCTTCACTATAAACATGTTTTTCGATGAATGCCTCTAAATTTGAGAACGTTTCTTTATATATCTATGGCTTAGGTCAAACACAGTGATTTAAATATACCAAGTTATTGGATTTTACACCAACCGCAGAACAATAACTACGACATCAATCTTTTGTACAAAGAAATGTACTTTTGTATACAAAATTGATAGACTTAGCCTTTTATACAACTCAAAAGAATTTTGGTGTTTTTATGAATAATAACAAATATCTAAAAATCACTTTTTTTGACTTAAGCTCTTTACACCGGGCACCATATATACGTATGTGCGCGTGTGCGTAATATCCTTGACGGGATGATGCTCAACAGGCCGGAGAACTCGAAATAATCAAGGTATCAGGTAGGAGACCTCAATTAACATTATGAAGACATCGTATTTGTGGTCGTCGGAGCATTAAACAGTAGAAGTGGTCGACGAGTGGAGGCAATCACAATGTAGAATCAAATAAAATCCGACGACAGAAAGGAAGATGCGGTTTGGTCATAGTACAGTTTTTTTATTCTTGGAAATGTTACTGGACATCTTTTACTCGAAATTACATTACCGCAGATACACATACCTCAACACATCGTCCAGAAATCGACAGACACACGGGAAAATCTCGCAGCGCAAAACTACATGCTTTTCGAACTAGAGCCGATCACAGAAGGCCGCCCAAACCCTAGGTTTACGCCCTGAGTACGGGCGCGCTGGACTTTTAATTGGTTAAAAATTGACACCTGACTTTAACGCGTCATATGGGGTGATGGTTTTCGAATGTTCCATGACATTCGATCTTATATAACTGTTGTCCGCACGTGGCTTTTAGGGGGAAAACTAATAGATTAATTTGGTATGTCTAGATTAAAATCAAATTGGATAATGTTCTGTTGCGGTAAGACAAAGTTAATGAAGGGAAGCTTTATCGTTTCCTATATATATATATATATATATATATATATATATATATATATATATATATGGTCATCGAAGAAGGTCGGACACACTTTTATAAAGCTCATAATTCTAAAAGAAATTGAGCAAACGCAATAATATTCGTTTCAAACAACTTGGCAAGTGTCAAGGATTTCTAAATGTAACTGGTACGCAACTGTGTCGTGGAACATTGTGCAGAAACGATGCAAGGGGGAAGAGGCTTTCGTTCGGCTTTCCGTCAGTGCAACGTCGACCTTTCAGCAGAAAGCTCAATGTGTGTTGTGGTTAGCGGAGTACAAATCTGGGGTTACGTCAAGAACATTATTTACAACTTAAAGATACGGGAAGTGACACATTTACGGGAGAGAATTGTCGATGCAATTGCGACAGTGACGTCTCGGTAACACCACACATACACCACCACCACAGCCACATGATCCGTAACACCTGGTTAGAGGCACATAATTAGTGTATACTGTTTAAAAATTTGAAAAAGAAATAATATCTCGCGTCTATCAAAAAGTATTTAAATAACCAAATTCTTTATTTTTTTAATTATTCTGAACACTGAAAAAATATATTTTTGTTATTTCATAATTCAGATGAATTGATACGCTGGGTTTAATGTCTTTAAACACTCAAGTTTCTTAATATTCAAAATCACAGGAAAAGAGACGGGAAAGGGTTATTTGCTGGTTGAATGTATTATAAAAAATACTTTTCTCACATTCAAATTTAATTTTGATTTAAAATTTTAAATAATAATTTAGTATATAATATTTGTTTTAAAATTTCCATGCAAATAAAATTAAATTTGTCAGTTACAGTGACTCCCAAAAGTGTTCGTACACTTACGATTTTCAACGAAATAGGGGTCTATCCATTAATTAAAATGAATATTTCAGAATGGGTATTTAATGATAAGATCTATAATCTGTTCTTGACAAAACTACATGAAATATTTTAAAAACATAGTAAAACTTTATTTTTAAGAAACCAATAATCAAAAAGTAAAAAAAAACTTTATTTCACAAAAGTCAGTGTACACTTTTAAAAAATCTCACACTTGTAAAATATTCGTTAATTATTCGTTAATAATTTTTCGTTAAATTAATATTTAGTAGGATATCCTTTAGCATCCACAACAGCTTTTAAACGTCTGGGAATAGATTGCACTAGTTCTTTTGTAATTTCCGCATCAATGTTCATCCATTCTTCCATCATAATTGTTTTTAGTTCGCTTTTCGTGTGAATGTCGTGTTTTCGTACTCGAACTTCCAGATCTCTCTAAATATGTTCTACTGGGTTTAAATCTGGCGATTGAGGTGGTGTTTTTAAAACTTGTTGACAATTATAGAGACACCAGATGCGAACGTTGAGAGCCGTGTGCTTAGGATCGTTATCTTGATGAAAAACAAAGTTGTTTCCACTACCCAAATTTTGAGCTGATAATTTTAAATTGTCTCTTAAAATATTTATATAAACAGAGCATGATTCATTATGCCATCAATAAATGCCAAATTACCTAGTCCTGATGCTGACATGCACCCACACACAAGGACACCTCCACCGCCATGCTTAACTGTTCCTACTAAGTTCTTAGGATTAAGTTCCTCACTTGTTCTTCTCCTTACAATTATACACCCATCGGAACGAAACATGTTAAACTTGCTTCCATCGGCAAATAAGACATTATTCCAATACGTTTTGGGCTCATTTATCATTGATAGTGTGAAGGAAAGCCTAAGCTTTCTGTTTTTCTCTCTCACAAAAAAATTTCTACGGGCGGAAAGCTCATGTAATCCAGCTGCTCTGAGAACTCGTCGAACAGGTTCAGGGGAAATTGAAGTAGTAAATGTTTCATTAAATTCTGCAGAAACTTTTACAGCACTCAAACGTGGATTTTTCACAAATTTTCTAATTATAAATTTCTGATCACGTTTTGTTAACTTTGACGGACGATCTGTTCTTACGTTGTTTTCGATCCGATTTTCTTCTTTAAAGCGTTTTATCACATACTGCACAGTAAGAGGGGATAAATTAATTTAGCAATATTCCGAACTAATTTACCACTACTATGATGAAAGATCATCAATTTTCGAATGCTGTTTGTTGTTTCTTTACGACTACGAGCCATTTTTAAATAATTAATAGAATAATACGGAGTAGGCAAGCAAAAATTAAAGCCAAACAATATTTTAAATGCCACCACAATTCAAAAATAAAAATAAAGCGTCAGACGATAATTTTAATTATGAATTTATCCGAAAATATTTCAGTGTACGATGACTTTTGTGAGATAAAGTTTTTGTTACTTTTTGATTAATGGTTTCTTAAAAATAAAGTTTTACTATGTTTTCAAAATATTTCATGCAGTTTTGTTAATAACAGATTATAGAACTCATTATTAAATACCCATTCTGAAATATTCATTTTAATTAATGGATAGACCCCTATTTCATCGAAAATCGTAAGTGTACGAATACTTTTGGGAGCCACTGTACAATTTTACGACTTTTTGTAGCAGCTAAAAATATTACAACTTAGAACAAAATGCAACCACAATTAAAAAACGAAAAAATGTAAATTCAACTTATATGTTGATTTTAATGCTTTAATTTACATTTATTTACAAGAACTAAATTAGTGCTTTTATGAGTGAATAATTATATAATAAAACTGTTTTCGATAAACGGAGATTATTAAAAGTCTGACGGATTGGAATTAATTCAGTATTTTATAAGATTATTCCCGAAATCATGATTATTTAAACTACTTTCAATAGTTATTTTTCATTTGCTTTTAATCTACATTGCTTTGGAAATTCCTCTAAATTTTTCCTGCATTCAATGTGTAATTATAAATCGTAAGGAAAAAATCTTAAATCCTTTTTAAGTACATAGAATAGAACGTGGTACATCTCAAAGACAGCATGTTGATAGCTTTTCGAAATTAGCAGTACAGAATACGGAGTGGAATTTTAATCATTTAACAAAAAATAAAAATTTAATTATTGCAGGGTTAAAAATGATTCAAAAACATTTTTGAGAATTTTACCCTAGTCGACAACTTTCTGAACCATTTCTCTTGTTTATATGTTACTAATTGCTTAACATAATGTTTTGCACATATTTTCTTTACAATGCAATATAAAAGGAAGCGTAAGCTAATAGAAGATAACTTTAAAACAGTGTCTATATAGCCATTAATTTATAATTATACTCAAATGAATCTATTCTCTCTGAAATAAGCCTGTCTTAATGCTTTAATTTATTTCATAAATTTCAGAGATTTGCTAATTAATAGCTACTTATGTTTATTATTTTTCCATAAAACCTTGTAAGGTATACACAAGATTCGATTCACAAGAATCGAACTTTTGAGTGAATTAAAGAAGCTGCTTTAGATATGCTAATTTCGGCATACGCGCTTAGTATGAATACCACGCAGCGTCATTAATGAAAAAGGGGAGGTGGTTAAGGTTGAAAAGGTGTTGTCCTGCGCTAGTGCTTAGCGGGCCAGAAGTTTACATGGCAGTACTGCTGGTTTGACTTACTGTTCGTGAGTATAAAAATATATTGTTCTTGAAAGCTGTGTTTATACATTCCGTACAAGTAGTACGCATGCTTATTGCTGTAAAAGCCAATTATATGTGCAACGAATTCAATAAACATTGTTTCATGTATAAACTGTGTTTGCTTCAAATTCAAATAGAGTGCCACTTCAAATTATATACACCCAAGTCTGGGTAGAAGTGAGCATAGAAACTCTATAACTTACTTGTGCATTTTCTTATAGTACATGAAATGCTTTAATGTGTTTTGTACCAATAATAAGCATACAACATATGCTCCTACAACTAAGCCCGTGAAATAAATATCCTAGGCTTTAAGGGATTTCGCTACTTTGTATGCTATGAGACCCAGAGGAAATGTTTAATTCGTTTCTCTTTTAAGTCATTATTGAAAATTTATCTCATCCATCTATACAAAGGAAATGTTAAAAAATGTATGTGTTAGGTGTAGGTTTTAAAAAATGAATGAATATGAATTTTACCCTTTTGAATGATATAGATTTCTTAAAGTATATTAAAATATAATATACTCAATATCACTATTGTTTTTCGTCTCAATTATTGTTGGTTTTTTTTCTTTTTGAATCCATATTTTTCCGAAGATGCAAACTATAATATTGACAACAAGGTCGCATAAAAATAACAAACTGTAGTATTCTGCACAAAATTACTTGCGCGTTAAATCTGCTGTGTACTAACCCTATTGGATTCGGTCATCTGAATTGTTACCCTATTTTAACCTATGTAGAAAATTTGAATATGGATGGCCGACTTAGGTTTAATTTTTTTCTTTTGTTGTTGTTTTAAATTGTACTCCGTTATAAAGAAAAAAATTTTACACATTTGGGATTTTTTTTAAAGCAAACAATATTTTAAAATTTAAATTATTAGGGGGAGGAAATCTGGTATAGCGTGTTTTAAACATTCCTAAATTCCTTTGGAGGACGAAATTTATAAAATTAATTCAGTTGCAAGGTACAAAAAAGGTCAGGCTATCTGAAAATACTATTGTTATTGGATTATCAGCATTTATGTAGCTGTAAATAGTAGAAAAAATTCTCCGTAGGTTACCATTAAGGTAAGCGAATTCAATAGGATTCGTGCACGGCAGCCTTAAAGATGTTATTTAGAATTACATACTTCTCCAATTCCTGAACCTCCTTCCGAAAACTGATCTAAATACCGAGTATATGAGCAAAATTAGGTTGTCTAACTCATAAGAAGATAAAAATTTAGAAAAATGATCAAAATATTAAACAAGTGTAACGCATGTAAACTGAAAAGCAAATATGTTTTACACATTGCCTTGTGAATCATATTCTTTCAACATATTAAGGGAGTGGAATGGGATGAAATTTTTTGGAGGAATGACCATTTTTGATCAGTTTTTAAAATGTGTTATAAACATTTATGAGTAAGTCTACTTACTATACAATGTCGTAATGCAAATTCACTTAGTTTCAGTTTAAATTTCGGGAATTCTGACCAAATCTTTGTCTAGAAATTTAAAGTATTGATGAAAGTACACGCTCATAATCTTTGAAAAATAAACTCTACTCTCAAAGTGAATTCATTTACTCTATAAGAGTTTACTATTACAATGAGTGCCTCTGAGTATTTTCCGTAGCCCAGTCGTTCCCAACTGGTCGAGAGCATTTGAGGTGGTAAGCAGAAAGTTTCTCAAATTTTTAATTCCATGTAACAATGTATTTATGTAAACGTGGGATTCCAGATCTAATGTATGTGAAAAACAAGCATTGTAATAGACTGAGGTTGGGAAAATGACTTAAGATTAAAGATAAGCACTACTGAATCTAATTTAGATGTTCTAATAAGAAATAAATATAAGTAACAGCAAGTTTCTCATTAAGCATTCTGATAAAGACATTTTAGTGATGGGAAATTGTATTTACCATTTGTTAATAACAATTACGTATAAACAGTTCTTTCTAGTTTTAAGTATTTATTTTCTGTATTTTGTTTTATTTATACCATAATACATTTTATTATGTTATTCATACGTGTACAGAATTTATTTGTTCCCCCTATAAAAGTTATAAGTGGTATCCCACGACCCTACAACGTTCTCAGGCGGTACTCATGTCCAAAAAGGTTGGGAATCACCGCCTTCGCCCATTGGCATAATGTAACTGCTTTTGTAATATTATATTAATTTAAACTGGAGTGCAGTTGCCGATATTTATCAGAACCAGGGGGAGGAGTTATAGCAGCGGGGAAGAAGAAAAAAACTACCGAATTTTCAAATACATTGGGTCGCCAGAGGCGTATGTTGTTATTGTCGTTTTTGTTTATGCCACTTGACCGACAGCAACATCAGATCAGGTTCCGAAGGCTATTGGTGATGAAGGTGCGGCTCCTGTTTTGACTGGCACCACAAGGGTCGGAACCTGACTTGGCCAAAGGACCAGTCCCGTAATTTTGAACCGAGTCAAGTAACGAGTCCAGAAGACTTGACCCCTCACTTCCAGAGGAAATTTTCAGAACTTGAAGGACATTGCAGACACGACAAATTTTACGTGCACCAACCACCATTACTGTACACGGCAGTGGAATTGTCAGCGACGAGCATCGGACCAGTGACTTTCACACCACTAGACCGCTGGTCTTGCCAACTGGGCCTCTGCACCCAGAGATGCATGTAATACTCCAAAGTACAAATTTATTTTTCTGCCTTAACTCATATGATATTTATTTTATTTTTAAAGACTATTGATCTTATTGAATGCATAGGTTCCAAGAGGTTATTCAACCGTGCTCAAGCATTTTGCGAAAAATCTGATTTTGTTTTCAAAATAATTTAAATAAAACATTTTTGTATCTAAAGTCTCAAATCTAAATAACAAAAGGTTTCTGAAATCTGAGAAGGATTTCAATACTTCTTTTATTTCTGATTTCTCTTCTTATTTCGTGCAGTCGCACAGTTGGTTTAAAAATTTCATACATATTTATATTTTTACTCAAAGCTACTAGCACGGTATGTTGGATACCAAACTGCTCGGAAAGACAGTTTTTAAAATTATCATCGTACCATAATCTCAAATAGTTTACGACAAAGAATATTAATCAGCTATTTTTACTTTAACGTTCTTCTTTTGAAAACTTTCAAATATTAAAGTGAGCTTTTCAAATATTAATCTTTTTAAAAAAAATTTCAATTACTCGGTTAATGTGAATTTTTAGATTTCAGTCATTTTTCATTAATTTCAAAACGCGTACAAAAATTAAAATTTTGTTCTCCGCATTAAACGTAATACAAAATGACTCATGATAATTATCTTCAGCACTACCACTTCTGGAGTACATTAAATATGCATTCTTCTTTGAAAGTTTGAAACTGATTTCTAGCAAGGAAAAAAAAATAAATTCTTCAGAGAGCTTCCCTCCTCCCCATCTGATTTATTAGAGAGGAGGTATTTAAAATTTTACTTCCTTTATTATCTTGGAATCATTTATTATGAATCAAGGTGATAAGCGAGTGCAGGAAGGAATTAAGTAATTCTAGCCCTTCAAAAAACAGGAAGGTTGTGTCAAAGGTGCGTTCATTAATAATTTTTGACGTGTTTTGTGAAGTGCACCATATCTTGGAGATAATTTGTTGCGGTTTATAAAAATAGATGAAATACTTCAATGCTATAGGTTTTTTTTTTAATTTGAGTTTTTATTCACATAGAGGAATACGTTTTTAAGTAATAGTAAATATTGAAAACCAACTGAACGAAAATATCGTCTACGCTCATTTAATCTTAATTTTGCCTTTTTCTATATTATAAGAAAAATAATATAAAATCTGTGTTACTCTTAACTTTCCCGTTTTCTATATTATAGGAACAATAATATGAAATATGTGCTATTCCTAATTTTCCCATTTTATATATTATAGGAACAATAATATAAAATGTCTTATTCTTACTTTTTCCGTTTTCTATATTATAGGAACAATAATATGTAATTTGTGTTATTTTACTATATTTGTAATTTTTTTATTAAAAACTAAAACGTACTCAACAAATGTGTGGCATATTTAAAAATATTCTTTAGAAAAAATTATTTTATGCAGGAATATGAAGTTCATGGAGTGCCTTAGTCTATAGACTTTTAACTCCTGTAAGTTAATTGTAGTCACGATACACGTTCTCGATCAAGTAAAGAATATATAGAAATAGGCCCTCCTCATATAAAAGGAAATATAAGAAAAAGGAAAAAAAAATTAAATAAAAGGAAATATAAGAAAAAGGAAAAAAATTTAAAATAAAAGGAAACCAATTTTTAATCGATGGATTTAAATGAGAAAAACATGCCGTCATCGGGAGTCGAACTTAAAATGAACGATCAGCGATTGAACGCGCTACCGATTGCATTTCAAGTCATTCACCTATATGTAGCCAACGTGAAGTTTAATTATAATTAAAATGTCTCGGGGAAAATTCTGGTCAAACACAACCCAATAATTCAGTGTTCCAATACATTAGGCATGTTCGTCGTCATAGTGAAGGACATCAGAAGAAAAAAAAAATCGTTCTGAAATCCGCAACCATGATGTACTGTAACTATCATATTAAAGAAGATTTCCTACTCAGATTTCCAACTCTTATCTACCTTTCAAGGAAATTCCGGTCTGCAATAATTCAGTGGGGGGAGATCAAGACTAGCAATCTCCATGTTTTTTTAATTGTGCTATAGATAGTTTCTTAAAGTATCCCAATCTGTTGAAAACAACATTTTAAAAAAAATACTAATAAATGGTCTACTAATAAAAAAATATGGGAATTTTTCTAAAGGTAATTTCAGATTTGTAACTTAAGAAATGCATAAGATTCCAAGAAATGCACCCTTTAAAAAATGGGAGATTACTAATTCTGACACTACACCATTCAGTAGCTCAAAAATATGAACACTATATTTTTTCTTCATTTCGGTACTAACCTAACCTAAACAACTTTCTTATAAGATAAGTCTTTTTGAAAAAAAGGATCGTCCAGAGCTTGCCCTGGCAAAGATCACATGTCATTGGCAATCCAAAACTAACGCATGAGGTTCCTAATCTCGTTATCTAACAGGACATGAATACCATCTCATAATCTTGCAGTGACAATGCTATATAAGGAAATATGAATTTTACAAAATCTCACTTAAAAAAATTACCAAAGCAACTGCTTATTTACCTCATAAATATCACATAAAAACACGATGGACTCTCCAGGCTGCTTTATTTCCTGTATAATAAGAGAAAAATACTAAAAATGTAACATAACGAAATTCAAGAACTTTTATTCGAACTACAATATATATATATATATATATATATATATATATATATATATAGAGAGAGAGAGAGAGGGCGAGGTAGACATGGGGCTATTATTTGTAGGGTCAGCAGATTTTGGGGCTGGCGATGCTAACCCACTCCTGAATCCGAACATATACACGTGTAGAAATGCGAAGTCACGCGATTCATGGGAAGTTCTGTTTCTAAGGGTTTTAAAGCGGTAAATTAATATTACTGACGATTGAATTTAGGTAAAGGAGTTTAAATGCTAGAATGGAGGACATAATATGTAATGTATTATATATATATATATATATATATATATATATATATATATAATTATGACGTGCGGATTTTCAGGAATTTAAACTTTCGATCTTTGCTATTAAAAAATAACCTTAATTTAAATATAACGTATCGATTTTATCGTTGGCATTATCATACTTTTATTTTGAGGGATTAGCCGTCATAAAGAAAACGAACAATTAACGATCATTTTTACACGTTATTTAAAGCAAATTGTTAATTATTTAACAGTTTCAAAATATTCTCATGACTTAATATTAAACTTTAAAGCGTCTCTTTAGAAAGTTTCACTAACTCTATTTCCTTTTCTGAAACAGGACTATTTTTTAATAGTAGTATAAATTCGTCATTGTTTGAAGCAAGAAAAGTTGTTAAGACAGCAAATGTTCATAGCAATCATAATATTATATGTTTCTTCATTATAGCCATTTCACTCTATCAGAAGAAACGGCATTATATCTGTCAACAAATTCTCGCTAACCCTATTCTACTGTAATATGACTAATTTTCAACAATAGTATAAATCTGTCACTGTTTGAAGTAAGGAAATGTTAATAAAACAACAAATTTTCATACCAATCATAATATTACATGTTATTTCATTACAGCCATTTCACTGTCTCAAAAGAAACGTCATTATATCCATCGGCAAATTCTTACTAACCCATATTCTACTGTAATATGACTAATTTTCAACAATAGTATCAATTCCTAAATATTTGAATTAAGGAAGAATTAATAAAACAACAAATTTCAAAACCTATCAGAGCATTACATGTTGCATTATTATGCCCATTTCGATCTCTCTCAGAAGAAACGTCATTATGTCCCGACCTCTCTCCATCCGAGTTTCATTTCTGCGCTATTTTCTTGGTGCGTCTACGCCACTTATTTGCTATTCAGGTCACACGGAAGCCATTGATCCTTAATGATTCATCGATATTTTTACGAGGCTCAAGTTGTCCTTCGCAACGCATCATCAAATTCGTATCACAGTAGCATAATCACTTAAGAATTCTCTCTGTTTTTTTTTGTTGTTGTCGTTGTTGCTCCTCTCTCTCTCTTTTTGAGAAACATCTGTTTCTAAATTCCTCTTATCTCACGAAACAAAGTAATTCGGATGAATAAAAAACGCTGTTTGTTTCTGCTGATACAGGTAGTTTCCAAAATAAGGGTTCGGAGACATGAGTAGTGTTTTCCATTGATGTTCACTTTATTATGAAACGAAAAGGCAGAGGCATATTTTTATGCTCGTTTTCTAGTTTGCATAGATAATTGATACGTTTCAGGATAGCGTACTTGTTTTTAACTTTGTAAAAAGTTAAAGATTTTAGTCTATAGTCTCTCTTCTATGAGACTGCATAATGTCTCCGAACCTTCTATCGTAAGGAGACATTATGTAGTATTTTCCATTCATGTAAAATAATACAGGTTCAGCATCATATATCTATTGGTTTATTAAGAAGTTAAAAGGGAAACCAATATTTTTATGCTATATTGCTAGTTTAGAAAGAGAGTTGTTACATTTTAATGTACCGTATCAATTTTAACTTTCCAAAAAATCAAGAGTTCTTAGTCTCTCGTCTTCTTTTGTATCTGCACATGTAAAATGTTATGTTAACTTTCAGTATTATTAAATGGCTATCTACAAAATATCTCTCCAAGGAACAACTAGCTTAGTCTTAACAATAACTGCTTAATAGTTGTAGAATAGAAAGGTGCATATATATTTCTGACAATAAAGGGAAAAATTACATCTTGTCTTTTTTTTCCAACTAACGGTTCCCATATAAAAAGACTTGACAAAAACAGTGTACAAAAATCTCACTCAGACTTACTTGTTGTTGTAGTTGTTGTTTCTAGCGCTCCCTGTCCGGAGGTCCATAGAGGCTACCTGTCTGAAGTTTGCAGCTCCGGTTTGATAATGGCACCACAAGAGTCGGAAGTCGATTTAGCCAGGTGCCACCCCAGTTTTGAAGAAGCACCACAAGGGTAGACACCGGGGTCGATCCTACCCTCTCCCAACCTCTCTCGCACCATAGAGGGACTTTCCAGTATACGTTTTTAATGGGCCCATTATCGGTCTAGACAAAGAGGTATTTAATGGCGATCGGAAAACCCTCAACACAAAATACCGATGCGTTACAACTACGCTACCTCAAGCCCTCAGACTTACTTGAAAAAGTCAAGTGGAAAAAAAAAAGGTCCAATAATTACTTTAAGGGGGTCCGGGACACATTTAATTTTTTTTTTAATTTATGAAGTTAAAATTTTGAATTTTTTGTGATAGTTAACCATATAATTTGTAAACAAAATAACATAATAAAACTTCTCAAAAAGTTTTTAAAAATGTTTAAGTTTAAAAGTTTTTAACAAAAGTGGGGTCATTTAAAATCATTATAACTCGAAATATTATTTGTCGAATTTCAATTTTTTTTCATTTAATTAAACAAAATATATAAGTTTTAATTTTTACTCCCCATTTTTGAAAATATTAATTTTTAAAAAAATTTTAAACATTTAGATTAAAAATTACAAAAAAATGATGTAACATATATTTAAAAAATCATATTTTTAAAAGTAAATTTTTTTTTTTCAAATTTGCTGAATCAAAATTTAAGTAAAATAGTTTTAAATGAAATTTTACAACTTTCAACCATTTATCTTTAACTCTTCTTGACTTATAACAATTTAAAGACGAGAGATGGGGGAAAAACTCATCATGCAGAAAAAAGCCCTTACATGTTTAAATAAAAATTGGTTACTATGAGAATGATGCACAAAAAAATGTAATTTCTCCTGTTCTAATTAAGATAGAAACATGATTTAAACCTCATTTTAAGCGTAAAAGAACACAAAAATTTTTAATGCAATAATTTTTTTTTTCGAAAATTATGACAATTTTATGTCCTGGACCCCCTTAATGAAATAGCATAAAATATTTCGATATTTGATCATACTTAGTGAGACCTCATAGAAAGTCTCCCTTATGGCTATTTTAAATACTAAGATCTATGGAATATAGATACATTATAATATTTTAAGAATAAAGTATTCTAGTTTTTTCAATTTATAAATATTTAATTCCCATAGAAATATCCCCAAAACGATTTAAAAGTTATTTCTGCTTTAAATATCGTTTAAAATATCATAATACAACATGCATAAATTTTTAGTTGCGCTACCCCATTTGTAAAATTTTTATTACTTATAATGCATTCGCAATGTATGCTTCAATCTATCATTTTTCACTTTACTTGAATATTCATCGTGTTTGCGTGCTATAACACTACAAACATATAGAACATAGAGAATAAATATTCACTACGAACAAATTTGTATCTGTGATTACCACTGAATATCGCGTGAAATACAACTATATTAGCTTCAAAGGAATATTGTTTCCTTGTTAATTCGAAGGCAAGGAATGCATTTTTATGATGTCATAATTTGTAGAAACATCGATATCCGTAATTACCGATATGCATCTAAATTAACTTTCATGCCTTTAGAAATAAAATATCGTGTTCTATAAATGATTAAATGTTATGTACTTATACCTCAATACTTATAAAGAATTGTATGTATTTTATCCTTAATTAAATTAGTATCTATATTTTGGATTGAATATATGAATAACGAACATCATTAAGTCCAATTAATCCGAAAAATTAATTTATCACTGAATTTTTGAATTAATCTTTTTTTTGTGATTTAAGTTATTGCATATGCTAGTAACGACGTATGAACATTTTAACCCTCAAATGGTATAGTGGTTTGAGACGAAATAGATGGTAGAATAGATGATAGACGAAATAGATCGGGTCGAATCCGACCCCACCTTTTTTCTGATGAGATTTTTGTAGAAATAAGTACACAATAAGCATGTTTCTTGTTTAATAACATCTATTGATAATATTTTACATGAAATAAAACCCTTTCTGTAGAAAAAATTACCAACGAATTGTAATTTTCCTAAACAAAGAAAATCTCTTTGGCATTTACATAGAATATTGTATATATTAGGTATAATATGTAATTTAGTCTACCTAGTTTTAGAAGTTAATGAAACTAACTTTCCGAGCTCAAAAATGTGAAAAATAATATATAATGACATTTATGGCCTTCAAAATCGAAATAAAAATTTTAGAAATTAAAAATTAAAAAATTTTAAAAATCATTGGTGATTATGAATAATGTTTTTCAAGAAAGACACTGGTATTTACTTATTCCTATATCTAGTAGGGTGTTCTAGTAGGTCCATCTGAGAGGGTTCCTTGTCAACTCGATCTCTTGCAATGAGAGGGGAGACTACGGGAGGAAAAAAAACAACCCTGGGTCGGATCCGACCCCTCACTGTACCATTTGAGGGTTAAAATTATATCTTTATAATTTTCAGTGTACTTCATTAATTTAAGACTTCATATATTAATACTATTCATAAATTCATAATGTACACTGAAATTAAATACAACATCATCATCAGGGTTTATTAATGCACAGGTAAGTGCAGATGGTTTGGTTTGGTTTGGTTTGGAGCACTACGATCAATTTTTTGCTACACGAGGGCTAATTAGACCGGGACCTACAGTTTAAAGCCGGTTCCGAACGGCTACACACATCCATGCCAAGAGTGGGACTCAAACCCACAGGATCTGAACCAAATGCCAGCGGTGAGTGCAGATGATTAATATATATATATATATATACATACACACACACACACACACACATATATATATATATATATATATATATATATATATATATATATATATATATATATATATATATATATATATATATATATATATATATATATATATATATATATATATATATATATATATATATATATATATATATATATATATATATATATATATACACAAAATTTTAATACTGGTATTCTTCCCATGTATAATTGAAATAAAGGAAAACAAAAGCTTATTCCGAAGAAATTTGTTTTATTTCAATTATCTCTCCCCAGTAAAGAATTTACGAATTTTAATAATCCTGTTTTAATCATAATAAGTTTAATTATATATTTTCACGAAAAAATTATTTATTCTGAGAACATTTCTAAAAATCTCATCAAAAATTTATGCTTTGTAATTCTTAGTCAAAGAGATGTTTGAAATTAATCCAGCAGCTGTATTACACAAAAATAAATAAGTTACAAAGATATGATTAAAATTATTTTTTACTTATTCTTAGTGTCAATATAATAATCATATTAGAGCTGTATATATTAAATAGCTTAAAATTAATTTCTTTTATGAAAATTTGGAGAGCTTTCCTTAATATAATCAGCTTATTTTTAACTATATATATGTGGAGTATTCAACAATAGCAAAAAACCATTTTTTTCTGTCCCTCCTAATTCTTTATGAATGCGTGCAATAATATAAAATAAGTGTTTTTTTTTCATTTGTACTCTCTAATTTAGTATTTAAAAATATATATGCCGTTAAATATTACCTTTTTTAACATGAATAATATTATCGTATTTGCAAAGTTTAAAGTCCTTTACGTTTTAAAATTTATTCTTGGAATTATATTAAGATTATTCTTTTTTAAAAATAATTATTTTGAATAATTCTCCATTATATGAATTGAAACTTTTTGTTATGTTAAGGATAGTATATATCTATAAAAATATGTAGTTGTTGGGACTTATGAAACCCTGGTCGGAATATACCAGACCAAGTCTTGACTTTGAGAATAGAAATGTGGCTTTGTTTTACAAAGACATACTGAGGGCCACTCTCCGATCGATATCCAGCCAAGGGGGAACTCAATTTTGACCGAGCACCCCTAGGATGGGGACATCTGGTGGACTCGTACATTCTCTCATCCACTGACCTCATAGGATTTACTGGTATAGTTCCCCATTGGATGTAGAAATCTGCTATTTTCGATTACTTCTCCATCAATTTGGTGAAAATTTAGTTAACAATTGACCCTAATATTTTGAGTTAATCTAGGTTATCCAGTGTGCTGAACCAGTAATTTGCTTGACTGAATTACTAATACACCAACGGTGTAGAAAACAGATTTACTTATTCTTAAATTAATGACTTACCTAACAATCTGGTCACAATTTAATTAATTACCCCCCCCCTAAAAATTTGAGTTAATCAAAGTCATCCAGTGTACTGAGACAGAATTTTATATACTGAATGAATGAATTACAAATACCTCAACGGTATGGAAAACTGTTATTTTCAAGGACTACAATTGGACTTCAATTTATAGTTAAAACAATTGACTCTAGCAATTTGAGTTAAACTAGGTTCTCCGGTGTAGTGTGCCATTATTTTACCTACTGATAACTGAATTACAAATCTCCCAACAGTGTAGATAACTACTATTTTTGTTGAATTCACTGGCAATTTGGCGAAAATTTAGTCAATAGATCCTGAAAATTTGAGTTAAACTAACTCCTCCAGTTTATTGAGCCAGTAAGTTAACTCCTGATTGAATGAATTACAAATGTCCTAAAGGTGTAGAGAACTATCATTTTGAATGAACTAAACCCTAACAATGTAAATAAATACATTTTTAGGTAGGGAAGTTTGTAAACACATCTTCCTTTTCTCTTTATCGCATCGTCAAAAATATAAGGGCTACTAAAAATAAGCAACAAGATTGAACAAAAACGATCTCGATATTTTTGAGATAACAACACTCGGAAACTTTTTGTCATTAATTCACCGAATCTTATAGGAAGTCTAAACTCCTTGCCCCTAGTATTTCAGTTCAAGTTTTACGTGCCTTAAAATGTGAAATTTATAAGCCTTCATGAAAATAACAGATGTAAAAGCATTCAAGTAAATTGGGGACAAAAGCTTTCAAAAGTGGTGGTCGATATTTTTACGGATTTACAAATACAGCTAAAATTCGTCGCCTTTTATTGCTTTTTCATAAAACTTATAAAGAAGGACAATAAAACAAAAGGGACTGTTAAGGTGTTTTGGAAGTTTTTCAAGAAAGTCATTATACCAAACCTTTTATTCTGAAGTCACAAGGAAAATATTTTCTCCAAAAATGAATTCTCAATTGGAATGCTTGTTTTGAAATTTTCAGCAAACGTGATTGTAGTTGTAAATAAAAATATTATAGATTTGTTTTCAGTTAAATGCTGGATATGGGAAATGTATGGGGACAAACAAATAACTTTGGAAAAAAAGATACTCTATAGCTTCAGTTCAGAGAATGGTTAAAAAAAATTTTCAAGGCAGAAAACAAAAAAAGAAAATTGTATTTTTGTGATTCGTCATATTTTGTTATCATTTGATTGACTGCTTGAAACGAATTCTCAAAAACCTGCAAAGTTTGATAATGTATAAGTTGACCTTCTAAGCTTTACTATTCTAATGCTTGTAACATTTATCAAAGAGGCAAAATTTTCAAATGTGTACCATTCAGTATTTATAGATATCGTTGTTGTTTATGCCACTTGACCGACAGCAACATCAGATCATGTCCCGAAGGCTATACGCGATGAAGGTGCGAGTTATGGTTTGACCGGCGCGGCGCCACAATAGTCGGAATTGTAAAATGTTCTCTATAAACTCTTGAAAGTACAGACTTTCTTAAAGATAGACAATTTGCAGTGTTAGTTTATTCGAGGTATTAAATAGTGTTTACATATATTTTTACCACAATAGTCGGACTTGGCCAATTGTCCAGTCCCGAAATTTTGAACTGAGTCTTGTGACGAGACCAGAACACTTGACCCCACACCTTCAGAGGCAATTTTGAGATCTCGGAGAACATTGCAGCCACGAAAGATTTGACGTGCCCCAGCCGTGATTGGTTTACACGGCAGTGGATTTGTCTGCGACGAGCATCGAAGCAATGACTTTCAGATCACTAGCCCGCTGTCCTTGCCAACCGGACCACTGCGCCCATGTATTTTTATATGGTTTGGTTTGATTTAGTTTGGAGTGCTACTGTCAGTTTTGATACACGAGGACTTATTCGACCGGGACCTATTGCTTAAAGCCGTTTACGAACGGCTAGAAACGTCTATGCCAAGATTAGGACTCAAACCCACAGACTCTGACAGTATCTATAGAAAAATGCATGAGCTTCTCTTCATATCAGCAATTTAATATAATAATTGCGCATTAAAAGCATCATGATGTCATTATAGATATACAGGGTGTTTGGAAAAGAATCATCCGATTTAAAAAAATCATAACTATTCATCTTTTAATCCGTTTTGATCGAATAATGTATAAGCAGAAAGAAGAAAGTATCGAGTTTCACACAGCTGTCGACAAGTAGCGCTCAAACTTCTTCCTTCGCCCTTCATTTCAGTGTTTGTAAAGATGGCGACTGCACAACAGATATCATTTTGTGTTTCATGATTTGCGAAGTGTTAGTCTGTAACAACGGTTCAACGAGATTTTCTTCGACAAAATCCTGGTAGATTAATCTCAGAGCCTTAGGAGATGATATAAACAATTCTAAGACATCTGTTGTGTGTGTACGCATAATAGCCGTGGAAGCAGTGTATGCAGACATGCTCGCAAAAGTTTGGGACGAATCTGCCTACCGTATAGACATATGTCGTGCATCCAAATGTGGGCATATTGAACACCTTTAATTTGATTGGTAAAAAACTTTATGATTAGCCATGTAATATAAAATCAATTTTAAGTTTCTATGTTCAGTATTTTTCATAATATACTCATTTCAAATCGGGTGATTCTTTTTGAAACAGTATCGAGTAAAGTCCTTGCTCGTGAAAAATTTCATTTTTACCAGCTTTAGCAATTTTACTTGAGGCAAACTGCGTTCTTTCGTCTGCCTTCAGTTCTGCTATGGATAACTAAAGGAATTTTATGGGACATGCGATAGTAGTGTAACCGAAAAAGAAGATGAGTTTGATTCATAAATTTCGACATAATCGTCAGTAACTGGAGGGATGTTGTTGTTATGAAAGGAGGGAAACGCTATACTTGTTCAAAGCAACGTAGCTTCTGACATGAACTTCCGAAGTTTAACATCGTAATAAACATGATTCAGTCGTCTTTTCTGAATGAAGAATAAGTGTTACCAATTCGCCAAAAGGGTGTTTGCAAAATTTGACTGTAAAATGTTCTCTATAAACTCTTGAAAGTACAGACTTTTTTAAAGATAGACATTTTACAATGTTAGTTTATTCAAGGTATTAAATAGTGTTTACATATATTTTTTTACGTATATATTTAAATGAAGTTAAAAATGGATATTTTGTTGAGATTTTCAATAAATATTAGCTCATGCAACTGATCGGAAACATAATAAAAGTAAAACAAAGTAATTTATTTCAAACAACGATATACCAGTGATATCTAACAGTTCCAGTAATTTATTTAGATCTAATATATTTAGATCTCACCAACTTAGAATTTCTTATTTATATTTTTTCTCAATTAAAACTCTTTTCCTGCGACCCCAACAGCAAAGTGAAAATATTGGTAAACTAAATAATTTTGTTGTAATATTTGTATATATACCGTATTTTTCGGACCATAAGACGCACCTCAAATTTATGGGGGGGATTTTTAAGAAAGGATATTTTGAATTTAGTTAGATGTATAAATATATTACTTAATAAAGGTAAACCTTACTTAATAAAGGTAAAAAATATAAAATAAATATAATAAATAACCTGTGTAAAATATAAGTATATTATATATATATATATATATATAATAAATATATTTTTACGAATTTTGTAAATATTGAATTTTAATTCGTTAAAATAGCTTCTATGGAAGAGCTCCTATGTATTTGACATGGTAGTCTATGGGAATTTCGCCAAATATGAGAATTATCGCCAAATTGGTGATGGATTTAGTGACTTATTTTGGTCGCTAAATTTGGCGATATATTCGTCAAATGGTCGACAGCTTGCCGACTAAACCTTTCTGGAAGCTTCCAGAAATATCTAGCTGAGACTGATCTATAGGGGGCGCCTTGGAAATCGATATACACTGAAGTGCCACTGAATTAGGGATACCTATCTAGTAACGAGTTGGGCCTCCTCTGGCCTTGATAACGGCTGCCACACGACTAGGCATAGATTCAACAAGTTTCTGGAAACGTTCCACGGGAATGGCTTGCCAAATATTGGCTAAAGCTGTCCATAATTCAGTAAGATTCTTTGGTGCTGTGTGATGGCTTTTCACGCCTTGTTCCAAAACATCCCAAAGATGCTCAATAGGATTTAAGTCTGGGCTTCTAGGTGGCCAATTCATGACAGAGAAGTGAGAGGAATGCTCATCCAACCAGCTAGTAGTCAACCGGGACTTGTGAGAGGTACAGTTGTCTTGCTGGAAAACTCCATTACCGTGCGGATAACAGAACAGCATAAACGGATGGAGGTGATCACCCAGCAACTCTACGTACCGAATTGCATTGAGGGAGGTTGGTACACGCACCAAAGATCCCAAACTGTGCCACGAAAAAACACCCCAGACCATGATTGAGCCATCATGCCCTTGTACAGTTCCAGCCAGGCATGCAGGATCCATGGCTTCATGAGCCTTACGCCATATTCTCAGCCTCCCGTCGGCGTTAAGTAGTCGGAATCGAGACTCTTCACTCCATGCTACTCGTTTCCAGTCCTCTACACTCCAGTCTCTGTGCTCTCTTGCCCAGGCAAGACGTGCAGCCCGATGGCGAGTATAGAGCAATGGTACTCTCGTAGGTCGACGGCTCCCGAAACCCATACGGTGAAGCGAGCGTTGCACAGTCCGTTTACTGACTGTACGACTGGCACCGTCATTAAACTGGGTGGTAATTTGAGCTAATGTTTGGCTTCGCTGGCTACGTACAATACGCCTGAGCCGTCTCTCACCACGCACTGTCAAGGCTAATTGTCCTTTGCAGTTTGCCCGATCGGTAGTTTTTTTTCCACCATCCATGTATTCTTGGTATACTCTTGACACTGTCGACCTTGAAAATCCTAGCTGTCTGACGATTTCGGAAATTGAATGGCCCATGCGTCGCGAACCTACGATTTGTCCGCGATCGAAGGCGTCTAAATCAGGCAGTTTTCCCATACTGGCAATCCCAACAACTAATTCAGAACAACCACAGTACGCGCTATATATGCAGTTACCACAGCGCCCTCACTTGCACATACATGATGCGCAGCGCTACACAATTTGCATAAGCTTTGCTATCCCTAATTCAGTGGCACTTCAGTGTATATACCTGATATTGGCATTGGAACTAAGTTCAATTTCTCAGTGAGAATTGAATATGTTGAAACTGCGTTAATTGGCGTGTATCATATTAAAAATTCTGGAATGCTGACTTGTGTTTTGAGAATTATCTGCTGTATAGAACAGATTTGTTACATGTTTTATGTTTGAATTTGTGTATACGCCTGAAAAATTTACAGAATAATAATTTTATTTTGTCTAAACTATCTGATGAGATTTTTTTCGATCCTAATGAACCCAGGAAAATGGAACAATATAATAAGATATTAATTTATTTTAATGTTCATTCGGACCATAAGACGCACCCCTATTTAAATTCGATTTCTTATGTAAAAAGGTGCGTCTTATGGTCCGAAAAAATGGGTAAATGTTCTATTTTTTATTTTTTTGTACAATTTCCATTTTTGCAAAGAGTATAGATGATGGCCAATTAATTTATAGGGTAAAATTTTGGAAACAGATCTATGCCGTTATAGGATATATTAAATTAGGAACGTTATATTCCGCTGTTTAGTAAAGCCCAGCATCACAGTATGTCGATGGATTTTACTTTTACTCTAATTCTACTTGCACTTTTTATACATTTAAAATTCACTAAATATGCAGAATATTAGATTTTACCTCAATATGCTAAAATATGCCCAATTTTCTGAATGTTTTCCACTCCTACATGTAATATCCTTTTTAAATCCGTTTGACAATGAATTCGAATTTTTACCGGAGGATTGAATTTGTTGAATTTACTTTTGAGTTAAAAACTGAGTTCGAATGTATCACAAATCAGCGTTATTATTAAATAAATATTTGATGTTATTCGTTACTTCTGTTAATTGCCTTATTTATTGAATTTAAATGAAGGAATACAAAAAGTAAATTGCTCAGTTTTTGTGTCATTCTACAGTAATTTGTATATGATTCTCATCATTGGCTGAAATGACAGTTACAAATTTTCGCTGGTCATTCGCAGGAAATGGGAAAAAACTACTTTTAGTTTCTCTGTATTGATTTTCTATATTTAACACTTCTGTGGAAAGTTCATTGGCGTTTGCTGTACCAGACTTCTATGTTTACAAGTATTTTTTTAAGAATTTACTGTACATTTGCATTCAACATTTGGATGAACTGTATATATATATATATATATATATATATATATATATATATATATATATATATATATATATATATATGAGGAATAATCCGACAATAAGTTTCCCCTGGCGATTGTTAACAGAGGTGTGTATAAAAGACAAAAAGTATAATGAGACATTAAAGATAAGAAGTAACTTTATTTTTCCACATAAGTACCAAGTACGTTGAGACATTTGTCATACCACTTCATAAGCTTCAAAATGCCCTCCAGGAATAAACAGGGCTCTGCATACGGAAGAAGCGCTTAACGGCTTGTGTGACTTCGGCATTGTTGCCAAAGCTCCTTCCGCCGAGATTCTTCTTTAAAGCAGTTTTGTGCCCGGACTTTTGGATTTTGGGACCATCAATGCTACGCGGTAACTGTCACACCCTATCGAAATTGAAGGAAGCTATTCGGAAAATGCGGCCTCGCCTTCTCACATCTGACGTTCTGTTGTTGGATGACAATGCGAGACCTCTCTCGTAGACAGCAACGCAAAACCGTATTGCAACTCTTGGTTGGGAGCTCCTTGACCATCCACCATACAGTCCTGACCTCGCAACTAGTGACTTCCATCTTTTTCTGGCTTTGAATATATATATATATATATATATATATATATATATATATATATATATATATATGCATATCTTTTACAGTTTTTTAAAACTTTTATTTAGAAATAAAATCCTTTAAAAAATTTAATATTGTTGAGCAGTCTAAAATTGTACACTTTTCATCTAACTCGAGTCAAACTACGTTAATTCTCACTTCTTCACACAATCTCCATAAATTAATATTATTCATTTTTTCCAATTTTGGTTTCACTCCATTCTTAGATTTCATTAAAAAAAAACCAGATTAATCATATTCAGTGGAGGCAAATTGATGTTTTAATGATGTGAAAGAGTGTGAGGAAATACAATGTCTAAAAATAAACTTGTTTTCTTTTTTCTCTTCGCATTTTCTAGTTAAAAGAAATACAGATCTCTAATATCTCTATTCCTGCATTAATGATTTTTTTCTCCGTAAATAAGTTCGTAATGTGCCCAAATATAAATGAAGCACAGAATTGCTTTGACTTTTTGCTTCAGATGTTTATAAAGCTCCGGTATCACGTTCATGCAAGCATAATAATGATTTGTTCTCATACTTTATCTTCTCTAGACATCTCACCTATGACAATGGTTACTTTTGTTTCATAATACCAGATTCGTCTTACTGCAGATAAGTGTTTTTTATTATACCCTCTACATAAATCTCTTCCTTTATGTGTCCAATAAGAAGCTATATCCCATCTCGCGGAATTTTTTTTCTCTTTTCGCAGCTTTCATTGATGTCTTTTGGCCCACGTGATACTTTCAAATCTTAAATCAATAATCGTTTTGCGAATTTCAAAGCCTATTCTTAATTTAAATTGGCAGATAAACAAATGATGTTGGTTTTGCCTTCACAAATGTCTTTAATAATTAGAAGTATCTCCGACTGATCCCTCCAAAAGTAAAAATGTAAAGGAAAATCATTCCCGTGTTTCTAAATCCCTATTTCGGGGTCTTTTTATTAAAAAAAAATATTGATTGAAGAAACCTACTGTAGTTGGCTTAGTATAATATTTTTTACTTCCATATTCATCGGTCGCTGTTACAGAGGATTTGTAGTTTAATTTCAATTAAATAATTAAAGATAGTTTTAGAAATTTATGATTAATGATTGATAAAGATGTGGTTAGTACATTGCATGTAAAATAATAATTCATTGTGACTCCAAATGACGGAAGACAACTTTAAGAATGATAAATTGATTCATTGAATTGACATAACACATAAATTACACAATATTATCTCACTAAAAAATATACGCTCACCAAATATCATCATCACTTAATTACTATTTGTTTCATCAACCTTAATTACTAATTAGCATCAACTCATATTCAATTCAAAATATATTCTTATTCAATAATTAGTATTTGCTCATATTTAATTCACAACACATTATACTAAATAACTCGTTTTACGAATTATCACTTATTAAACCCGTTAACTTCCGTCATGAGATTTATTCACTACCGCGCTCTATGTTATTAAGTTATTGATTGTTACGCTAATCAGAAGCAATGATTTCAAACATGAAAAGGAAAAGGGACAGTACCTCCACTACTGATCGCTGACTAGTACTCGGTTGTGGATACATTGCATGGGACGCTGGTTTACTCAATACTGGACATCTGGGTAGCGGGCGCTTGCTTCTACTCAAACTGTTGTTAGAGGTATTCGGTCTTGTTCGCTGGGGTCTCCGGTCGTCCGATGGGAACTGAATGTGACGCTCATCAGGGCTTTTCCGTCTTAATCGCTGGGCGGGCTTGCTGATCAATCGTAGTTCGTAGCGATTATAACTCTCAACATCGGCCAATTACTTGTGGCAACTCTCTTCTTACTATTAACTGCAACTCTCTGGGTAATATCAACTCTCAGAGTTTTCTCTTCGACTACTTTCTTCATATTCGTTTTCATTATTAATTTGTTAGCCACACCTCTTACAATTTCATTCGTCATATACTTTTATCCCCTCTGCTATTGGTTGGGGAATGTTCCCTCCTTCTTCCTCGCTAATCAATCTCAGCGTGAGCTTTCTATATTCCTTACCGCCACTGTTTATCGCTGCTTCTTCCAACGGTCAGCTACTCTTTTTTTTCTTGTGAGGTACTCTTTTATTACCCTCATAAATTTTGCCTCAACTACTTGTTACACTTTTATTTCTTCTTCTATACTATTACTCTTTTATTTGCCAATTCACATTCTTTTACATTCTAAAGTCTAACTCCATCTATTTTTTCATTTCTTCCTTACTGCACCTGGGTAGCCTGTTCTCATTTCCATCGAATCAGTTTTATTGCTTAAAATTGCTATCCACTAATCTTTACTACTATATCTTCCAATTAACTTGCCTTCTGCCTCTGTTTCTTTTTGCGCTTTTCCGATGTCGAGAAATTCGGCGACAGTCGCACTAGAAGTTTCGCATACATTGCAATTTGATTAGAAGGATCCGTACTAAAAATCAAAATGCGTAATATTTTAATCTTACCAACAATTTAAAAGAGATATATTTATTTACCCGAAACTTCAAGTAAAAATATTGAAGTTTTTTTCCCTCATAGTCTGATTTCAAATTCTGAATTTTCTAAAATATCAACATCGTTGTCTTTATATGGTCATTTATTGAATTATATGGTCATTTTTAAATTATATGGAAGCAACATAATAAGTATATTTTAAAGTTTTTATTCTTCTTTTAAAATCATTCACAATTATTCTGAAACAAGTCGGGTTCCAATGTAAGTACTACCTACCTTGTTCGAGGGTCAAATTCCCGTCTCCAAAACTCAAGACTTTCGTTTGCCAAGTGTACAACACCTATGACGATGCTGAAACTCTACTTCCAATACCTTTTTCTTATAAGTGTATATATTTTCCTTCATTGTGAATGCTGTCTGGTTTAATTAAAAACTGGTTTAATTCTCTTAAAAGTACCTCCTTGATAAATATTTTTACACTTCGACATAAAAGTGGGCTCTTTTTACAAAACTGCCTTTGAATTCTCTACGATTTCTTTGAAAACTATATATATATACATATATATATATATATATATATATATATATATATATATATATATATATATATATATATATATATATATATATATATATATATATATATATATATATATATATATATATATATATATATATATATGTATATATATTTATTCATCTCTCTCTCTCTCTCTGTTATATATATATATATATATATATATATATATATATATATATATATTGCACAGTCTGCCTTGATTCTGTGCAATTTACCAAATATTAGCATCCCTCTTTAAAATGTTTATTTCGAGTACTTTTCAATTATCAGTGAACGCTCGTTTGAAGCTTGGAGCACAAATAACATTGATTATTCCATCAATAAAATTAATACACGATGATAGTGAAATTAGATTACTTCCTTGTCATCATTCAAAATAAGATTCATTATTAGCACAGCTCCAGTCTTTTCCGCCCTGCGTGGCAGCAACGTGTTACCGAGAAAAACTTACAATTAGAACTCATTAGCACCGCGTTCGCTAATTAATCACCGAACTTTCTACCCTCTTCCCGACCTAAATATCCCTCTTTATTCATCAATAAGAAGCGTTTTGAGAATGGCTCAAGTTTTCTGTTAAAACGTGGTGCCGTGAACCCCCAACTTCAAGTGATGGACTGCAGAGTGCTTAATGATGTTTAAAATTAATTTAGGTGCTTATTAAAGATTGGTTTCTTAATTAATCACTTGACCAACCGAACCACCATGCGGTCTTCCGTAATATTGTCCATTAGGAAAGATGGAACGCTTTCCTAAAAGTGTATGAGCAATTAATTAAGGAGAGAAGACTTTGATATTCGAAGTATGTGTCAACGCTGTATGGGTAGCACAGAGAATTTAATAATTAACGAATTGTTAAATAGCGGGTAAATAATTTTAAATTCTCTTTCTGAGAGTAAAATGGATGATACGAAGTATGATCATAATAATACAAGTGATTTAAAAGTAAATTTTTACGTTAATAATTCTTTCATTGTATATCAATAATATTAGAGAGTTAATTTTATAGCGCGAGGTTTTAGAAAATTGTAATTTTTCCTACAAGCATTACCATCTACAATTTTGGGGATTAAATATACGACATAACTTTACAGTACTTTTTACAAGAAGTGTAATTTTCTTAGTAGCTTTGATTTGTATAGCAGATGAAATTTTCAAGTACCATATTTAAAGCATCAAAAAATAGTTTAATCTAGTATATCCAACACCTGGTCTTGGATTCAAAACGATTTCACTACGCGCAGATCAGAAGTCGTTTGATCGCTGTTGATAGCAGAAACACGTTGGCTCAGGGTGTTCTACGGCATGACAAAATAAATTTTGTTGTATAGTGTCGACCTTTCAATCTAGAGCACCACGTGCCAGATAGTAAGAAATGACTAAGCTGCCATAATTACTTTGTGAAAGAAGAAAGCAAAAATAATTGCTGATGGAGAACAAGAGAGGGCTGGTTACAGCCCATCACATTTTGGCAAAAGTTTTCGGATGGCAATGAAGTTCGCTGACGGTATTCCAGAAGATAGGACCATATTAAAAATTGATCGGTATACATTGAACTACACCGATCACTGTTTAATGGGAGGTCTAACTGGCATATACATGCTTAGCTACGCAGAAAACGAGGTTTCGATACCATTCCTTTAATAATGATAATTTTTCCCGGGAGTATAACAATACAATATAGCAACATATTTTTACATTTATTCAACTATTCGAATTACCAATGTTGGTTACCCAAATTAAAAACTGTAAATGCGCAGCCCGAAAACGAAGGTTGTTTATATGATATATTATCCCCACAATATGGACAACCTTCGATTTCGAATTTTATTCCTGACTTTTCTTTCCTTTTAGAACGCAATATGTGTATTGTGAGCGTCATTGATTCTTTTTTCCAATGCGGGGCATATGTCAATGAAGACATTCACGCAATGTCCCCGGGAATCTCTTGTTCCTCTCAATGAGGAAATCGCATAGGTTAATCAACCCGCCCCCCCCCCCCCTCACACACTTCTTGGGGCAGCTCGACCGAGTACTCACAAAGGCGCCATCTGAAATGTTTGTACCTTCCCCTGAGCACGTGGAAGGACTTTCCGGTTTACGGATGCCTAGACCCTTATACATGCCTAGTGCCCTTATCCGGCCTAGACACGGAGGTATTTAATGGCTCTCGTCAGGATTCGAACTCGGAACCCTCCGTCGAGATACCACTAGGCTTGACTGGGCTTTTGAGCGTCAGTTAAAGAAACGCTTTCCTACATTGCAGGGGTAGAATATTAACCTTGGAATTTGTGGAGTTTGGTTTGGAGCGCTAGTGTCATTTTTTCATACACGAGGGCTAATTAGATTAGGCTATTTTTTTTTGCTACCTACTGCTTAAAGCCAATTCCGAAAAGGCTATAAACGTTTATGTCAATACTGATACTCTAACACTCAGACTTCTAGTACCACATACTAGCGCCCTAGCCATTCGGCCTTCGCCCAACTCGTGATTTCTACATGCGAATTTTGTCCTTTCACGTAGCAGATGATCGTTACAGCTTATCACTGAAAATCAAGTAACTATTATTAAAAACACATGAAAACTGTAGCTCTGAAGTAGCTTGCTTTAAGACATTTAACACTTAACATTGTCCAATAACGCGTTTATTGAATCAGCTACTTTGCTTTTACCGTCTTTCTAGGACTACTACTTTATAATCGAGTTTTAATTCATAATTCTTATCTGCATAAGTAAACACTATACAGTGTTTGTGAAAAGAATTCGAGAATAAACTATTTCATTTGCAAACAATATGAAAAAGTAATTAAATCATTTTCAGGTAACATTTAAAAGTTAGCGTTTTATTCCTTCCGATAATGTGTTTAAAAAATGAGTTTACGGAAGTGAAAAATTGGAAAAAGAGGAATATCTGACATTTCTGTTATTTCTTAATAACTTTTTATTACTTTACGCTTGGCTAAAATGATGACAGAAGGCATTTGTAATAAAAAAATAATAATCCAAAAACTAATTGAAAGGTTAGAAAAAAATTAACAGATAATGTTTAATAACTAAGAGGGAAAAAAAGAAAATTAATTCTGCAGTGTTTTATGACTTGTAGAAAATTTATTTTCCGCAGAATATTTGTCATTTTAAAAGAATGAAAAACTTCTAGAAATGGGCGTTCATTTCGTCGATTTGTTTTTCGTTGTGTTTCGCTGTGCTGACGCTGCAGGTGTTTGTGTATACCTATAATTGTTGGCGTATATCTCAAAGTTGTTAATTAGTTGGAAAGTCATTTTATGTTTTTCTATTCAGAAACGTTGACAGTTCACAAAACGAGAAATATAATTTAAAAATGTTAAAATATATCCTAGCAAGCATTTTAAAAATTATAAAGTCATCGTTACGGGCTGTTTGGTCGGGGAAAAAATTTAAATGTTTACTTAGGAACTGTTTAATATTTGCACTTCCATAACAACCAAATAATTATAAAAATTTTCGGTATGTTTTATCACAGAAAAAGAACTGTATATGCTTCAATTCTTTATAAAAACAAACATATGGATAGTTTTTTCCTCTTTTTGTTGAAACCCCAAGCAAGTGAAATTTGAATGATCCGGAATCAACCATATCATCTAGATTCTAATTGATGATTTAATCGCAGGCATGTTGAGTATATACTAGCCAAATTTTTTGTTGAATAATCAATAAATACTGTGCTTTAAAACAAAGGTGATATTTTTAAATCGGAGGCACTTGGCGTGTAGACATTCGCCTATAATTCTCCACTGTTTGTTGGCCATTTTATTATGGGGACACCATATATTCGGACCAGCATTACCTCTTATAAAGGGACGGTAGAGACTGAGGTATTTTAGTGGCGCGAAGCCAGGATTCCATCCGAGCACCCGTAGCTCCAAAAACCAGCCCGGTGTACCACATGGCCATCAAAGACTGCATAAATGAAAAGTTATTTTGTGTTAACAGCTCTATTCTATTCAGTTCTGGCGCTTAGAAAGTCCGAAGCACAGTGATATTTGGATCTAACAATTACACTAGCCAACAGTGAAAATGTAACAAGAACAAAGTGAGTTGTTCTGTACTAAATCGACCACGCTGATCAAGAAAACGACCATGAAAACCCCCGATTAGCTCTAGTTTTCGGAGGGGGGGTCTAGTTTCTTTATGGGGGGGGTCGTATCAGTTAATGATAGGCCTTCAGTGAATGATAGATTATCAGTTAATGATTATCAGTTAATGATAGATTTCCTTTGAGTTTCCCGATATTGCTTACAAAATTCCGCGGATGGTAAACAACATGACGTTATCTCCTTCCGAAAACACACAGCCACATAAAATCACACAAAGTGAGCTGAATGATCTGGTAAGTGATCTACAATTACCTAAAAGTAAAGCCGAACTCTTGGAATCTAGACTTCAGAAATGGAATTGACGTCAGGTTTAAACCTGACGGTAAATGTGACTGCGTTCTGTGACCGCCATATCTTTAAGTTTTTTCATAGTGAAAATAATTTGGTATTTCGTAGTAACATACACGGTCTCATGGCAGCTATGAAAATTCACTACAAAATTGATGAATGGAGACTATTCATCGATTCATCAAAGTTAAGTCTAAAAGCTGTCCTTCTGCATAATGCAAATTTGCTTACATCTGTTCCGATTGGTTACATGAAAGAAACGTATAAGAACATGAAGTAACTGTTATGCACAGTAAACTATGACAAGTTTAAGTGGAAAATTTCCGGTGATCTGAAAGTCATTGCCATATTACTTGGCCTGCAACAAGGTTATACCAAATTCTGTCGCTTTTTGTGTTTATGGGATAGCCGTGAGAGAGCACGTCACTACAGACAGAAGGATTGGCCTGTGCGTCAATCAGTTAAACCTGGAACACACAATGTTTTATATGAACCACTCGTCGAATCAAGCAAAATTTTACTCCCTGTTCTTCATGCAAAACTGGGCCTTATGAAAAACTTCGTAAAAGCGATGGATAAGACTGGGGAAGCATTTTTGTATTTGTCTACGAAATTCCCACGTCTCAGTGAAGCCAAAATAAAAGAGGGGTTTTCGTTGGGCCACAGATACGAAAACTGTTTAAGGATGAACATTTCAATAATAATCTCAAAGGTGATGAGAAGTTATCCTGGGATTCCTTTGTTCAAGTGTCCAAAAATTTCCTTGGAGATAATAAGGCAGAAAACTATAAGAATCTTGAGGAAAATCTTCTGCAGTGATACCATAGATTGGGATGTAACATGTGTTTAAAGTTACACTTCAAACATTCACACTTGGACTTCTTCCCCGAAAACTTTGGTGCTGTTTTCGACGAACATGGTGAACACTTCTACCAAGAAATTTCGGACATGGAAGAAAGATACCAGGGAAAGTGGAGTGAATCAATGCAAGCGGATTACTGCTGGACCATCACCAGCAATAGAATACAAAAGGCAGGCAAAGTGATTGTGTCATCAATGACCTTCCTCCGAGGGAGAACTACAAGGTAAATTAATGCATAGGCTTTTAAGTGCAATTCTGAAAAGCCTCAATAACTAAAAGACGAGAGTTAAACTTGCATTTTCACTATCATTTCCGTGTTCAGCACCCTTGGAAACGTAAAGATGAACTGTTTTCATCAATGTTACAGAAAAATAGTTAAATTTTGTTGGCTAGTGTTATTGGTCATTAATTTCTGCAGTGTGATCATTGCAAGAGTAGATTACTGCTGGATTTAATGCAAACGTTTGAGAGTGATTTTGTTGATTTTACTGCTAAGGACTTGGGAAATAATTGCAACATCATGTGTAATAAGCCTTCTTTAATCATCATGATGTGCTGTGTACTTGTAATCTCTGAATAACACTTGTTACAGGCAACAAGGTAATACAATGTCTTAACAACTTTCCAACTGTTGTGAGCTTATGGTTAAGAACATTATCACAAGAACCTGTCTCAAGGTTTTATGCTACGTAAATAATGCTCTGACAGAGCAACATTGGGTGACTGAGAAGCATGATCTCATAGAAATTTGTAAAAATAAATTACATTCACAAGGCCCTCAATATAATCTTCTGAGGGTATATATGCCCGGTTTCCAAGAAAATGACTTGGATAATAATTATCACAGTGAAACATAACTATGAGAAAATATAGGCATGTACCCAGCAGCCAGACAAACATCTCACTCTGATTAAGAGCTCATCAGTCTAGTAGAATAGTACAACGGAGGATAAACAATTTAAAAAAAGGAATTTTTATTTAGATTAACTAATGTTAAATATCCCGACTCCTTCAAGAACTAAATAAAATTGCAGAAATAAAGGTACTCATAAATTTCTATATTATGTATATGACAAATTTAAGAAATGTTAAAGTACTTGGACTGTAGCTTTAAAGTTGCAGACTGAATCATGATAAAAATTGTTTGCACAGATTAAAGAAAAAATGTTTATTTATTGCATTCTATTGATTTTTAAATAAAGACAAATAGCTGTAATCACGTGACGGGGATCCCTAAATCCCCTGCTGAATTGAACTTCTATTGCCGAAACTTCAAATAACAGCTTTATAGTATATTTAAACACAATAATTACATGGATGCTAAAGTGCTTTTTCCTCCAGTTAAGTGACGTATTAGTTATTTAATATACAAATATAGGTGGTAAACTTGAGCTGTATTAACCATGTCTTTGCCCTGCATATAACTTTTTATAGATACTATATAGACACTAAGAGATTGTAATGGGCATACAATTATGAATCATTAACAGAGCGAAGATTAGAAATGTTTGTTTCCTAGTTATAATTAGTATCGCGGGTTTTGAATATTCATTAAATTATTCTTACTGAAGCTTTAAAGGTTATATTTATTGCAATGTGAAATAATGTAGAAGCGGAAGTAGTTCAACGCGACCAGGATACTGCATAAACTATTTTTTTATCGAAATAATTGAACAATAACCCTCTAGGAAAAAATTTTAACACACTGTATTAAAATTTCAATGTACATGAAGAAAAAAATGACAGTAAATAACAAATCCATTAGTAAATATTTAGGATCACTTAAATCATAAGTAGAATTTATATATGTAGATTATGTATATCCTTCAGATCCAATTTATAGGAACAGTTTGATAGATATGTTTATTGTCGTTTTTTACGATGCCGGAGCTGACATATGATACAAACGTTTCTAAAATTTGTGAGATTGACTCTTGAATTTAAACGCTCCAGTTGACAGATATAAAGAATGATAACACTAAAGATTCACTATATTTTATTAAATATTGACTCATATTATCCTTCATATTTTCCTCATCGTATGCGAAAATTTTTAATAAATAATTTTTTTACAAAACATACATTTTAAATGGCTTATTTATTGCTATGGGAAGTAATGTACTTGGTGAAGTAAATTCAACAAGACAAGGATTCTGTGAAAAAATTTCTTTTTAAAAAACTGAAAAACGACCCTTCAAGAAAGAACGATAACATACTATTAATATTTCAATGTGATTGTAAAAAATGGTAATAAGGAACAAATTTAATACGAAATATTTGAGTACATTTATATCATTTTTAGGATTTTTATATAGTTTTTCTGTCTTTGAAATAACATTTTCTGTAATAGTTTAATAAATATGTTTAATTTTATATTTTGCCTAAGGCAGGGGGTAACATATGAGAGAAACATTTCTAAAATTTCGAGACAGATCTACAAATTCAAACTCATGAGCAGGCAGATATAAAATATTGTTTCTCTGAGGTACAATTTAATTAAGTAGTTTAATAAATATGTTTATCATCTTTTATTTTGCCCGGTGAAGGGGCTGACATATGATAGAAACATTTCGAGATATACTCTAAAATTTAAACTCTGTAGTTAACATATATAAAGAAATATAGAAGAAAAAATCAATAATGTAAATTAAATATTGACTTAACGTCATATTTTGCCTATCATATAAGAAAAATTCCATTAAATTATAATTTACAAAACTAGGGGCTTCCCCCCTAAGCTCGCTACGCTCGCTCCTCTGTTAGGATCAAGGTCAAAGTATATTGAGTTTGTTGGAGTGCCATGGTCTTAGACTTTACCTCCAGTAGCAAGATATGTACATCAGAAAATATGTGCTCAGCAGTAAAATAAAAATATAAAAATTAAGCCCTATTCAGATACGTAAAATAAAAAATATAATAAGAATTAAAAGAATAAAATTCAAATATTTAGTGTCCACCGGGTTCGAACCGGGGGCTATCGCATACGAGCACCGCGCTCAAGTACAGCGCCAATCATGGCACAGCATGTTGATGGAATAAGTTGCTAATAGCGAGATAAATAGGGGTGATTCTCGGGCAATGCAACAGCTTCCATCCATTTACTGTTGAAGGGGAATCACTGTGAAGAGGAATCACTGTTTCAGCTTTAAAATTCAATTAAAAATCGAAATTTTAAGATAGAGACTTGAAATGAGGTTTATATGAATGAGAAATCTTTCATCTTCCAGATGATGTAAATATTTTCTTTGTAAGATACAAACTCTAGGAGCATCGATATTACATCCACATAAGTGACGATATTTCTCAAAAAAGTTGGTTAAATATTTTGATGAAAATATTAGTCTGTTTTAAATTATTTTTAAACAAATAAGGTCTTGTTTAAAGGATAAATGTCTGTAGTCTTAGACTGTAAAAAGATCAAAATTCTACGATTAATTTTTGGCTAGTTATCGTAATCTGAACAAGTCAATATTTTTCCACAAGACATAAAATAAAAAAAAAACTTAAAGTCCGAAGAAGATGAGATATGTCTTACGTTCTTCCCCGCATTTTCTGCATCTATTGGTATCGGTCTCGACCTCTTACCCCCAGCGGTTTCGGAGGAGATAGCGTGACAAGCTTTTGACAGCGGCGGCGGCGCCAGTTACTTTTTTTTTAGAATAGAGAGACATATACTTTAAATGGTTTCATTATTACTAGCTAAACTATTGTTTTTGGTAACTTCAACACGACAATGGTTCTGACCTTTTATTGTAATGAAATTAGCAATAACCCTTCAAGAGGGAACGATAATGCTCAGTTTAAATTCCAATGTTCCGGACGGGTGGCGCAGTGTTTTGTTTCGCGGGCATTCTCTGAGTGCCTTTATCTCCAGGTTGTGGTTGCGAATCCCCCTTGTTCGAAGGCAACGATGTCATTAGGTAGTTAAGTTGGCTCACCTATATTATGCTCCCATAATAAAGTAGCCAACAAGTTATCAGTGTGGATAGGTGAACGTCCCAATAGACAAAGTGCCTGTCGCGATGGAAACAACAGCACAGCAAAATTTCAATGCAATTGAAAAATTGACATCAAGTAACAAATTTGTTGCTAAGTATTTACGTCCATTAAAAATCGGTTGTAGAATTTTTAGTTCCTCTGTGTCTTCGAAATACCATTTAATGTAATGGTGTAATAAATATGTGTATCCTCTTTCTTTTGCCCGAGGCAGCAGCTGATATATGATAGAAACATTTCTTAAACTGAGATAGACTCTCAAATTTGAGCTCTTCAGTAAGGAGATATAAAGTATGGTTTTCTATGTATTTGAGATACTATTTAATGTAATACTTTGATAAATATGTTTATCTTTATTCTTTTGTCCAAGGCAGCAGCTGACATAGTATAGAAACATTATTAATAGTCGGGAAATAGACTCTCAAATTTTTAACTCCCCACTTAACAGATATAAAGTATTGCAAACAAAATTCGATTTTATTTATTAAATATTAACTTATCCTTCATATTTCCCTATGATATACGAAAGTTTAAAATAAATTGCATTTTAGAAAACTAAGTTCCTCTTTCTCATTAAAAAATAAAAACAACTTTCTTTGCCATTTGTCATAAGTTCTTGTATTTGTTCACCCTTGGATGTTCCTATAAAATAAAACTCATCTTGAAATACATAGCTATCTCATGTGCAAATACAAAACAAAACTTAATGAAAAAGTTACAGGTAACAAAAAAGAGAAAGAAAGAAAAGGTATTCCTGATAGATAAGAAAAAAAGAAATAAAATGTAACGGTTTTGCGGCACGCCAGAAACAAATACTAAACTCACATCAACAGATAAGTGGGCATGAAAAAAATATGTGTTTTCGGGTCGTACACCAGATGTTGTTGGTGGGGATCATTGAGGCATTAACCATTAGAATAAATATATTGATATTGAGAGACATTTTTTTCTCATATTTTTATGTTTTTTATTCTCGCAATCTGATAATTTTCTTTGTATTCTGCTACACTGTGAACCATTTGTACTTTTTTCGTTTTCTTTCTATGTCTTTGCGATATAATTTATCATAACAGTTCAATAAATAAATAAATATGTTTTTAAATTTTTTTTGTCCTATGCAGGAATTGATGTATGCAGGAATTGAAGTTCTCAAAATCTTGGAGACAGGTTCAGAAATTCAAATTGTCGAGTTAAAAATATAAAATAAAAATCTAAGTTAGACATGGTTATACTTTTAAATGCCATTATTAATTTGGGTTAGAATTTCTCATAGTATATTTAATAAAACCTTTCAATAAGAATATTCATTTAAAGTTTTCACATTGAAATAAAATTATATACAATCTGGTATTAAAGGTGAAAGCACATTCAATCAATGTAAACTTTCCAGACGAAATATTCTTTGTAAAGAATTAATAGCAATGGATTAAAAAACGATATTTTTCAATATTTCTTGTAGAGCTAAAATCAAATACTAAATGTTGTTTAATCAAGCTGCAATTTGCAGGAGCAATTGGATGTGTTATTTTTTTTTTGCGATCATGGAAATAGAAGTTAAAATTTAGAAAAAAAGATCATAGACTGTGTATTGCCTAGATTATTTATTAATTTTTTCTTGATTCAGCGACATATATTTTAAAACAAATTATTTGGAAAGGTCATTTCAAGCTTTAATATGTTTCCTAAATCTTAACTCTTAATACCGTATGCGTAATTTTATTCCATTTCCACTGTTATGAAATGAAAAACATATTATTTGGGTTTGCATACCATGAATATTTTATTATACTTTTTACCTTTTCAAATACTAAAGTGTAACAGTGCTACAATCTTGTCTCCAAACTCTCCAGTCTGTTTACGCTTGTCACACGTAAGGTATCACCTGTGTAACCCGAAACTATTATTAAGGGCCACTTTGGGTTATCGCACCGAAATAATCTGTAATGGCACCCCAGTCCTCACCCCTGATTGGTACTCAAGCGTAGTTTTAGTTCGATTTCTGAAGCTAAACTATAATGATGTTGTATGATGTTGAACGATCTGGATTTTGGTGAAATATTTTTTATGTGATTGTGCGCCTATAGAGTTCAGTACTTTCGTTAGCTCTTTGTCACAATATGACGTATAACAGGCGGTCACGAAATATCAATGAGTATTAAGGATCTTATCTAAAACTGAAACTGAATTTTGGTGGCAGTTTTGTATATTATTAAGTTCCTCTTCGATGAGTTCTAACTGTGTTCACTCTGGAACTCTAATGGCAATCAACTCTCTCCCAACCGCCACATGGTTGCCGTACATGCTGCATAAACAACGGTTTTCTATACCCCGTTTTCAAAGCTTCCAAATATATTTTCAGTGACTGCTGTTACGTGGTAACCATGAAGTGTACTGAAAATCCATGGTATGACTCTTTGATACCCGTATATAATTTATCAGTACCAGCAGAAATTGGTTTATAGTTATTGAACTAATAACTATTGTGACCTTCTTTGCATGGTAACTTTCCATGGACTCTGTTTCGCCTGTTTAGCAATAGTTGGAACTTTTTTTATGTAGGATGTATTTGTACTAAGCGCCTTTTGTGGAAATGCACGAATAACTTATATTTTTCCTCCTTTATAAGTTTTCAGCATAAACAGTTAAACACATATTTTCCTTCTTTATCATTATAAAGTTTATATGGGATAATGAAATACACGTAATTAAAAAGGTCTGCTTCAGAGTTGTTCACATTATTACTTTTTTAATTAAAGGGTAATGTTAATGTTATTAGTTTACAATTAAGACTCTTGTGGTTTTCTAACTCTATTTGATTCGATCACCTCAATGTTAAGCTATGAAGAAAATTTGTCCAAGGATTTCAGGTTTTTTTTTAATTGTACTCCGTAATAGAGAAAGAAATTTTAGAACTTGGGGATGTTTTTCGTTTTTTTAAATGCAAATAATATTTTAAAATTTAAAATATTCTTGGAAAAATTCTGGTCTAGTGTGTTTTAAGCGATCATAAATTCCTTAGGTGGACAAAATTTTTACAATGAATATTGTTTCAAGGTTCAGAAAAGTTCCGGTTATCTGAAAATACCATTTTTATTGCATTATTAGCATTTATGTATCTGTAAATAGCAGACAAACTTTCTCGACAGATTAACATTGAGCTGAGATATTCCAATAGGATTAGTACAGAGCAGCTTTAAAAATCCCCGTATTCGCAGAAATTTAGCTTCTTTGTTTTCAATTCATTTAAAAATTGGTATCTAAAATATTTGTTTTATCGTGTATTATCCTTCTTTTACATTAGAGAGTAAACAAATAACCTTTATAATGATTTATTATTTTTATGTCAAATTTATCCTGTTTTCTTCTTTAAAACCCTTTTGAAAAAAAAAAGTGGTCTAAGTCTGAAACTTCCTTGGGATTTGAATTGTTTATCAGTCGCCGAAAGCGTTGTAGAGAAAATTTTATTCACATCACAAAGAGTACTGAATGCCAATAATATGATATATTGCGAAAAGATTGGAAAAACTATCCAATACATATTATTGGATGTTTGCATCTGGTATGTTTACTTTTAAAATATTGGGAGTTTTTTATTCTGACATTTAAAAAGTAAAAAATAAAAATGGATACTACTCAGCAAATTTTTATCAGTTTCCTATCCACAAAATACGTAATGTCATATTTTTTTCTCTTTAGTTTCTAATACAGGGTGTGAGTTGTTTAGTTCAGTCAATATAGGCATGAACAAAATTAATTTCTTCTGCTCTTACATTTCTCATACAATTTTTCTACTGGCGTATAATTTCTTCGGTATCAAGTAATTGATTATAACTTAGATGTAACTTAGAACAGAATGCGATTTTCTAAACTTTTGAAGGCTTATTTATTCGTAGCTACAAGAATAATATGTGTAGTTTCACTATAGTAAAGAAACTATTTTGGAAGGAAAATAGTTTTTGTTTGTTTCAATCTTAGATCAAGGAATAATTGGAAAGTCGCAAATTAAATTTAACTTAATATTTTACTGTAGGGTTTCTTTTTTAAATCCCGAGGTAGTCAAGTGGTAGCGGGTTGGGCTTGGAACTGGGGATGCTCAGTTTGAATCCAGATGAACGCCATTAAATACCTCCGTGTCCAGTGTGAATGTAACTTTCACATTTAAAAAAATTATTATTTTGCTCAATAAAGGACATTACGGTCGCTGCGCATGAATTCTGCGCAATCTTCGGTCTCTCCCGAGCTACCAGTCTTTTAAAAGTTTTCGTTTCCTCTGTGTGGCAACCAAGCGATTTTGTCTGAGCGGTTTTTTTAACTGAAAATTCAGTATGAATGATTTTTGTAGTTGTTGCAGTAAGACTCACGATAGCAGGAAAAAGAAGAAAAATCTTCTTAAGATCTTTTCATTTGATATTAATTGTAATATATGTTTGTTCTCCGAAATGTTTCGAGTGGCGGCAGAGAGAATAGTATTCAATTTTGCAAGAGTTTCAACAGATGGAAGGAGATTGTTTTGAGAGTCCAAAAAGTATATGATATGAGGTCCTCGGCCGTATGTGATAGAGGTAAACGATAAAAGCTCTATTTTGGCTTCTGTGAAACAGCCAGAGAACTGGGTCAATCCCAGTAAGAGTGATGACAGCAGCTTTTTGTTAAAAACAGATATACCTAAAAAATGTTCTTTCCACGTGTTAAAAAATGGATCCCATTTGGCCAGAAGGAGCGATAGCCTATTCAATTAGCAAATTTGAATTGTGGATGGCGGTTAGTGTATTATTTCTCGTCAGATTGTGATAGAGTATTGTGCTATTAAAAAGGATATTTTCATTAACTGAGCATCAGAACTCAGTATATTTCTCCATGAGGAGCCTACCATGTGTTTCTAGAGGATTCCAGTATGCATTTGTGATATATGCCGTGTTAAGCGTGATTCTGCCTGCCATCTTGAAATGTTATAAGTGTATTTGTTTATATGGTGAAATTTAAAAAGAAAGTCGCTTAATGTGTTAGGGTATCCAAGTTTTTATGTGTTCTATACTCACCAATCTTTAACCAGCTGGTAAGAAATGTTTTCTTTTCGATTTTAATTGTCAAATGTGTATCAAGTATATAAAATTATGAGGTGACTTTAAATATGAGTATTTTATTTTGGGCTATTTTTTCTGTTTATTGTTTTCCTCACTGCATGTACTTTTCTAAGTAATTTTATCTAAACATGCACATTTCAAAGTGTTCTAAGTTAATTAACACAACGGAATATTTAATTTGCAATTTAAACAATTTGAATTTAGAAGTATTGTGGATCAACCACTGGATTTTCTTCAGCCGTTGTTAAAACTTATTTTAACATCTAGGCCGAATATGGACATTTTTAATATGTAGACCAGAAAGCTCTCAGTATGAGGTCAGAGAGGTTAGGAAAAAGTATAAGCCCCCCAGACATCGCCCCTGAGGTGTTCGGTCAAAATTGAGGTAGCACCAGCGGGTAATGTCGTTTATCTCTACAGTACCCCCATTGAAAGCAACTAATGGGGGTTAATTTCCTACTAGTCAATTTAACCGCAGGTGGTAAACTCACTAACCAATCTCTCGGTTAAAGTGCGAATCTCTTCAATGACAAGTACCGCGCATTGTCAAACAACAACAGAAACATATTATATATCCAAAGTTTATGCGAATAATCTTGAAAAATTTTTATTATAGATCATTTAAAGTATGATATGAATGTAAAAAATTCCAGTTATATTGAACTCTGCAGTGGTAGTTCTGTATATTTCTATTTTAAGAATTATACTGTATTACTGTTCTATTTTGAGAATTCTGTATATTCTATTGAACGTGCCATTCAAAGAATTATTTCTATAATAGGGTCCTATTCCGATCATACGTTTATGAAGAATTAATTATAATGTTAACAAAGTAAAATCATTCTAACTGCACAATTAAACTTGGGAATACTGATAGGCATGATACATATAGTTCTTCACAAAAGCAGACATCTATATGGTGCACTGCGAAGAATAGCTGCATTAACTTGTAAGAGGGAAAAATGAACCTAGTTTTAATTTAGTTTTTATTCAATGCATATAAATTTTGATTTGGTGCCTTGTACCTTTCTCCCTAATTTTCTAAGCGCATTCATCATCAGCCTGTAAATTAAACATCGCTCCAAATATCAGTAAGTGGCAGGAGTGTTATCATACATGCAACTAAGAATCAAATTAAAAGGGTGAAAAATTCTAAACCTAAACGTGATAGAGATACAAATATGGTACGCATAATAGAAAAAGGAAAACGGTAACTTATCGATGAAATCTATTTCCTTATTACACTGCAATAATTTTGTTCTATTACGCCGATCATCACGAATTAACCGCATTTGTGCTGGTTAGTTTTTCATTAATAGTTAAAGCAACAACCTGTCAGGCACGATTGATGTGCTCTGTTTTCTTAGTCTGCGAAGAAAAGCAGTATGCTTCTCAAAGGGACCGTTCATTAATATCCCGTAGAAGCGATATGTCATCGCAAACGTATATTAATGGATCCTTGTGCCTACGTATGCCCTTATAAGACAAGATATTGTTACCACATGTATGTAAATGTCATTTACGGTAAAATGAATTTATTTTACAGCGGTATAGTAGAGAACATATCTTCGTGCTGTTTCAGCAGGGGAGAAATTGGTTAATATTTTAAAGAGGTATATAAATCATATTTAATGTGATGCATTTAATAAGTATGGGGAAAATTAAATGATCACGTAAGCAAATTCTATTTTATAATAATCAGTGTCAAAGTGTATTCCATAACGTAAAAACTGTCAAGACGTATGCTAAATATAGTAGTTGTTTAAGCATTTGTCAGTTATATAATTTTTACAATTCAACACGCTTTTCTAATTTCCCCAAGGTTATAAATTCAAATCAATCCTAAAGATTTCCAGTCTGGTGTAATTTCAGATACACATACGTACATATATATACGCACGCACGCACGCACGCACAAACAAACAAACAAACACACACACACACACAGATATATATATATATATATATATATATATATATATATATATATATATATATATATATATATATATATATGTATATATATATATATATATATATATATATATATATATATATATATATATATATATATATATATATATATATATATATATATATATATATATATATGTGTGTGTGTGTGTGTGTGTGTGTGTAATATGCCAAACCAGTCCCATGTTAATGGAAACCGGAGTCGACATGTCACACCTCAGAAATCTGTAGTCGTGACCAATAATGTGAAACTCTTCGTTTAAACAATAGATTTATTTATTCATTTTTTAACATCAATGACGGCGATTTAGTAGGCAACAGAAATCCGCAGAGTGCACACATATACATGACGTAGGGTCTTTAATAGAATTTTTGAGGTCGCTCATCATGTGATCATGAAAAGAAATACTAATTGGTTAGCCCTTGCATATATACACGTGTATACGTCTGGAGAAAGGCTTGGGTTCGTATCGCCAGCCCCAATATTCTGTAACTGTACAAAATAACAGCTACATGTACATAGCGTCTCCTGCTTAAGGTTGAAAGGTGATATACACTTCGCTCCGAGCATCTGAAATGGATGGAAGTACTTTTTATCGCTCTAATAAAACGATTCGACCCGACTGCTTCAAAATTTTAACTCCTTTCAGGCTGAGTCTAGCTCCAGCCATATAAATATGAGCTAGTTTTCCTTTTCAGGTTGCATTTTAAGGATGAATGGAATGGATATATTACATATATATATATATATATATATATATATATATATATATATATATATATATATATATATATATATATCAGAAAAAATGCTCATTAACTATTATTTTGAGCTTTTTCTTATATCAAAATAATCGTTAGTTAATTATCAAATTCATTTTGCATTAATTGTTACTACATATAAATCTATATAGATTTCGAAATCTATGCTTTATGCTCTAAAAATCTGAAAAAAAAGTATGGAAATTTTTTGCACCCCAAAAATGACTTAAGCTATTAAATTGATATTAACCATAACGACGTTTGGTAATAAAAATTTTCTTTTAAATTCTTTGGAAGAAAAAAATTACATCATTGCACTTTCTCGAAGTAAAATGACATTCGAATCTACGAACATGCGTGAGAAATGTTTTCATTGATCTTTTAGAGTCTGTTAATTACTTCTGTGCTTTGGTAAGTTTTCGCTTCAAAGGTTTTCATAGAACTGTTGGGTAAAATCCACCTTCTTTAAACTAAACTCACTCGAGATGCTTTTTTAACTTAATGTTCGTGTAATTATTTTTTAAGTGAAATCTAGTAATGACTCTATAATGTTCTTAGTAATTTTCAAATTGTTGTTACCGGTTGGACTATAATTAACATTTTTCTGAGTCAGTTTCTCTCATTTAAATTTTTATATCTCTCATCTAGAGGCTGGTTTCGTTCTAGATATGCTTGCGAAAAGACGATTTTCACAATATCACTTCCTTCTGGGAATTATAGACTGTCGAAACGTTAAACTTATAGTTACTATAGTGGAAAAGAGGATCAGATTAACTTTCAGTTAATCTTCGGAACAGATTAACTGAAGCATCACTTTCAGTGAAGTTGTTTTTAAAAAATGAGATTTTAACTAGGAGCTTCACAACTAAGAAAACTCAAATTTCGTATTCCTTAACTTAAATAGGAAATAAATTAAGGTTATAGAGAATCTTATTAAACATATTGGAAAACATTGAGAAACAGGTTGGAAATATTAATATTACTGTAGTTTAACAGTTATACTAATAAAGTAGTAACATAATGTTTCAAATTGTTCGAGGCGTCAAAATATGTAAGGAGATTTCAACAACTGCTTTTGACAAATTCAGGGTGAGGCAGGATGTACTTCCACATTTCAAAGATTAATAAAAAAGGAATGAAATATTTTATATAAAAAATCTTTATATTTTCAAAAAGTACTTACAATACAGTTTTTTACACTAGGTTTGGAAAATAAAATTGCTCAGGTGATGCCGTTCTCTGAAGTTTTCCATCACTATGTTGGTCATCTCTGGGGAAATGGAGCAACATCCTCACGAATAGCACCCTCACCGACTCATTGCATATTTTCAGGTGTTATATTGTTGCAAGGAAGACCACTTGGTTTCCTTAGTAATGCAGACCCATTTGCTCTCATGTTTGAAACTCAACGCTGGATTATTTTTCTGTCAGAAACGGCATCATTTGCATAGAGCCAGAAGCGCGGCGTAAAGGTCCTCGGTGCCGCATTTACAGAATAATTGTTTAAAATTAACGCCTGTATATCGAAACCGCGATGTACACCGAACAAACTCATAGTATTTACTGACAACTAGGAAATCCGCCTAAGCTGTTGCCACCTCCCGCGGCGCCCTTAACCCTTTGAGGGGAGCCCTTTGCACAGTACAAACGCCTGAAACTAGTATTTTTTCACTCGTATTCCATGTATTCCTCGTATTCCATGTTCCAGTTGAATGAGCAGAAAAATGGTTAGTACTGCCATCTGTTATCAGCTTAAAGAAGTAAAAACATTTTGCAACCTTTAATTGGGAATTTTTTCAAGAATCTTTAGGTTAAAAAAATCAGGAAAAAAATCTGCATCGTGCAAACGGGGGAAGTTGTTGCCCCTGAAAGGGTTAAGCCACCACTCTCATACCAGTGACCTTCAGTGTAGGACAAATGTGGGAGTCTATTCTGCCGCACCCTGTATTTTATTTAATTTTAAAGATGTTGAGACCAGTTTCATATTAAATGAAGGAAATTGTTAATGCTATTGTAGCAACACTTTAACAAGTTTCGCCCTCAGATCTTAATGCGAATCTTGTTTTTACCAAGATTTTGTTTAATTTATGTTAAGCTAATAATATTCTGTAAAAAATCAGCTGGTGATTCATCAACTAAATGTAATATATAAATGTGGCTGCATTCTGTCATTCGGCAAAAAAATCAAAGGATGGATACGGAAAACTGACTTTGTATCGAGATATATAATAAGCCCAAAAATTGATTTTGGGACCATATACAACATGTCAGTAGCATTATGAGCAGTCGTCCACCGTGTGAAAGATTTGTTACGGGAATTAAAGGTAACTCAAAATAACCACTATAAGCTAGCAATGTGAGGTGCTTTTCGAGAATTTAAAATTCCAATACGACTTTCTGAATTATCGACTGGAAAATGACTTACTTCCACCTATTTCTTGTTCATATGAGCTGTTTACCTTCAATATTGAAAATAAGCCTTAACCAGCCGAACCTCGAAAGTGAAATAGTGGTTTACCTGGAATTGGCGTTAAATAATAAATGTGTCATAAGCAGCTACTGATAAGTAATAAAACTTCCACCTGCATATGTCATCAACTAATATATTTGACGAACATTATACCCTCTCTTTCATATATAGATCAAAGGGAGAAAAAATACGTAAAAAAAGTAATTTATATAGAGAATTTTAAACGGATATAAACAGGTATTGTTTTTGAAGGGAAATTTATCACGTTTAATGTGATTATCGCATTATTAGTGACAAGGATGTCATTAAATGAGATCCTGATAATTAAACGTTAAACTAATCAGCCTGTATTGGTGTTGAGACGATGGATTTCAAATATGTATCTTCGTTTTTTAACAACTACTTTATACAAATCAGTATATAACTTTTAAACAAACAGTTTGAAGTGTCTATCGCTTTATTTAATTTATGTTGAAAATACCAGAAAATAAAAACACAAAATATAAAGCCGAGATTTAAACAGTGATTTTTTTAAATCAGAATCTTATTTCATCCACGTGTCGCGTGGTATTTCGGAAAAAAAAAGTTGCATAAGAGAATCAGTTTTAAACATTTTACAGTACCATCATCGAAGTTGCAGATGACTATCCGATTTACTTTGCGATTTAAGTATTTCTAAAGTTTTTATACTGCAAATATTCAGGATTTTTTTCCATAAACCAATACAGCTTTTCTTTTTATTGTTGATGAAGAGGAAATTGCATACTTAATAGTAATCCGTCCACATAGTATAGTGGTTAGCGTTCTCTGCTGTCCCGCAGTGGGCTTGGTTCAAATTCTGTATAAGGCTCGGTCATTACCGTATCGTCCCCCTCATAGGGAGCAATCCTGTCTCATTTAATGGTGCTCCTATAATAATGTAGACAACAAAATTTCGCGGATCTTCATGGGACAATGTCAAGAAGTATCTACCGTCAGAGAAAAGGGCCAGCCGCATTGTATATATATATATATATATATATATATATATATATATATATATATATATATATATAACAGTAATTCCAGTTATTTGGTTTCTTGTCATCTGTTCTTTGGTATTGATAAATATAGAAACGAAGTAATCAGTAAATGTTTCCAAGGTGGGTGTTTAGAAACCTCTTAAGGACTGACGAGTGAACATATTCCGCTAACTATTTTTTCGTACCATTCCTACGCGATGATGTAAATTAGTTGCAGAATTTTGGAATTCCGTTGATCGAGATGTGTTAATCGACATCTCGTTCTACCAACGTAGCTGGGGAAAATTTTACCATGGTTAAAAATATTTTCACAACAGAAATATTTTTGATTTTGACATCTAATAACAATACTTCTATTAAAAGTAAAAAATCATTAGTGTCACGTAATCTGTGAACATTTTCCTTTGCAAATCTCGCGGTTTGAATGTTTGATAACAGTCTTTAACAATATTACTGATTTTTTTTGGTTAATACGGAATCACTTTGTATGAGCTATTATAAATAAAAAAATATATTAAAATATATTAATTTATTTATTTCTTTTTGTCCTGAAAAATCCTTAATTTGTACTTAGTTGTTTGATGTCAGTTACGTATTGGTGAAGGTAGCGCTATTTAGAAAAATCGAATCACAGCATTCAAATAGATTTATAATAAATTACTTTTAAAAGCGGCTTTCCAAGCTTCATGCATTTGCTTTTTTTTCTTAGGGATTAAAAATGTTTATATACAAAAGAGTCACATTGCAGTTGATGTATTTGTGATTTTCGTGATTAATAACTTCTTTTTGCTTAAAACTCGGTACGTATATTGATATGTTTAAAAAAAGGTGGGTGTGCATTTTTTTATGTTAAATATATTTAGAGAAAGTTTGGCAGCGTATTTTTTGTTTCAAGTATTACATGATTCATGATCTGGAATAATCTAATGACATACAGGAGCACACAATTCCTTAAAATCCACAATAAAATAAACATTCCTGTCTAGACAGACTTTGTGTGAAAAAGTTAGGATGTGTCATTGAAGATATGCTTTCTAAGAAAAAGATATACATTCAAAATTATTTGCATAAGGATATTGAAGTTTTCAATTTCATGGTTAGGTGTGTTTCAAAACGTGAGTATATTGGTCAGTCACGCGGCGGGGTTGTCTGACTAGACTTCCAAATGCGAAGGAAGTTATTTTAAGTTGAATTTCAGAGTGAGAATTATATAAAACTGTTCTGGTTATTCGTGACGATTCCTGATTAATGTCGGACTTCTACTGAATGGATAAGGACGTAATATCCAAGTCTGAATGACGCGGAGGACAGGAGTGCTTGTAAAGCCGTATCTAATCAGCTTGATGTTTTAGGCTCTAATCCCTTCAGTCGAAATTATGCAAAAGAGCTGGTAATACTTCAAACTAGCTATATAATGCATGTAACATTTATACAGCAAGTTAGATCCATACTGTGAATTTATTCCCTATAACTTCTTTTTCCTGCACGTTAATGTATAAGGTACTATTATTGTTATGATTCAATTTCTTGAAGACTACTAAATCCAAATAACCATCCTGGTGAGTTAAATATTTCTAATTATTTTCTCTACATTCATAATGTAAAAAGGAAATGCTACCTAAGGTTAAAAAAAATCTACTTTTTTAAGGTGTAATATTTCTGAGTAACGGATTTACCTATTTTCCTCATAAGACGTTTGTATCTTAAATCTATTATTTTTTACTTTTAGTCATACATCAATTTTTGTAATATACCCAAAACAGCATTTTACTTTTACTGTTTATACCAAATATACTGTTATTTTCAACATTCTACTTCTTCAAGACCATTAAATAAAGAACCGATAAGTCTCTTCTATATCTTTATTTGAAATAAATACTCATTATAAAATACTTATATTTGAGAGTTTTCTTATATTGTACACAAAATTCCTGAGAGGGGAAAATATTTTCCCTTATCCCTATTTTTAGTCATTTTTAAAAATGTAATATATTAAGGCTGTCATAAAGTTATGGAGTACTTCATAATGATTTATTAAGGTAAGGTAGTATATTTTCTTTTCAGATTTTCCCCTATTTCAATGCAGGAAACTTCACACCTTCTTTATTGTTGTATTTTCTCATTTTCCTTGTTATCCCATCTTAAAATATATATCTCAAAGAGATATTTATAGGAGAAAATACAAAATCATGACCCATAAATTAGAGCTTATGTAAGAATCCCAGAAATCTAAGAGGGATTTAGTTAATAGCAAAAACTTTCAAAAGCCTACATATCGTATTATTTTTTTTCTCCTATGATGATAATGCACTTTCGGATTTTCACACTGAGTTGCTTCTCAAAACCTTTTTATGCTCCTAACTGTGATAATAAGTGCATAAATACATTTTTCCTAAATGTAGAACAAGTGGGAAAGAAGTAAATTTCAATCACTTTGCATAACTGTCGAAAAAAATCTCTACCGAAAGCTTTAGAGTTTTTTCCTCAAAAATCCTTCTTTATGTTGTTATAAAAACAACGTACAAATAAAAATTGGATGACCTAAAAATCGACTTAAATATACATCTATTAAGCAAAATACTTTCTACGGATAAAAATACTAATGACAATATAATGTCTTTGGAAGAAAAGTAAAAAAATTCACAATGTTTTTTTTTCATCCAATGTAATGTTGAAAATAAAATTCTCATGCTAATATCACGGTAATAAATCATCCTGTACGTAATAATTACTGTGGATTTTTTCATGTGTCATTAGTAAGATAGTGTCATAAGTAAAGTATCAGAATACCAAGAGATAACACGTGCTATATTTTGTTTGTATAAAATAGACTAAAAAGAACCTGCCAAGAGAATACATCAAGTAGTATTAAACATAGAAATGAACTTTGTATTATTTAAATTTCAAATGATATATAAGCCATTTTTCAGTTCCCTGTTGAGCAACTGTATGTTAAACTATATATAATAAAAAATATCTTGAAGTGCGAAAGTAGAATTTCCCAAAATTGAAGACTTTTTTGTTTGATGGTAACGATTTATATTCCTTTCGTTTGAGACTTCGTTGTTTAATCACTTGGACAGTAATTTGTCGTTCTTGAAAATAAGCCTTGGTTTTAAAATTAATTAACTTTTAATTAGAGTTTATACACAATGAAAATTGTAAAATGGAAGGGGGGATTATATAGAAAATGAGCATTTATCATTCCCTGTTATTCTATATCGGGAACGATCTCCAAACAATCGTTGATATAAAGTTAGAAATGAATTTGAAAGTAAAAATTAGTTATAATAAGTGACCTATTTAGAAAATTCACTAATCCGTAATAATATTGTTGGTCGAACATTATTAATCGTATAGAAATGAAATACATTATTAAATGAGGTTAATTCTTTTTGAAAATATCGAAGACTTAATATCACACAAAAAAATACTGCTTCAGATTGTCATTCGTATGTTTTTTTTGCTTCACGGTAGATAAATAATGATCGCATGAGCTAACTCGTTAGGTCGTGCTATCTAAATAGAGCTAAATAGATAACACGAGAGTAAAGAGTACTATTATAAGAACAATGTAATAACAAATGGTAGAATAAGAGTAAAAAATAATTTCAGCTGTGTAAAAGATGTAATAAACCAATTTTTTTATATTTTGCGTACTTAGTAGAAATATTCACTCAGTGGTAGTATACCAGGCATTATAATTAATCACACCTCAAGACTATTTACTTAGAGGTAAATGTCATTGAGTAAAGGTTTAATGAACAAATAAATGAGGCTCTTAAATAAAGTTTTATTTTTTAATGTAAGAAAATAGGCTCTATATTTTAAACTCTCACAGTGTTGAGTTGCGTTTCATATGGGAAGGTTTTGCAGTCGTTGCATTATAATAAATATACTATTGGGCAAAAGTAAATGTTTTAGAGCTAGATCTTAAAATGTGGTTATGAACAAATTTGTCTAATCCTCCACTATTCATATAATATATTTGTAATGGATAGTTTAAAAATCAGACCAAATTACGAAATTGAGCACTAGGTGAACACATGTATTATACACTTTTTTTTACGGTGGATTTTAAAAAGTCAGTAAGTTGCTTGTCTACAATTTTAAGCGTAATTTGAATTGGGGAAAGCTTGATATTGGATCATTGAATATGCGATTATGTGTTAAAGAATTCCATTTTGATGGAAAATACTTCGAAATACAATACACTTATCATAAAGCTGAATTCTAAGAATGTTTTTCCCATGTTATTTTATTACCAACCGTAATAAAATGGAAGTCTTGTGTCTCTTGGAAATGATCAGGCACTTGCAGGTTGAAAAACAAAAATTGTGACGAAAATAAAAAGAGTAAATTCTAAGTACAGTATTTCTTCATTTTCCTTTTGAACATATGTTTGCGAAACATTCACTTTTTTCTAAATATTCGTTTAAAAATATGAATGTAACTCTTGTAAATTAATTTCCTCTGTAGAACAAAGGAAAATGTCTTTGAAGATTTTAGACGTTATCTACAAAGCAAATACATTTTCTTTCATTAATTATGAAATGCAAATTTATGATATTATATTTAATTAAAAGAACCTGACAATTTTTAAAAAACAATTGTTTTAATTACTTAATGAAGATTTCTTCAAATTTTTGCAACAATTTACTGTCATTGGGTAATTAGAAAAAATAATTTTTTTTAATGAAATTCATGCGATCCATTCTTTATTTGCTTTGAAAAAAATTATAAATGCAAATAAAACATACTGAAATCAATTAATATTGTAAATAAATGGAATTATTATAATTTATAGTATAAAAATTTCGAAAACAATTTAAAATAATAATTTTGGGTTTTACAAATGATGAGAGAAATCAAAGCATTTTCAGAGAATTAAAATTTTTCATTATCTACAAAAGATTAAATATCTTTCGTGGAAAAATCCCCACGTTTTTCGAAATATTGAAAAGAAGATAAAACTGATTGATTCAAAACTTACTACAAGACTGCATGGATCAAAATGTACAGTACGAGTTGATACAGAGATTGTCACATCAGACATTTTATCTGCTGTATATTATAGATAGATAATAATGAAGATGTATGTTTTTAGAAAGAAGGGACAAGTAGAAAGAATTTGATGAAATTTTCTCAATCAAAGACCTCTAAAAAATCTCAATATATATATATATATATATATATATAAGATTGTGATATATTTGGTGATGGTAGAAAAGGTCCCTTTCCATACATTTATTTCATACAATCATGTCGAATAGCTCTATTAAAGAAATTCCATGGTACGTTAAAATAATTCCATGGAAAGTTTGAGAAAACTTTGGAAAATAAAATTTTGAAAATTTTAAAGAAGTAGACGCTGTTATAAGGGTCATACCAATGGCCCCACAAAGGGACAGAGTAAGAGGTTGCACCATAAGGATTATTTCGTCATTGCAGTTTATAAAGTTAGCAGTTGTATAAAGTTAACTGGAGATTCAGCAGATCCTTAGAATTATTTTGATAATTTTAAATTTTGTTGGAAAGCAATTTAAATTCTTAGGCACAAAACTTTACTATCATTATCCCATTGAATTTCTCCTTCATATATATATATATATATATATATATATATATATATATATATATATATATATATATATATATATATATACCGGGTGCGTCATAAATTCTAGCAAAGTTCAAAAATTCATAATAAAAGAAGTAATGCTCGGAAAATATTTCTTTTTGCGCCAAGAAGATCAGAGAGACATTGGATTTTTTTCCATGTAAAAAAAAAAGTTTCCTAAAGTAACCGAAATAGGACGCTCACACGTCATACTAATACGTTTTATGCAAATCCGGAAAACTCAAACAGTTAATCAAACATATCACAATAACATGAGACTGTGCATTTATTTTAAAGTAACAGATGTTCAACATTACTACCAGCACAAGGTAATAGGCAAGCGAGGCGTGTCACTAAGCCCATTACAGCGGATCTAGCATCGATGGCAGCGATTGTCTGTCGAATGACATTTTTCAGTTATACCAAAGTGGTTCGGGAGCCCCGGTACACAAGCGACTTCAAGTATCCCCCCACCCCCAACTAAAATTTTCCGGGGTCAAGTCTGGTGATCATTAGAGCCACTGAACCTTACAACCGCGACTTATAGACTCAGTCTTCAGTGAAAAATTCCAACAGGAACGTCTTTTTATCACGTAAAATGTGGGGCAGGGTCCATCCTGCATGAAGGTGACAACAGGTAACGCATGTCTTTCCTGCAATGCAGGCTTAACGTGGTCACGCAAAAGCGCCCTCTTTCGGTTACTTTTTGAAATTTTCTTTTTTTTTACATGCAAAAAAATCCAATGTCCCTCTGATCCTATTCACGCAAACAGAAAATTTTTCCGAGCATTATCTCTTTTATTACGAATTTTTAAATTTTGCACGAATTTATGACGCACCCGGTATATATATATATATATATATATATATATATATATATATATATATATATATATATATATATATATATATATATATATATCCTAACTAAAAGCAGGTGATATTCTGAACAATACTGGAGAATATCTAGAGAATAATAAACACATTAAACGGAAACGAAGACGAGGTCTAGAAATTATCTATAATTAGGGTCAATTCGACCCCAATCCCTAGTTCTCGGTATAAGCATTTTGTGCAAATAAACTATTACATGAATTTTCAAAAAAACATTTCAAGCATAGTATTTGTAATACTTAAAGAAATATTATAAAATTGTAAATTTCTGTGAAAAAAAAATAAAACGTATTAAGAAGAAGAATTTCAATTTGTGGTCAAAATATCCCCTACCGTAGTTCCAGTGTTAAAGCTTAGTTTAACTACTCTTCATGGCTTTATATATTAACTGCTACAGGAAGAAAAAATAAGACTTTTCATCCCGCTTATTCTATTTAAAAATGAAATACTGCAATACTTTCGATAAGATACTTCATTCTATTCTTCTGTTTTAATTAAACTTTATATACATGAAATAAATAACAAACATCCCTCATAGCATAAGGAGGTCACTTTATTTTTCGCCTTCTAAAAGATTTTTACGATAAAGCTCATAGTTTGCTGCGACGATATCTCTTAAATATCAGTTTCTCTACTCTTTATGCCTTCATATATTGACATTATCTCTCCAACTCTGACAACAAATCTACAAAACGTGTTAGTTGTTCATTTAGTGGATGGTGATTTTTGTCAGGAGCTTTGCGAGTCACCAATAAAAAAAAAGAGAAGTCCATCGATATATTTCCCGTCATTCTTCTATTTTTATGCTTTTCCTTCCTTTCGGACATTTATCATTGTTCCATCCCGAAAATGTCCGGGCTTTTTTTTACCTCCTGGTATTTTATGATCTTTCCCTTGGATTAGAACCGAGGTGGATCTTTATTCTCCGGCTAGCATCAGAAATTATTTTCAACTTATTTTTTGGGATTTTTTCGTTGATGGAGAAATATTTATGTCCAGAGATGTATTTTATGGTGATTTTGAAAATATTTCTTCCAAAGAAATGTAGAATTAGTCTCGTTTTCCCCACATGTTAAAGAATGTATAGATATATACATTCTTTTAAATGTGCGCGTACGTATATATATATATATATATATATATATATATATATATATATATATATATATATATATATATATATATATATATAAGTATATGTATATGTATATATATATATATATACATATATATATATGTATATATATATATAAATATGTATGTATATATATATATATATATATATGTATATATATATATATATATATATATATATATATATATATATATATATATATATATATATATATATATATATATATATACACAGGGTGTCCATAATTAAAGTCCCACTTTCAAAAGGCTGCAAAAAAAGAACCACTGGTCAGAATAACTTCAAATTTGAACTGAATATACTGGAAGAAGGGGGAAACGACTTGGCATAATAAAAATAAAGAGTTCCAAACTGTTAGAGCGCCATGTATTGATGCATTTTGGAACTTTTTTTATTATGCCAAATCGTTTCCCCCTTCTTCCAGTATAATCAGTTCAAATTTGAAGCCATTCTGACCAGTGGTTTTTTTTTTTGCAGCCTTTTGAAAGTGGGACTTTAATTATGGACACCCTGTATATATATATATATATATATATATATATATATATATATATATATATATATATATATATATATATATATATATATATATATATATATATATATATATATATATATATATATATATATATATATATATATATATATATATATATATATATATATATATATATATATATATATATATATATATATATGTAAAATATAACCAATACAAATAAACAAAAATTAAAATTCAAGCATCTTTACATTCTAACCATCTTTAAAAATTCCTGAGTCTAAATGCCTTTTAAATTGCCGAGGGAAATTGTTTAGGGAAATTGTTTTTACTTAAGTTTTCTTCGAAAATGTTACATGCCTCCAAAAAATCCCCAGCGTTGTTACACATGTTTTTTATTCTGTAAAGTTGTGAGTAAAAAATAATATAATGAATTTTATAGTTTATGTTGCTATGGAAATTGGTAAACGTGATAACCTCAAACTTAAAATCTAACCTTTTATCATCTATCCCTATTTTTATTTCTCTATTTTGAATTTCAATTTTTAAATCCAGATAAGTCGCACAAAGATTATTATCGTTAGTCCGGTTTAAAGTTAGTTCCTTTGGGTAGATTTGATTAAGAAATGCCAAATCGTTGCAGTTAAAAATTATGAGATCATCAATATATCTCAATCCGGTGACATTATTTGAGTTAAGAAATTTAGTTTCGTAAAAATGTAAGAATAGGTTTGCAAATGCACTAGAGTAGCTATTTCCCATAGGTATACCCTTTATCTGTTTAAAGAAACATAAGCCAATAAAGAGGTAGTTTTCAAAAATATTAAATTTACATAAATAAATCCAGTCACATTTTAAGATTAAAGTACTATCTAGATAAGTATCATAAATTTCTGAACAGAAAATCATTAAATTTTCATTCGGAATACTGGTAAACAGGTTTTCAAAATCAAACGTGTATATGCTATCTATATTCTTACTTTTTAAAAAATGTAGAACATCCTGGTTATTATTTATATTAAAGCTATTTTCGGTAACCTTAATTTTATTTAGAATAATTTTTAAATAGCTAAAGAACTTTTTACTGAACTAAGTGTTATAACAATTTGTACTACATGTAACAAACATAAATTTAGTAGGTACTTTATGGAACTTTATGGTAGGAAACAGGTAAGTGTATTTAATGCTATTAATCTTAAACTTAAATTTTTTGCTAAAAGCTAAAATCCTATTATCTATTTCTTTTTTGGTAAGGTTAACTATTTGATAGGTATTATTTGAGTTGTACTCAATAGAAATTCACTGCTTAAAATAATCTTTACACATAAAACCGAAGTTATTTACAGCCTTATCAAATACCATAATAATAAACTTATTTTTTAATCCTTTAACTTTACTGTATAGGTCTTTGTTTAGAAAAAAAAACCTCTTGTCTATATATATATATATATATATATATATATATATATATATATATATATATATATGTATGAATGTATCTACTATATATATATATATATATATATATATATATATATATACAGGGTGTCCATATTTAAAGTCCCACTTTCAAAAGGCTGCAAAAATGAACCACTGGTCAGAATGACTTCAAATTTGAACTGATTATACTGTAAGAAGGAAGAAACGATTTGGCGTAATAAAAATAAAGAGTTTCAAACTGTTACAGCGCCATCTATTGATACATTTTGGAACTGTTTTTATTATGCCAAATCGTTCCCCCTTCTTCCAGTATATTCAATTCAAATTTGAAGTCATTCTGACCAGTGGTTTTTTTTTGCAACCTTTTGAATGTGGGACTAATTATGGACACCCTGTATATATATATATATATATATATATATATATATATATATATATATATATATATATATATATATATATATAAGCTGCTGATCGTGTGTTTGAAGGAAAAGCAGGTCACAGGAGATACCGTGGCGGAGGCTATAATCTACGAGAAAGATTAGATTAAGACGCTGCTCCTTTATCGTTCGGAAAATTCCAGTGCATTTAAGTCACATAAAATTCTGAAAGAAAAACTGAATTTTATGTAGAGGGCAAACACAAAGGCGTGGGTCACCTGGCAGTTCTTTATAGAGTGGGTGAATTTGGTGTTTGGTCCAGACGTTAACTCCTGGAAATTAACCTACACCTGAAAGCCCTTCTCCTTCTGGACGGTGCACCTGCTCACCCATCTAACCTCGAAGATGACAACCTTGAAGAATTCAAGTTTATAAAGGTTCTCTACCTTACACCCAACACCACCCTTATCATGCAGCCCATGGACCAGCAAGTGATATCTAATTTCAAGAAGCTCTTCACCAAGCCCCTGTTCCGCTGCTGCTTTGAGGGGACGGATAGCACAAATCTCACCCTTTGAGAGTTCTGGAAGGACCAATATAATATCGTGATATACCTCAAAACTATCGATATGGCCTGGCAGGGTGTTACAAAGAGGACTTTGACCTATGCGTGGAAGAAGCTGTGGCGACTGTAGTGAAGCGACTGTAGTGGAGGAGATTGTATCCCTTGGCAAGCTGATGAGCCTGGATTATATGACATCAACGAGCTTATCGAGGAGCACGGCGAGGAACTGATAACGGAAGGAGCTTAAGGAGCTACAGACACAGCAGGACACAGTTTTGCAGGAAATAAGTGACGTGGAGGAGGTTACCTCTTCGAGTGAAATAAAAGAAATCCTGGGAATGTGGGAGAAACTTTCAGACTTCATTCAGATGAAACACCCAGAAAAAGTTGCAACTGGGCATTCGACTGTGATATTTAATAAACTTACTTGACTCATATCAGAAACATTATGTAAGGGAGGCTGAAACAGACCTCATTTGACAAATTTTTATCGAAAACCCCTGCGGACGAAAGTTAGGAAAACGTGGTGAAAAGGTCAAAAATCTACGAATAAGATTTAATTATTCAGTTCAACCTTTCTATTCTTCTTCCATCAGCTTGAAATAAAATATATAAAACTGAAACTTCCAAAACTTGAAATAAAATATATAAAATGTTGAAATATGTCGAGAACATATTTCAATTATGATTAATTTCCCCTTTCAATTATATTGCATCTTTTTCATTTCGAAGAAAATAGTCTGAATGAAAAGAATTGATTTTTTTTATATAGAAAGAAGAGGCTGATTTCTGAAATAAACTTTCGGATGTCAATTACGTAATGCACACTTGTTTAGTTACACAATATATATTAAAAAAAGAGTTATCTACATGCTTAGACTTAAAGTTCGAACTATAGTTCGTAATATGGAACCATCTTCTTTTTTTAATTTGGGGGTGGGAAGTACTCAGTACGTAACAAGAGGCTGATATATGTAATTCTGTTGTCACTATTTGTACATTTCCTTTTTATCAAGTACTCTTATTAAATCCAAAGCCTTTTATTTTCAATTATTGTCTGGCAATAGTATTTTTGACAATATGGAAACTAAGAGGTGTTCTGGTAAATATTAATATGGTTCAGACTTTTATGTAAATTGGCACTGTGTTGACAACCCATTGATGAAAAGTCTCATATTTACATACGCACATCAAAATTGAAGTAATTTTGTCTTTTCGGTTGGATTCAATGCGGACATTTGAAATACTTTATTTTATTTTTTTATTAAATAATATTGTTAATTTTTTTCTTTTTATTTACAACTAGGCCATTTTATTTTACTTTATTATACAGTGGTACCTCGACTTACGAGTTTAATTCGTTTCATGACTTTGCTCGTAACTCGAAATACTCGTATCTCGAATCAATTTTCCCCATTGAATTGAATGGAAATGCCATTAATTCGTTCCGGGCTCCCCCAAAAAACACCGCAATATTTTTGTTACATGTTTTTAAATAAGAAAAACGTGCTTATAAACGACAAACATTGTAAAAAAATGCAATACAATAGAATGTACTGCAATAAATTTGTTTTATTAAGTGTAATGTACAACATTTGCCTTGGAGATCTGACTTGAAGATGCTGATGGAAGAGGGGGAGAAAGGATGAACTGAGAAATTAAATCTTATTCGTTGATTTTTGATCTTTTCGCCCCGCTTTCCTGACTTTCGCTTTTATTACCAGCTACTCTCTTAAAGTGAACGAGTGAGACACGGAAGTTGGCCGATTGTTGCATCGTTCACTGTGGCTGTAATGTCCAGATTCTTCTTTATGAGAACCCGAAGAACGTTTTCTCAGAATCCAATCTCTCGGTTTAATACTGGATAGTAGTCTCAGAATAATATTATACAATTGTATAATAATTGTACATAAAGGTTGTAAATATTATATACTTCTTGTGTTCTCATTTGATGAGCACGTAACATGGCATTCGCTGTTCAAATTAGCGGTGGGGTATCTGAAACTTGCTCGTAACCCGAATTTTAGCTCGTAACTCGAAGCAAAAAATCTACCGAGAGAATGCTCGTATCTCGAAAAACTCGTAAGTCGAGGTACCACTGTATTTGTTTGCTTAACATGTCTTATGATCAAGGCTCCCATGGAGTAAAAAGTAACGAACCCAGATGGCCTCTCAAAAAATCGATATTTTAATTTTTAAAAGAAACCAGCATTTTAGAAATATAGTTTTATTCCTAAAAATGATAAAAAGTACAAATAAGATAATACACACCTCATTCTGTGCGGTTACTTAAAATTAAATTAAATATATTTTAATTAATTGTCGCAGATTTAATTTATTAACATCATTCACCTCTGAACTGATTTACTGAAATTCTTCTTTTTTATGCGTGCTTCTTATCGTGTAGAACATGGTTCTTTTATTACGAATTTTGCCAGTTTGGATCAGGTATCCCAATACAACAATTCTGATGTTATCTATCTATTTATTCTGTCATCATATTATTGGTTACAGTTTCAGTTTTAAGGGTATGCTTGCGTTTTGTTAAGACTCAATTAACATAGGAAAAAAACTGTCTATACGCTCAGAAGAGTGGGGTAAAATAGTCAAATGGATTATGAAGTATATAATATTCCATATAAGGATTATTGAATCCGTCTTTGATATTATGTAACAAATATCAAAATTCTAGGATGTTTTCGTAAGAGACAGGTATATCAGGATTCAATCGGAATGATCTCCCCTTTACATTAATTTTACGTACCATTTTGCATACATTAATTAACATAATTATATAATTGAATTACATAATAACATTTACTTAATTAAATATGCTTACAATGCTAAAAAAAATATTAATTTTTTTGCTACATTTTTAACTTAGAAGGGAAAAACCCAGATTTTTAGATATTTAAAAAAAATTCCATAAATCCATATGATCACCAAAAAACCCATACGTAGGATTAAAAACGCAGGTCTTGGAGCCCTGCTTATGATACTAATGAACACTTTTAGTAAAAAAATTATTTATACGAAAATGATTAGAAATTTTCCTAGAAATTTTTATTTCATTTTTAAAAGCCTTCGTTTTAAGGACACAGAAATATAATAGTATATTAAGCTTTCGTGATCACAAATTAGAAGCTGTGGAAAGAATGCTATTAAATTCTTAAAAGTAAACTTAAAACTCCGTAACATGATTCTATTACTTAGCAGAAGTCGACCAACTATTCAGCTTATTAATAGTCATAAAACACGCGAGAAAGTTTAATGAATCAGGCATTTCAGAAATTGAGAATTCTGTTTCTAATTTCTTTAAATTTCATTGATTTATTTCCACTTCAGAATGGATAAAGTATTTCTCAGTATGATCGAATTTCCTTAAAGTCGTAAATTTAACAATAATTTTCAAATCACGAATCTTTTAATTTTCCCGGGAAAAGTCTTCAGAGGACAAGAAATTTTCAAAATTTCAAAAAATGGGGCGTCAAATTAATGCAGTTTCTTAAAATTTATATCCCTATCACTTAATTCATCCTACCCCTGTATTTTAAAAATAGATCGAGTCTGACACATGCGTAGATTTAAAACATAGCCCGACATATAAAGTTGTCTATATCTACACGTAACATCATTAAGTACATAAAAGAAAGAACAAATTTAATCTCGATATGTTATGTTAAGTCTGCGACTTTCCGTTAAAAATAAATTCAACTTACTTTTAAGACTAATTAAATATTCATTCGCCAAGAATCGGACAACTTTGCCTGACATAAAAGGACTTTGGAAAGAAAGAAAAAAAATAAGGAAAACCGCAGACTGTAGTTTTGGGGGAGACTGTCCCCATTGATTTATTACGAACTTTAGAGCGCGTTATATTTATGCTAATTTCGACATGCCCATTAATTTATTTGCAAAGGTGTGTGAGTGACGCTCACGGGGTACAAGGGGAGATTCGGATAATTTGACATCTTTAAAAATATCACACAGAAAGAATGGTTCATTAATATCCCTCACAAGTGATATGTGCTGTGTAATAAATATTGATGGGATTCTCAAGCAGTTCATTACGCTCTATGATTAAGGGGAATTGTGAGGAGCATGTGTATTACTGTCACATAGACAAGTTTAGGGATTTGCGTGGGGAAAAATATTTAGTGCTTGTCAAATTCTGTGATGAATGGATTAATATCCCTTCCTCCTTTAAAATGATTTTCCCTTCATTAAGAAGTGATGCGTACTCTGGGAACAAGATCTAAATTAATTGAACTGCTGTGGCGTTGGACATCCACTATTAAGTCCTGCGCAACGACTTGCTTGAAGAATTAATCTGATAAGTTGATCATGACTCAAACTTCCTAGAAGGGATTTTTTTTAATTTTCTTAAAGCATACTATCAATTCTTTAATATTAAACTGCCTTGAATATTTTTTTAAAATATAAATTTCAAAAAAAAATTTACCAAATCTTAAATAACCGTTATTTTCAACTCTTAAAAAAGTTTGAATTGTTTAGGAATTTTGTAAGCTAAAAGTAAAATTTCATATGTCTAGAAAACAAATTACTTTGAAACTTTTCCTTCACATAATAATGAAAAAAAAAATATGAAAATGGGTAGGATCAGCATACGACAGGTGATCAAAAAGTAAGGTTACAAAGCCTGCAAGGAAACGTGTAGATTTTATTTCATAAAACCAATACAGCCAACTGATAAAACATACATTAGGTTATTTTTCGACATAGTCTCCATATCGGTTTAGGCACTTGTTGCTTCGTGGGATGAGTTTGAATATTTCCTCCTGGTAAAACTCCTGTCCTTGCGTGTTCAGCCACGTTTAGGCGAAGTGTTTCACCTCCTCGTCTTAAGCGAATCGTCGGTCCCCTAGGTCCTCCTTAAAGCGAGGAAACAGATGGAAGTCGCTTGCATCGAGGTTGGAGCTGTAGGAAGGGTGGTCGATGATGTCCCAGCGAAATTTCTTCAACAGTGTGGTGGTCCTCTGGGCTGTATGAAGTCGCGCGTTGTCATGAAGGGAGATGCTACCGGTGAATGTCAGCCGCGCTTACATGTTTCGCCCACAGAAATCGAATAACTGAGCGGATTTCTTCGCGAGACCAGTTTTCCAAACTAGTCTCCATTTCTGTTAACCTTCAACTAGCGCTGTAAGTCGCGGGTAGGTGAAACTCTCCACAGTTAGCGACCGCATGTATTAGAATAACCGCACACAATTAATTTCTGTATATCAGACGAAACTCAAGTAATATCGACCTTGTAACATTAGTTTTTTATCACCCCTCGTATTTATCAAAAACTAATTCTTGCGATGAATCTGGAATTTGATTTTTTTAAACATAATTTCAAATTTCTCAAGTTTTTAGTTATGGAAGAGTTTCAGTTATGGTTTTATCTTTATATTAGAAGATACTTCTAATATAAAGATAAATTTAAATAAAAACTCATTACAATATGTCCGTAAATAAAAAAAAAAGAATTCTGGTCCATATCCACCCTTTAAATTCATATCTAATGACACACATAGTTATCCCAGTCCCCCATACACATACAGTCGTGCTGGCAAATTGAGTTTTGACGTGATATCCTTTAGCTGTAGCTTTTGGAGGTTAAGTTTTCAAAGAATTTGGAATCCTGAAAAGTAATTATGAAACAGCCTTCAAGTAAAGCAACGGTTAACTAGTAACGACATTATGAAGATCCAGCAGGATACGCTAATGAATGAATTTAACCCGCATCATGAATGAATTTTACACTTAGCACCAGGTGAAGACTACAATTATTTTCTTATTAATGACGTAGATTTTAGTAGCCAACAGATCGATACTTATAAGCTAAGAGGTAATATAACAGTTTGCAAAAACAAAATTAGATAAAGGTGGGAATAGGTTAGGTATAGATATTTATGTCTAAAAGTCTCGGATGCCGTAAATTGTAACTACGTCATAAAGTTTCAAAAATAATTATAAGTGAATAATTGAATATTATAATCACTTTGCTATCTTAAATACAAGTTTTTAGATTTCTTACACTTTTTATAGTGGTAAATTTCAGTAACAATATCCGGATAATGTAACAGTAACTATAATAAAGAATTATTTTTAGCAAACACATATATATTTAAATTTAAATTATGGAGAATTATTTATAATTAACTGATGGAGGTAATTTCGTGGAGCCTAACCGATTTAGATATTTGATTACACGCTAATAATAGTTGATATTGATGTTTTTTTTACGTATATTCTTCTCAGTGAAAGAAATTCATTTTTACATATTTTATGTTAAGAGTTGCATTTGCTTTGAATACTTTGTCACAAACCTGACAGTAAAAAACCAAGAAAATATATTAGAAATGAGAAGAGGTTTATCATCTTTGGAAGAAACGTGGTTGAGGTACTTTGAACACGTGCTCAATCTTTAAAGATCGTAAAAGTTACATAAAAATTCTGAAAAGTTTGGTTGGTTCAGAGTGTTGTGGTCAACTTTTGCTATACAATGGTTAATTAAAGAATTTTGTAAAAAATGTCCATCAGTTTATCTGCCGAAGAAATGTCGGTTAAATTTCATAGACCAGGAAATTGATTATTCAAGAATGAACAAATTAGCTTAAAAAATTATATACGTTTGGTTTGTATCAATGCAGAGCAGTACAAATAACAAAATGAAAACTAAATGTCCGGTCAGTGGGTTATTCTGTGCTTTTACTTCGTACTACTGAATCGCGATTCATGGTAGTTCGCGAATGACTGTAGCTTTACCCCTCTACAGCCTTAACGTACATGTTCATATGAGTGATTCTAATGATAGTGTTTACAAGTCTCTAAGTAAAATGGTCAACATGATTTCTATTTAAGGTAAAAGGAAATCTGAAGATTGTTTATTAACAAATAGTTTCGAGGGGTTGTCATTTTGTACACTTTTAATTAAGTCTATTTTTATTTACAAACGTAGGTAAAAGTGATTCAGTATAAAACGACTAACCTTATATTTAACTTCTCTAAAATTTGGAACAAAAGGAAAAATTAATGTAACACATTTAAACAAAAAATAAATGAATTTTAAGAAATCAACGCGATTTCGTCTATACAAAAATAGGTATCGGCTTATTAGATAACAGCTTGTACTTTTGAGTTTTTCAAATAAAATCAAACATCTCTTACAGCTCAATTTTGCAAAATATTAGATGTGTGACCATTTATTCAGCTATGTTTTACGCCCTTAACAACATCATTAATGATTCTGTTCACCCTTTTTGAGCATCTGGGCAAACGATCTTGTCAGCTTTGTTTAAGTCATCATCCAGTTTGCAGTTTCATGTAGGCAGTTTGAATAATTTTGGTCAGGGATTTATCATTTAAAATGAGACAATATCGAGCAAAGAAATGTGAAATAATGAAGACCTGAACGTGTCTAAAATCGTCGTAAGGTCTACGAGATAACGGACAGCAATTGACAAAAAAAATCTTGAACTACATTTCACGATACTTGTGAATTCGTGGAGTGGCACCGTATGTTCCGTTTCTCTACAGATCAAAAATCCAGATTTAAATTGAACTACAAAATGACAAAAAAAAGTCTTGGGAAACTTATTGATCTCTGAGAAATATTAACCAAACGAAGCGTTATGATAAGTTCATGTATAAATTAATCAAGTACATCTCAAAATTCGCAGTGCTTAACTTTGAAGTTCTCTAACCGAAATCACTATAAACTATTCACTTCAACTGTGTAAAGCCCTTGACCATTTTGAACGCTGAAATCCAATCGGGATCGTAATTTACGAATGAGATCCACCATTAATCTTGATTTTCATTTCACGATATTTGTAAATTTATTCTTGGCACCGTAAGTTATATCTCCCTTTTCAACTAAACGCCAGTTGTATACTAAACTGCGAAACAAAAATGAAAAAAGAAAGTCTTGCATCTTGGAATATTTATTGAAGCCGGTACAAAGCTAGTCAAACCGAGCTGTATCATAAGCTCTTGTATAAATTAATCGAAAACTCCGTAAACCTCTCACTGCCTGATTTATGAAATTCACTAACCGAAATCAATATACTAATCTGTTAGCTGCAGCTCCGTAAAGCTCTCGATCACTTAGAATGGTGAGTTCCAATTGACTTCTTGAGATCGTACGTTACGAGGAAGTTCATCCAATAACCTAGAAGTTAATTTGACGACATTTGCAAATTTGTCTAATGGAACCGTAAGTTCAGTTTCTCTTTTGAACGAACCACTAGAAGGGCACTAAAGTACAAAATGATTCTCTTGGACCTCAGGATACTTATCGAACCCGGTAGAATTCCAGCCAAAACGAGCCTTATAATAAGTTCCTGTGAAACATAATCTAATATTTCTTAAAAGTCGTATTACCGAATATATGAAAATCACTATCCTAAATCTCTACAATCTGTTAGCTTCAATTCCACAAAGCCCTTGACCATTTAGAACACCGAGTTCCAATCGACTTCTTGGGATCGTACGCTACGAATAAATTCCTTCATTAAACGGAAAAATGAAGTGTTCCCTATCGATACTCGTGACTTGTAAATCACCTGGATCATTTATTGACAAGCCTTATGACTGCTGCAATTATTCCCCTTTTTTATCATTGAAAATCCATCCGTCTTCCAAACAGGAAAATTCAGAACTCGTTAGCAGGTCATGCACTAGATGGCGTAGGTAATCACCAGTGGTACATTTATCAGTAGAATAAATGTAATGCCATTTTTCTTTCTCTTTTCTGGAGTTTTTTTTCTCTCCCTCTCTCTCTCTTTTTCCCCTTGCAGTGTCGGGCAATTTATCATTGTTCCGCGTCAATTTCAGAATGACGGCCAGTTTCTTCTGATAGCATTTTCGGAGGAGTTATCACAATACACGCGACGATGTATTCCAGATGTTTTCGAAATAGGGATAAAGTGGGCATTTAACTGTTATGACTTCCGAACTATTTAAACTAAATAAGGAATTAAAAAATAATATAGAAATATATATCAATTTTTTTAATTTTCGATTTTCAAATTTTCTTTTGAAAATTAAAACACTGAAGAGTTTTTCTTTTACGTTTTTAAATAAAACATCATAAAACATGAAATTAAGAAAGTGCACTTTGAATAAAATAAAATTTTAAAATATCCCTCTCAAGGTAAAAGCAAATTTCACAAACGCCAAGCATCAATAACTTCGTATCTTACTAACTTCGTATCTAATAACTTCGTATCTGACGTCATAGTAGTACTTTTCAATCTACGAATTTAAATCACTCATATCCGGCATGTATAGGAAGGTATTTAATAGCGTTCGCCGGGATTCGAATCGAGCGACCACACTTCCAAGCCCAACGCGCTACCACTAGGCTACCTATGTATATATAGTTTCCTTAATTTCCATTTTTTTGTGTGTCCAATAAAGATACTCATATTAATCATAGTTCAGAATTCAGAATAGGGCATTGAATGGCGCTTTATATTACACTTTCTATGGTTCATACTTTCAGGATTTTTAACTGGATATATTTGTTTTCTTTGTGATTTTTCCCTAGTATAAATTAAAAATAAATTGCGTTGTTATGTTATGATATGTAACACATCCAGCATCAGAATTATTAGGGGCTTTTAATTTGCATGAGGTACTGGCATTAAAATAGTATTTTCGCCTAGTGATGAACATACAGTGGGAGAATTACTGAGATATATGAAAAAAAAGCTGCATAACTTTTGAACCATTGGCGAGATTCAGGGAAAATTTGGTGGTTGAATGCACGGCATGTTGGGATTGTTTTAGCATGCGCACTCGTATTGTTGTTGGTGTTAATTTTTTGTTGAAAATGTCGAAATACAGCGTTTCTGCGGCTCAAAGGAAATCATTGGTGCGATATTCATTGAAGGCACAGAGAATGATAGGCTGCTGAATGATACGTCTAAAGTTTAAGAAATGATCTCATCCCTATTATCCAAAGTGACCCTAATTTCGAAAAGATGAGGTTCATGCAGGATGGAGCACGATCCGATTGGACCAATAGGGTGTTCGAAGTATTGGAAGATCCCTTTGGAGAACGCATTATATCTGTGAGGTATCCAGAGGCCACTGGAATGGGAATCGCTTGGCCGCCATATTCTCCTGATCTCAACCCTTGTGACTCATTTTCGTGGGGCAATATTAAAGACAAAGTTTGCGTAAATAACCCCAAAACCATCGCTGATGTCAAAACAGCCATTCAGTAGGTCATCGAAAGCATCGATGTCTCGACACTTCAGCGAGTTTTGCAGAATTTTCTCTTCGTCTGCGCCTCATCATACGCATTGATGGCAACCATATCAAACATGTCATAAAATCCGATTATCTGTAGTTACTTTTCAAATTTGAATACATTTTTGAACTCAGTTGTGTTTTAAAATTTGATTTTTTATTTCAGATAGCTCAATAATTGCCACACTGTACATAGCAAAAAAAAAAAAGCATTTTTTAATATCAAAGAGAAATTTTTCTATTTTTAAGAGGGTACGCTTTTAAGCTAGAAATTCTCTAAAATTCATATCTAGTTCCTACTTTCATTGCCAGTTGCATGAAAAAAGGGTTGTAAGACCCTAATGTTATTATGAATTAATCCTAGAAACTCAAAAACTGCTAAGAAAACTGAGAGAATTTAAAAGCAGTAAATTTGTAATTCTCGTGAGTACAATTATTATTAATTCCTGATTAAACTCTTAACGTGTGGTTTAAATTATGAATGTAAATATCTGTACTCTAAATACATTTATTTATTTTGCGATAGTCAAAGCTTCGTTTTGTTTCGGATTGTTCATAAACATTAATGTAATCCATCAAAAAAAGAAAATTTTCTTTTCTCTTTTTTTTAAGTTACAGCTTTCAGTTCCAAAATGCATTTTCCGTAATGTAAAATGGTATAAAAATTTAATCTTCGACCAAACGTTTATGCTTATATTCTGACATTAGACTTGATATATTCTATTACTTTCTCTTTACCGTAGCATAAAATGTTCTATACTAAATGCTAAAATAACATTCAGTGGTAATTATTATGGGCACTCATTTCCAGAATGTATTTTCAGGAATGCAAAATAGGATAAAAATTTAACTTTTGCCAAAACTTTCATGCTAACTAAATTTACAAGATTCTGACATCGGAATTGTTATTTTCAATTACCTTCACTTTACAGTATCATAAATTTTATATACGAAATGAAAAACAACAGTTAGTAGAAATTATTGAGGTCATTAATTTCCAGAAAGTAGAGTGCGGTGGCCCAGTTAGAAAAGGCAAACAGTGATCTAAACGTCTCTGGTTCGATGCCGGTTTCTACCAAATCCACCGCTGTGTTCAGTAATGGTGCTCGAGGAACGAAAAATATGTCGGGGCTACAATGTCCTCCATGTTCTCAAATTTACCTCTGGAGGTGCGGGGTCAAGTGTTCTGGTCCCGTCATTTGACTCGGTTCAAAATTACGGGACTGGTCCATAAGAGGGGGGGGGTTATGCTGGTCCACCTATACGGTGCTACCAGAAATGTAGTCAGCAAAACCACTGTGTGATATGGCGGTAAGGATAATATCCAAGAAATCATATGCCAGACTGTACGAAAAGAATATTCCAGAAAGTATTTTTAGCAATGTAAAATAGTATCAAAATATAACTTTCATAAAATCGTTCCTGCTACGTAAAATATAAGATTCTGATATCGTGATTGGTATTTTCAATGACTTCACTTTACTGTATCATAATATTTTCTAAACTAAACGGAAAAAACAATATTCAGAACTAATTATTAAGGGTACTCATTTTCAAAATATATTTTCCGTAATGTAAAGTTTTCTAAAAGTTTTACTTTCGTCAAAACATTCATGCTACCCTAATTTATAACACTTTGATTGGTAATTGGATTGGAAATTTCAATTTTCCTTGCTTTAATGTGTTATAAATTTTCTATACTAAACGGAAAAGAAACATACAGTAGCAATTATTAGGGACATGTATGGCTATAGTTTTATTCGACATTGTGGATTAAAACTGAACGCATGGAATAAACCGTAAGGAAGTATATATTAAGCGTAAGTAAAACTTTTCAATGGAAGAGACAGTTGATTACACACTTAAAAAGTATCAGTAAGGAAAATGATTGTGACAATTGCTCTGACAACTATAAAACATACATTTATTGTTAGAATATTATGCTCGTTATTCTTATCTTGCTAGAAAATCCTCGAGAATAACAATTAAAACAGAGAACTTCCCTTTAATGCCTTATACGCTTATTTGTGTATTGCATGCCTTATGAGCTTTAATACCCATTCCCTTATATAAGTTGCGATATTTCCATATTGGTATCAGCATAATTTAGAAAATGCACATATATATATAAACTACGAATGCTATAGACACAGAAGCGGAATTATGCATTTGTAAACGTTTAATTTATTTGCAAACTGTCTAAGTGTATATACTTTAGACAGAATATTAAAGCTTAATCGTTCGTGAATTTTCGTCATGCACATATGTAATCAATTATATGATAAGAAGACACATAAAATGAATGTTTGAGGCTATAAAGAACAGCGCAATAGAAATAAAGATTTAAGTTTATATGGTACGTATTTAATGGTTCATAAAAAAATCGACATTTGTGTTTTATGATCAATATTCCTATGATACAGCTTGAAATAGTCTCTTTATTCTTTTTACTTTACTATGAAACATTTGGACCTTTAGATGTGATATGTAGCACAAATCAAATAGAGTTTTGATCTGATTCTCATTCTCAGCAATTTTTCTTAGATATAAAATCACAATGTATTGAGAAGAATCCCTTATGCTTTGAAAGATCTTTTTTTTCAAGTTTCAGCACTGCATATATATATATATATATATATATATATATATATATATATATATATATATATATATATATATATATATATATATATATATATATATATATATATATATATATATATATATATATATATATATATATATATATATATATATATATACACATACATATACATATACATACATAAACATACATATATACATACATATACATGCATATATATATATATATATATATATAGGGTGAGCCAAAAGTTCGTAAAAACATTAAAAATCATAAAAAAGGAAGAAATTATGATAATGCGTTTGCAACAAAGAGTTCACAAGGAAGTCGGATTTTTTTAGCAGCAAAAAAAAAAAAGTTCCAAAAGTGGCCGGTAGATGGCGCTGACATGCGGGAGATTCCGCAGAATTATGCAAATCAAACTTGCCATAAAAGACCGTGATACACGAAGATTTCTAATTCGCTTTCAGAATGTTACACGATCATTACGCAATGGAGCGTTTTGGTCAAGCTGTTAAGAGTTGCCTTAGTTGTGTCGTACAATGTTTTGGAAGTCATGTTGAACAATTGTTATAGTAAGAATAAATGAATGGAATTGTTGTCCTGTTCATTGTGTCTTGGGTCGTCAGCTTCTTCTACTGTTGACTTTTTAAACTAGTTCTTATTTTGCCGCTGAAACAAATCCGACTTCCTTGTGAGCCCTTTCTTGCAATCCATACACGTTTATCATAATTTCTCCTTTTTTATGAATTTTGAAAGTTTTAATGAACTTTTGGCCATTTATATATATATATATATATATATATATATAAACTCACGGTGCAACAGTCCGACGTGGACCACGGCCGGCGGTACCCATCTCCGCTTTCGTAACCGTGGGCTTGGGGTGCCATACAGCATATGTCTCAGTCAGGTGGTCAACTTGACGTGGGACCCGAAGAGTTTAGTTCCCAAGCATGCTTGGTCCTCATTTTATCGAGCCACTGACGGGATGAAAGGCTGAGTCGACCTTGCCCAGTCACAGGGTTGAACCCTGGACCTGTGGGATGGCGGCTTGACGCTTTTAACCACTACGCCACCGGGCTTATTATATATATATATATATATATATATATATATATATATATATTTAAAAGTAAGAAGCAAAATTCAAAAATATGCATTTCTTTATCCGTGTGTAGAAAACACCTAGTGGAACATTCCCTATAGCTCAGCATTAGAATTAAGGATTTGCTAGGTGGCTTGATGAGTAACCTTTAATGTATGAAATATGGGAAAATATAATGCTTCCCAAAACCTTCATGTCGTACTCCAATGGACATACATCCTTGATCACTGTCTAAGTAAAAATTGTTACTCGGTTGTATGTATATGTGTTCCTCATGCGGTTATACCTAGAAGAGCACACAATAAGAGCGAAAAGTAGGTTCAAAGCTACCTGTAGGCTGGATATTTTTTTCTTCTTCTTGTATTTTCACGAGTATAATCTCCCAATTAGCCTCGTACTCCCATATTAAAGATTATTTTAATATCTTGATGACATGTATCACTTTATAGTCAGTAACATTCACTCTTATTTTTTTGCAGTGCCCCTGAGCCTGGAGGTGGGCTCGAACGTGACCTGGGTGAACGTGGGAGGCGCAGTGACTTTGCGATGCGTTGCCACGTCTTACCCTCGGGCGACAGTCAGCTGGTCCCGGGCCGAAGTGCACTCTAGGTCCCAGGTCCTAGACCATGTGCGGGTCTTGGCCGAGCTCACTTTCAGCGCCGTACGCCGTGTCGACAACGGAACCTACGCCTGTATGGCCAGCAATCAGAGAGATATGATGGTCGCCGCGCAGGACGTTGTAGTACTAGGTCAGTCTTCCAATATGTCATTTTTTTGTTTTTTCCCCTAGTGGTTGTTTAAAGGCGACAACTGACATGTAACAAAACGCTGTAATCTGAAGCATTTTTTAATAGAATGCCAAACCTCTTATTTTCCACATGAGTCTTGTCTGGCAGCCGATTAGAGTCTTGAAACAACAAAAAGTAATCACAATCAGCAACATTATTCTCTCAAACGTCATTAGGATTAGGACAAACCTTGAGATGGTCTCCAGTGATATTAGTTATGCCACAAAGAGGCGAGTCCAATTCTGTAGAGATGCTTTTTCAGGAGCTCGTGCCCCTGGATAATATGGAAACTGAGCAAGTCCCACAACACTGAGAAAATCAAGAGACAACTACGTTGTCAATAAAGATCCAAAACCCTTGTCATGAAAAAATTCTTTATACATAATTCAACCGGTCATCTTACAATTACAGTTTATTATTACTATAATCGATATGTATTCGAAAGGGGGGGGGGCACGTTTCAAGTAAGTTTGAACCTGCCTTTTCTAAATTATCATTTATCTCGTTCCCATAGATCTCACAAATGTAATGTAATGTATTCTAGTTCATGACTTTTAACAAAAGTTCCGCTGCTTCATTAATAAAGAGTGTAAACGCCTTTAGGTGTTACATGTAAGATAGCTCTACCGTCTACCTTTCAAAATCTCCCACTGAACTTCATATGTCAGTTACTCGTGTGTTTAAATTACTAGAGATACAGTAATTAAGATATCTTTTAAAGATCAATATTATACTCGTATATACAGAATTTAAAATACATATTATATCATTTACAATACCTATTCAGCTTTAATATGCGTGAGTGTTAACCAGATTCTTACTATTTTGTTACTTTTTTTCAGCGTTGTTTAAGACATGCACTTTATGCCCAGCAGGCGTAAAAGTTTTTTTGTTATCTTTAAATTCATGACTTTTTACATATGTTTCGATGTTTCATTTATAAAGACTTTTTAGGTTAGGACGCATTTAGGTTTTACATGAGAGAAAAATCTAACCTCTATATTTCATCATTCTCTACTGAACTATACGTTTGATTTCCTCGTCTGCCTAAACTATCATAGGTACAATAATTAAGATGCATCTTAAAGATCAATAAGGTATGTAAGGATAACAATTTTACAGAAATGACCACATTAATAAATGTATTATGGAATTGATTTAATTTCTTTATGAGCAATATATCAGCGTTCTGAGAATAATAAAATTAAATAAGACCATTTCATATTTCTCCAATTCCATTTTAGCTTTAGATTGATGAAAACATTAAATGAACGATGCCCTATGAAAGGTCTTAGTTATTGATTTAATGGATTGTATCCAGGCAGAAAAATTTTGTGATTACCATTGAGATAAATGTGAGAGTTGTACTTTAAAAAATTTACACTGTCCTAAGTTTAATAATTTTAATTTATTTCCTTAAACTAGGAACATTTATTTTAATTTCCATATTATACTCTTCAATTTTAAGTCTTGAATACACACGGAAGCTAAATTTGACACTAACATTTTTTCAAAGTTGTAACTGAGGAAAGTGATAAGTTTACAGTTAAGAATAGCCTCAATTAACTACAATTATGAAATGTCTAGATAAATAAAATTTGATATTATCCATGCAATCTTAAAAAAATTATCTTGAACTTTATCTTACATGTGATGCACTTTAAAAATAAATGACGTTTACAAAATTTAATTATTTAAAGGATTTGGCAATGTGTGATGATATCGCAATTTTGGCAAGAGTTTCTTATATTTTTGCAAGAAAATTGTGGCACTTGTATGCAAAAAATACTTTTTTTTATTTTTCATGATTGTGATATTTAAAAAGGACGCTACCAGGTTAAAAAGGAAATCACAAGAAATTTTGTTTTAAAATGTCACTTTTAATAAAAATTCAAAAAATTTCTGGAAAACTGGAGAACATCATTTTTATTACATTATGAAGTTTTTTTTTACAACTTAATGATTGTTTTATCGCAGAAATATTTTTATAATTTTTATAATGACACATTTTTTACCCTTTTTTGTTCTTGAAATTGTCTAATTTGTAAAGAGGTATATTTTTTAATTAGATAGTAATGGCGATGCTTTATTTTCTTTTTGACGGCTTCTGGAGAAAGTCTTGAGCTATAATTTAAACGCATTATAAATTTGATATTCAGTTAATTTAAATATTTGAATTATCTGTTACGTTTTATCTGCATTGTTGTAGTGATTAGGACAACAATTAAGTAGAAATTTAAGCCTGCGTGTTTTATAGGATTAACCGTATCTTTAAATGCATATAAGTAGGGATATAAGTATCATATACAACGTTTTTTCAATAAGTGGCATTATTTAAAATTACTATTTATTTTAAATAAAGATTAATTATTACACAGATGATTCCTGAATGCTATTTACTCTACTTAGCAAGAAAATAATTAGGAGAAAGTTTTATTGAAAAGATCCTTCAAAATTTTAATAGTTGCTAAAATTAACATGATTTATGACGGTTTTAAAATTATCATTTTAATAATTGCAAAACATGGCAACGATTCAATTTAAACTTACAGAGTGGTATTATTGTAAAGATTTAAGATTGTAAATATTTAAAAAGCATATTCTTCCCTATCCAGTTTTTGTGTTGTTTTTACTTTAACGAAAATTCCTTAAACTCTTTTTTCAATGCCTTATAAAATATTTTGACAATCAAATGGGTTTGAAGTGGCTAACCTATTTGTGTAAACTTGCTTCCTTCTCTTAAATCTGCATTGTACTACTAATAAATATGTTTATATAAATTCACTGTTCTTCCATTTCCCACATGAATGATTTTTTTTAATTAAAAGATAGTTTTAAGAAGTATTTTAAACTTACAGTTATATAAATAAACTTCGTTTCCCTCAAATCAAAATTATAATTACGTCATTAGGAAGGTGCTCATAAAGTATCTTGCAGCCTTTACAATTATTCTTTCCTAAGTCGAACGGAAAGAAATTTGAAACATGCATTAAAGTGCTTTTAACTTCTATCTAACCAAAATATACATATATCAACGGTAACTAAGCACTCGTGGAAGTTTCAATATCGATTCATATCTAAATTGTATTTTCCTATAAAATATTTGAATAATTACGCTATTATCCTGGACTTTACACTCATCTATGGCCTGCCATTCGGATTCATTTTGCTTTTTTTGTCTTGTTTATAACTGATTCCTACTTATATCATTTCATTTCGATTCAAGTTACTTGATCATATTTATCTGCAAACAGATAGGGCCGTTTGGAACAGATTTTCTCTCCTCCGAACTTCCTGCTCTTTGGAGATACCTGAGACTCAGTGACTGCAAACATCACATCGTGATATCATGTTAATATGTTATCACATCGTAATATCATGTTAATTCTTTTGCAGTATCTTACCATTCAGCAAAATATCTATTGCCAAATGCATTGCTAACAAAATTAAATATTACCACAATAGGGCAGCTAGCGGAAAGATTTGGAGCCATCTACTGAAGAAACCTATTCCAATAGATCTGCCCCGACATATTTTCACTGCCAATATTCAAATCGCCAATTCACAAGATTTTTTATTTTGCCACCTTTACCGTATTGGCATAGTAAATTCTCTTGACTGTCCTCTTTGTTCATCTGGAGACATGAATTTTAATCATCTTATGACGTGCACTTTCTTAAAGGACTATAGTTTTACTACTGGCAACTGGAAAAACAGAGTTACTTTGCATTGGGCCACTACAGGAGAGCTATGGTCTCTTGACTGTCTCTCGAAGTAGGAAAAAAAAATGTTAATCTACGTGATGAATATGAGGTGCTTAAGGAATCTGCCTATGTTGAAATGGCTGTTTTGGAGCAAAATTTCTTTAGTGCAAAATCCTTTAAGGATTCTAAAACTTCTGTACTTTTGTATGTATGATCATTGGATGAAAAATTATGGCCAATTTAATATTTTAAAAAGCGATATTTTAAAAGATTGGAAGTACCATCATTAAATGCCTTTTCTTGTGAACTCATTTTTCGGTTACTTTTGCAAATGTGAAAGGGTCCAGAGGGTTTCAAAGGCTTACAAAAAGTTTCGATATACATTTCAATGAAATTTTGCAATCGTGTTTTACATATTACTAACTATGTTATGACCTAAAAGTGAAGTAATAAATGTTAATTTAATCATTCTACAAGTACCTGTACTTATAAAAAGTTTTTATTAGTCAGTACTTTTTGACTATTTTTGGTAGATTTCAATGATTTTTTTGAAATATTGTAAAATTTTTATTTCAGAACACAGGTAAGTGTCACACTAGTATATAGTATAAAGGAAATTAAAATATATTTAGTTGAATGGAGTGTATGGTCTCTGGCGTAAGAGCATTGAATTGTACTAAGAACTTTAATATATATATACAAAATTCCCTATGTTTTAAAATATTACGAAATTTCTACCAAAATTATATTTTTTTTCATGGTTTTATATCACATTTGAACTAAAAATATATGTATTTTATCAATATAGTATGTTTTTGAAAAAAATGTTCTTCGAACGTAAGCAGATACTATTGCAAATTGAAAAGATATGTATTGTTTGGGCGTTTGGATTGTGTACTGGTAGCGCCACCTGGCTGCGTGCGAAGCGTGTAGTTAGTGTTACTCTTGAACGAATAAAAGAAGCCTGATTCTTGAATTCTTGGTTATAATACATTTTGAATTTCTTCAGGTACCTTAAGGAATTTTCTAGCGTTTATCTAATTGAATCACATGATATAAAATAGATTCATCTCCTCTATGATTTACTTCAATAGCACTCATGCCCGATCACGAAGGATATGATAAATTTTCCCAAAGGTGGTAGCATAATTTTTGATTTATTGCGAAATTAATTTCTCCCTCCCTTTTTGCCTTAGTTGTTGTTCCAGTTTTCTTGTGAGTTCTTACGTAGAAATGTAAAACATTATAAAAAAATAAATTGTTTACTAATTATAATTGTTAAATAGATATACTACATTCTAGACCTATGTATAAAAGTTTTTCCTTTGCCTGATCGCCAGAATTTATAGGATTCCCTATAACAAGGAGATATCAGTTATCACTGGACTCATTCTTTACGACTATCCTGTCAAATAATTTGTAAGTCCAAGGTAATAGTTACTCAATCAATGCATAACCGTCTTAACTCTCTCTCGTTAAATCAATTGACAGAAAGGAGAGAAATTCTATAATGGCTTTGATCTAATTTTAACATAAGGTTACGTTCCTCCATGACAGTCCTTCGGATAACAAAATTTATGACGCTAAAACCATCGTCGCAAGTTATAAATCAAGAATGGCAGAGTAGACATATATAACTTATTTTTCTTAACATCGACCTATTCTGCATAGGGTTATCACTCATCCCTCTCTTCGTAGATAGGAATCGTATTGTAAAAAAAATAGGTAAGAAACGATAAGTAATCCTACGTTAATAACCCGCGGTAGTTTCGTTTGAAGAGACTACCTGATTTTTTTTATATCTTTTACCACATAAGTATTTAAACATCATATTCAATAATCAGTTTACCAGAAATTTTTTTATGATATTGGAATTTGGAAACTGAGTGACATTCAAGCTTTTGTAAGGTTGTGAGTATTCTCCTTTAATTTCGGGGTTCACAGAAATCCAAAAGACATCGCAAGCAAAGCGTTTATTAATTACCCGAAACGATATTGTAGACGCTTAACAACGCAAATTAAACATGTTGCTACGCATTCCGTTCATCCATTACACACAAATTGATGAATTATTTTTCCAAACTAAGATTATTACAGGAATGTTAATAATTCATTTCCCAGAATATCGCTTAAAAGAATCTACAGCTTAGTGTAAACAAATCTGTATCAATGGATCTTCCTGCAAAATATTTAAAACCCTTTTTAAATCCGTGTATAAGCCTCTAAATACACACCTCTAGAGGCTGAGGAAAACTACTTATTCCTACCTCCAGATTAGTGGCAGATTATTAACGATCCATGAGGATCATCAATCTTTGGTAACACTGAGAAGCCAAGAATCTTCGAGAGAAAGGAAACAAGGGGTTGCGAAATATCCTCGAAAAATTGGGATATTTCTGTACGTATATATTTCATAAAAATAGCATGTTGTTAGCTAATTACATCTACTAAATGGATTAATGTATTTGGATTGTGTACATTTTTAAGTTGTTGCTCAAGAAAAGTTATTGGAATAAAGGGATATTTTTAATACGTGCATTGCGCGTATTAAATACAGATTATTCTGAATTTTGCACACCACAATCACTAAAATAGGTATTATTATAATATCAATATAACTATAAATACAGGGTGTCCGAGCTAAAGGTATCTAAAAGCCATGACTTATTTTTACGGAACTACCCATTAGAATTTTTAAAAATATTATTTAAATAGAAAGAACTTCTCACCAAGTTTTAATATCAATCATAGACCTCGATCATTGTATCATAGATTTCGATATGTTTACCTTTTGTAGCACGACAAACGTCTAAATAGTAATCTAGCTATCTCCAAGTGATTCATAACATATCAGGAGTTATTACACGAATTGCTTGAACGATACGCTTCTTCAACTCATCCACAGTTTCATTTTTTTGTTTATAGACAATGGATTTAATGATCCCCAAGCGAAAAAGTCCAATAACACCTGATATGATACGAAACACTTGGAGAAAACTGGATTACCATTTAGGGCCTGTTCACACAGAAGTCCGTTGCGTTGCGTTAAGGAAAAGATGACGTTGAGACGAAAATAAACCAATCATAGGCGTTAAAAATTTCATTGCTAATCGTTTGGAGGCATATGATTGGTTTATTTTCGTGTCAACGTCATCTTCTTCTTAACGCAACGCAACGGACTCCTATGTGAACAAGCCCTTAGACGCCAGTTGTGCTACAAAAGGTGCACACATCGAAGTCTATGATACTATGATATAGAAATCTATGATTGATTTTAAAACTTGGCTGCATGTTCTTTCTATTTAAATATTTTTTTTCTAATGGGTAGTTCCGTAAAAATAAGTGATGACTTTTGGATACCTTTAGCCCGGGCATCTTGTATATTAACACGGGATCTGTAATGAAACTAGGGAATATTATCATTATTTTCACGATTTAGTCTCCAGATTACTCGTAGAATGTATCCGAATCAATTATTATCAAATTGTTCCTTTTAGTAGTGAATTCAGATTGTTTTTGTGCTCCTAGAACGAAAATTAATTTAATATCGAAAACTAAAAAACAACAACAAAAAAGCACTTTATTCGAGATTTTCGAGATTTTAAATACACATAAAGGTGTCATTTACTTAATTAATTATTCTTTCTTCCTCTATTAAACGCCGCCAAAGCATTTGTATAAAACTTGCTTTAATGCAAATTTTTGGCGTGCTTGAAAAGAAGTGAAAACGCCAATCTGTGAAAATGTCAAGATCATAATAAATGTGTAATCATGTAATAGATATAGTATTATAAAGAATAATCCCATTTCCTTCAAATTATTATATTGTAATGGGGATAAGTTTGAGTTGATGAAGTTGTTCTCTTGCCTACTAGTCACCAAGAAAGTGTTTTCTAAGAAATAAAGAAAAACAGAAATATATTAGAACGCAATTAGGGTTCACAATGCACTATTTCGTCTTAAGAAAATAGACAATCTAATATCTTAGTGTAACGGCTGGCAAAGTTGAACTTTTAGCAACAATATACTGAAAAATAATCTCAAAAGCGTTTAAAAAAATAAAGACACGAAGAGTGCTACAAATGCATGGATCCGCTTCATCAAATCCTCAAACACATAGGCTCAAACAGAAGAGAGAATAAATGCAATAGCTTACCTAAGAAAAATATTCATGATTTAATAAAATAAAAATCTTAGAATAGGACTTTTTAACAATTTTATTTAAAAGCACATGTTTCATATGATCTCGTGTCAAAGAATAAGATTCTAAACGCAATCCTTAAAGTATCATATCTTCATACATTGTATAAAAACTACTCATTTCTGGGTTTAGATTAGCAGAAGATTTTAACGATCCTGGAGAATCATTTATCTTCTGTAGCACCGTGAAGCCAAGATTTTCGGAAAGAAAGATAGATTCCCCACGTAATATTTCTGCAGAAAATGGTATTCATCCAGCGACATCTGTATTTGCTGAGAAATTTGTCTGTTAGGGAGTTAGAGTTTAAAAAAGTAGTGAAATACTAATGTTCGTTATTCCAGAATAACCCGCATTAGGTAAAAGTTTGTTATCGATGCTATATTTTATTCCGCACTTTAGAAGCATGAGTCAAATGCGTATGATTTGGTACAAATACTTACCATTGAATAATTTGCTGAAATAAATCAAAACCGATTCAATAATAAATTTTATAATACCGACGAACAGTGCGTAATTAGTGTTTATGTTTAAGCTTAAGTCCCATCATTTAAGGTGTGCTGCTGGAAAAGATGGTCGTAGAACTGCAAAATAATCTATACAACCGATCAAACACTTACATTATTCATTCATAACTAAAGCTTTCAACATCCTATTCTCCTCCACATTTGCGTCACTATACATAGAAATAGATAGAGTTAGGATAATGTTCGCATTCATGTCAAATATGGTCATAGTGCGAGATATCGCATGCCTGTTAAAGGAGAGGAGAAAATTGCTGAGGATTTTAAAATCGATTTTGTCTTTTGTTTGACCTGAAAATCAAAATAGATAGAAAAGTTCTGGAGAAAGCGTTTCAGTAATTTTGAACTAGATTATACACAGTTTAAACCAGACTGAATTTCTTAAAAGCCTTAATTTCCCATTCAAAATATATGAGGTGGGAATTAAGCGAAAACAGTTTTTTTAGAAAATACGTCTTATTATTAAGTTTAAAATTTTAAAATTTCAGATTAGTTGAATGTTATAAAAAAAGAGATTCATTACACCGTAAATGTTTAATTTTTTTTTATTATTGAATTTGTAATATTTCAAAAAAAATTCTATAAAATTCTTATTGTAATTCATTTTATTCAAATCGACACTATCGGAGAAACTTACTAACGTATAGATCTTCTTCTCCAATACGGCAGACGGTTACTTGTATATTATCCTTACCGTCATATGACACCGTGGTTTTGCTGGCCACTTTTCTGGGAGCACCGCATTGGTGAACCAATATTACCCCCTTATAGGCCGGCCCTGTAATTTTTAACCGAGTCAAGTGACGAAACCGAGACACTTGATCCCGCACCTCCAGAGATAAATTTGAGAACTTGGAGGACATTGCAGCCATGACAGATTTTACGTGCAACAGCCGCAATTAGTGTACATGGCGGAGGATTTTGTCAACGACCGGCCTCGAACCTGCAGCCACTGGCTCGAAGCCTTTGCCAACCGGACCACCGCGCCTTTCCTAAATATAGATAACACCATGAAAAGCATAATTGATAAAAATTTGCACTAAACGTTTGCTTCCCTCTTAACAATTAGATATGAACAGAAAGATAATATTTCAGAGAAAAGTAAACAGAAAAGAAAGATCATGCTCATTTTATATAATCACTTTTGGTTCTGGGACGCATTTTTTAAAAAATTTGATTTATTGAGTTAAAATTTTGAATTTTTTTGTGATGGTTAGCCATACAATTTGTAAACAAAATCGCTTTATAAAGCTTCTCATAAAGTTTTTTAAAAATTTAAAAATTAAATTTTTTTTAAAAAGTGGATTAATTTAAAATCGTTATAACTCGAAATATTATTTGTCGATTTCAAAATTTTTTCATTTAATTAAACAGAAATATATAATTTTTAATCTTGATTCGGCATTGTTTAAAATATTAATTTTCAAAAAAATTAGAAATATTTAGAATAAAATTTTCAAAAGAAATTATGTAACTTATTTTTAAAAAATCATATTTTCAAAAGTAATTTTTTTTCAAATTTACTGAATCAAAATTAAAGTAAAATAATTGAAAAAGACATGCTCCAAGTTTGAACCATTTATCTTTAAAAATTCTTTACTTATAACAATTTAAATACGAGAATTGGTGAAAAATCCCATTATGCAGAAAAACACATTTACAGGTTAAACAAAGATTGGCTGCTATTAGAATGTTGGGAAAAAAAATTCTGTTCTAATCAAGATAGAAACATGATTTAAAACGTCATTTTAAGCGAAAAAGAACACAAAATTTTTTAATGCGATAAAATTGTTTTCGAAAATTTGAATAATTTTGTGTCCTGGACCCCTTAAACTGATATTCACATACTGGAACATTAAGTACTGTGTAATGATTTCATTCATTCTTAATTTACATTTAGAGATGAGAATGTAAATATTCATATGGAAAATATTTCTATTAACTTCCCTATTAGGACAGTGACATTACACAGAAAAACGACTACATTTGTATTTGTTTCTATTTTAATTACAGTGTGAGTGGAAGCAGACTTTATACTTGATTGCCATTCTGCAGGAATTACTCATTTCTAATACTCAGTATCCACCCCCCTCCCTTTTAAAGCTTTTAGTGCTGCATGCCTTAGGATTATTGTGAATTTCTTCACATGCAAGAAAAACACATCATATAATCCCTCCTCGTCTCAAGATGAAAGTATCTCTTATTAAAGACTGGCCGAAAAGCAAAAACAATTATCTTAAAAACAAGATCGGGTCAATAAAAACCACAGCAAAATCTAAAATAGTCAGTGACTACTTGTTAGCGTTTGTTAATAGGTATAGACATAATGTAGCCATTAATTCGATATAACACTCTTTTCTCTGAAAACATTTTCCCTCTTCCTTCTTAAATAATTTTTAATTCGACTATATATCAACGAAAAACAACAGATTACGACCAACTTTAATTTGTCTGATCTTTTCATGTTCCGATGAATCGCACTTAAATTGTTTCCCTAGAAATTACGGTAAGCCGTGCCAAGGCAAGTTACTTTAATGAAACGTAATGTAATGGGGATGATTGCAATTCTTGCTTCCAAATTATCGTCGTGCAATTAATAACCAATCTGTCAGCAGAACCTTCTGTGAGATGTAGCCATCCACTTAGGCAGCGTAACAAAAAGTTGTGTTGGACAATAGCCAAAGATGTGAAGGGAGGGACTTCGCGTTTCCTTCTCTCTGGGTTTTTCTTGTATTTCTTTAACTAATGCATTACTTACAGAAATTTTACTTCGGCGATTGGCCTAAATATGAACCTTCTGTCATCTGTTAAGGCAATGAATTTTTAACTTCCCCGTTTACCCTATTGGTTTATGATCAGACTGAGGAAAGCCAGAAGCAAATTATGATATTGATATCTCTTTTAATCTTATCGATCTCTGTCTATTTAGAGCTTGACTCTTGTTCAGAATGGTAGATCCTGTGAAAAAAAAATCTTAATTCCTATGATTTATTTTTTTTTAGAAAGATATGAAAAAAAATCATAGGAATTAAATCAGTAAGGTTAAAAATAAATTATGTACTGCGTATGAAACCAGGATTTTACTTTCCAGGTCCTGTCAGAGACCTAGAAAAGTACATAAATGATTTCAAAATCAGATTCTTAATTGAGAAATGTTAATGTTGCTTATAATTAAATAATTTCAAAGGAAATGTATTTTGAAAATTACATTAAAGTAAAAATTTAAATTTTTTTGTTCATAAAAAAGTAAATAACAGTATTAAGTGCTTTACCATAATCTATATATACAAGGGCTGTCCGTAAAGTATCCGAACTGAATGTATAAAACATAATACAGACACCGGTCTGCGTGCGCACGCTAATTAGCATGTTTAAACATATGTAAACTTTTTATGTTCGCAATTGTCCAAGCACTGCGAAGCGCGGTTCTCTTGTATCAATAACGAAAAGTGAACGCAGTGGAAGTCTCGTGTCGGGTTGGATCATGACGGAATCTACTGAGCAACGTGTTTGCATCAAATTTTGTAATGAAATTGGAAAAACGGCAACCGAAGCGTTCGATTTGCTTAAGAAAGCATACGGTGATGATGTTATGGGCCGAACTCAAGTGTTTCAATGGTTTAGACGTTTTAAAGATGGAAGGGAATTTGTGGAAAGTGATGCACGATCAGGGCGTCCATCAACATCGAGAAATGATGTCAAAGTGGAACATGTTCGTACTGTGGTGCGATCAGATCGACGAATGACAGTTCGAGAGATTGCGGGAGGTGGACAGACCATCGAGAGTTGGACAAACCATTAATGAAGAGTTCTACCGTGATGTTCTCAGGCGACTTCGTGGTTCCGTGATGAGGAAACGACCAGCAAAGTGGAAATCTGGAAAATGGATGCTTCACCACGATAATGCCCCTGCTCACTCCTCACATGTGGTTCAAAATTTTTTAACCAAACATGGCACCGTTCAAGTCCCGCAACCTCCCTACTCAGCAGACCTCGCTCCGTGCGACTTTTTCGCATTTCCAAAGCTAAAGAAAACGCTTAAAGGACGACGGTTTGAGGATGTGACGACCATCGAACAAAAAGCGATCGAACAGCTGTTGACCATTCCAAAGAACGACTTCCAATCCTGCTTCCAAGAGTGGCAACAACGTTGGGCTAAGTGTGTTGCCTCTCAAGGACGATACTTTGAAGGGGATTAAACTGAAGTATGTATATCCATTATATTTTTTTTTGTTATAAATTAAATTCGGATACTTTACGGACAGCCCCCGTATATAACAGTTCCGTAACTGACTGACGGACATATAACGCACAGACCAAACCGCTGGACATAAAGGGCTGAAATTTTGCATGGCGATTCTTCTTATAGTGTAAAGGTGCATTGAGAGAGTTTTGGGAAATTCTTGTTAGATTTTTTTAAACTGAATTTTTAATCTGTTTTTGTAACATTGTTTAAAGTTTGCATTTAAAATAATAATCCGAGGGTTATAAAATTTATATCACGAGAACAATCATAAAAAATCATTTAAAATAAAATCTTTTTCGAACCTTTACCTCCATTTTCTGATTTTGGATGAACTTTAAAGATTAATTTTTAGAATTTTTATTTATTAAATTCTCATCACGTGGTTTATTTTCTTTTTGTGATACTTTCAACTAATTTTGAGTCACGTGAATAACAACGAAATAGCCAAAAAAAAAATTCTGACTAATGCGGCAGAGGATTGGACATTATTCAAAAAAAATATTAAAATAGAGTAAAAGAAATGTTCCTCGAACAGTATTATATTAACTGCACTATATTCCTTAGTATATTCTATTAGATTTAATTTGAATATTTTCTTCTACATTATTTTGCCAATAAAAATATCCCATACGATTTTTTTATAAATATATTCGTTCGTTTTTTTTACATCAATTGCATACATTGATCGCTGTATTTATTATAACTAAATGAATAAATAAATAAATAAATAAATTATGTATGTATATATATATATATATATACAGGAATATTTTGTTGTGACCCTATTTTCGCAGGAAAGTGTGTAACTATGTTTACATTCGAGAATAGTCCATAGAGATAATAGAACTTAATGCTTTCCGACTTAGGAAGAACTTTATGTTTTAATTCCAAGCTTATTTCAATTCTCATTGCGCTTTTTAAGATACTATTAGTGTTCGTTTTAGTACAACGTTTGTCAGAAAAGTGCCGGGACTGAGCCGGTGAAACAATTATTTATTCAACTTAGCAACTAATGGCCCTAGATCGCTGCAATATCTACATGACGCTTCCCTTTCACACGGCTACAGGTCGGGTGAATATTGGGGGGGGGGGGGGGATAGAGCATTCATACACTAGTAGTTTTCGCTACCTTACCACAGATCTTAATGTAAACTCTCTGCTTGGAATCTGTGTCCATCACGTCCTTGTAATTTGCAACGTCATTGTAATTTCACTAAATGCTCTAAGAAACCGAACAGCGGTTTCCTAAGCACAGCCCTGCCGCCTGGTGACTTGACATGTAAACACTTCCAAGGCTATGTCTATTCAGAACACGTGTAAAGTGACTGAATAACACCCATTTCTTGTGTTTAAATATCCCAGGTAAAGGATTTTAAAATCAGTCCTAAAAATTTTCTAAGGTTATATCTACTACAAATTTAGCAGGAATTAATAACTTATACTTTACTTATTCGCATGATACTTCGTGTATTCAGAATGACGTTGCTTCTATAGTCCCCAAATCATGCATAATTTACGTTTTCCAGTACAATCGTAGATTTTGGAATTATCAACAGAATCTAATAATTATAATTTTTTACTCCTGATGACCAGTGATTTCGTAAAGTAACTTCTATTAAATGAAAGTATTACTATAGCAGCATTAAATATATTGTTTATATAGCGTAACAAGTGTTACTGCTGTAAAGCATTTACTGTATCGAATTATATATGAACTAAATATTTCACTTTAATTATTTAATGAACTTAAGTTATTTTATTTCAGGATGAGCGAAAACAACTTTTATTCAAAGTAAAATTATCGCACTTTCGATGAGCAGAGAGAAATGTTAGAAAATACCCTGCCTTGCATTATGCTACATTAGAAAAAGTATTTCTACGTAAGAAAAATTATCGTCGCACATATATGCCATCAAATTCTAACGCAATGCATTTATGTCATTTTCCTTAGATATTCTATTTTATACATTAATGTTTAAAGTCACTGGATTTTTTTATACGTAAGCTGGTGTATTTTGTTCACTCACATGATGGGCATTTCTTTATGAAAATAATACGTTCATTGCCCGATAGTACGTGGAATAAAATTCCACAGAACGTGTCCTACTTTTTGAAATCGTTTACTTTTTCATGCATGTCCCCTACAGACACTGGATACACTTATAATAGTTCGGTTCCAGATTGCTTTTTTTTGTTACCTCCCGTTGCCATAGCTTGAAAGCAGAATTCTTTTCATTTCACTAAAAAAAAGTTAAGAAACATTTTCTGCAATAAACTAATGTCACAGGCATGTTTCTAAGAAAACTGTACATTTTTCTTTGCTTTCTTGAAATCTCTGCTGACCGATAGCTGCATTTCTGTTTCATTTTCTGAAGCAAGGATAAAAAAGGAAAATGACTTTCGGTAGAGTTTCCGAGAGTAAAAATGGAAGCAGATACACATTGGTCTTTCAAAGAGTGTTTGAATTCATTCATCAAATATAATTTTAATAATCTATAAAATAAATTAACAACACAAAGATTTAAAATTCAAGAAATATACATCAACAATGTATATTTAAAGAATATAATAAAAGGCAAGAAATATACATTATCAATGTATTTTTCTTATATTTCATTATCATCTTATATTTCATAGAATATTTTGCATAATCTTGTATTTTATAACAAGATAATAAAATACTAGAAATATACATTATCAATGTATATTTAAAGAAGGAAATAAAATGCAAGAAATATACATTAACAATGTATATTTCTTGTATTTTATCATCTTCTTGTACTTCATAGAAGATTTTACGTAATCTTGTATTATATAAAAAAGATGATAAAATATATTAAATATACATTAACAATCTATATTTGAAGAAGATAATAAAATACATTAAGAATATACATTAAGAATGTATATTTCTTGTATTTCATAGAATATTTTAAGTAATCTTGTACTTTATAAAAAGATAATAAAATACAAGAAATGTACATTAACAATGTATATTTCTTGTATATTTCTATTATTGAGCGGCAATCAGCAATAAATAATGATATTTTAGGGAAAGACAAAAATTACGTCTCGTTCAAAGCTTCTTTTGAAACTATTAGTCTTATAACAGTAATTTAACATTTGTAGTATATAATTGTGTCAAATTACATTAGCAATATCTATAAATACATTAAACCAGGGTTAAAACAAAATTCAGTGGTAGAAAGGCAAAGCTTTTGTTTCTTTCGGAAATAAAAACTGATTTCATTAGAATCTAAGATAAATCCCATAAGGGTACATAATAAAATAAGGGTATAATTCAATAAGAAGTGTTTGTTTAAATTTCCTAGTTGTAAAAGATTTGGAACCTTTTCAAGTTTGGATTCCTGAGGAAATAAAGGAGGAGTTAGCGAATTGTTAAGAGAAAATAAAGTATGAACATATATGAATAACTCCTATGTTGTAATTCGAGAAAAGAAAAGGGATATTTATCAGGGATGAGCAATTAAATTTAAATTTTTTCTCAATTCCCCTTGATATATAATGGACATTCTTCCAAAAATCAGTCTATATTCACAGTACTGATTCATTATCAATCTCCCTGTGATCTCAGTGTCATTGAAATCTAATTTACAGTCATTAAGTTAATACCTTGATACTATTTTCTGTAACTAATAAAGTAAACTGAAGCCAAAAAAAATCATCAAATATAAACAGGAACTTTTAAAAATTAATTGTGAGTAAACATGATAAAATATTAATGCAAGCATCATATATTTTCTAAGTGTTCATGGATTTATATTGATCAAAGATAATTATGAAAATCTACAGAAAATTAATCTTCATTTAATGTTTAACTTCTCCCGTTCTATCGGTTTTCAATCACCATATGTACTTTACTTTTGTACTTTACTAGGAACAAATGTTTGTTTTCCCTCACGAAAACGGATTCCGTACATGTTTGTTACTAAGACACCTCCACATTTCTTTCTGGAAATAACTAATCCTTCGCTCCTAATACTTTCCTAAATATTTCCTGATCAACTATATCATCTCATTGTCTATCAGCAACATGAATAAATAGCCTACACCTAAATAGCTATCAGCAAACCATAAAAATTTAGCTTTACAAAAAAATGTTCTTGAAAGGTGTTCAATCATATGCAATAGTTTGATGATATTCAATAGATATCCTTATTATCTGACGAAAATTGCCCAGTGACGGAATCAATATTGGCAACCAATTTGATGATATAATGGATTAATGCAAAAGAAAACAACGAAGAGAAATTCCCTTATTTGTGAAAACTGATCACAAATAAGGGGATCTATCTAAGTCCTGTGAACATTCCTTTAATGCTTGTTAATAAATCATTGATTATCTAAATTAGAAACCTAAATAGCTAATGTTTATGGTAAAAGTTTTTTTCTTTCTTCAATTAACGAATCACTGTTGAAAAAAATGAACTTATAATTTATATGAAAATAAAATATTTCATATGGAAACTCGAGTGTTATTATTATTATTATTATTATTATTATTATTATCATTATTATTATTATTATCAATATTATTATTATTTTTCCTTCATGAAACAAAAGTCTTAAGTAATTGAAAAAAAAAAAGCCGATAAGAAAACCGAAAGTTGCGTAAAATACATTTTTGTTGAATATCTCTACACACGTTGAATATATCCTACCATAACACATCCTATTTCATACAATAAATAAATATCTAAAAGGACTGTAAGGTTTGAAGAACTTTTTATTCATGATAATATTTATTGCCTTTACTGTTACTTGTCAGATATTGAATTCCTTTCTGGAACAATAATTTGATTATTAAGTTTTGTTTATGCCATTGGTACAACTCTGAACCATAATTTTGAAAATGCATAATTTAATCATAAATATTCCAAATTTTCGATAGTTTTTTTTTAGTACATTCTGTTAAACTTCCAGTGTAGAGGAAATGCAATTGCTACTTTACGTACTTGCAGGGTGGCGCATCGTATTTCGTGAAATTAAAGATTTTGTGAGGCTGATTGATCCTATCTATAAAAGAGATAATAATATGAGACTTGATTTTGTTATTTGGAGTTAAGGCTGCTATATTTTAACCCTGTAGGATTCGATCACCTCAATGTTAACCTATAGAGAATATTTGTCTACTATTTGCAGCAGCATAAATGTTGATAATCCAATAAAAATGATATTTTTAGATAGCCTGAACTTTTCTACACATTGCAGCAGGATTCATTTTATAAATTTCGTCCACCAAAGGACTTTATGAGCGTTTAAAATACACTATACCAGTTTTTCCCCGAATAATATAAATGTTAAAATATTATTTGCACTTTTTAAACGAAAAATGTCCCAAGGTGTAAAATTTCTTTCTCTAATACGGAGTAAAATTTTTAAAAAAATCTTTAAATCCAAGTTGGCAATCCTTGAACAAATTTTCTCCATAGATTAACATTGAGCTAATTCAATACGGTCCAATGCGGTTAGTACACAGTAGCGGCATTAATTGTGCTCATTCCATTTTTTTTTCTAATTCTTGCTAGATTTATTTTATGCATTGGAAATTACAAGTTGTTGGACGGTCATTATTGCTTAAAACTGCAAAGGTCTGTTTATTGTATTACTTAGCAACAAGAAAAAAGAAAACATATTTAAGAATTGTTATCTTCGTATACATATCACTCTTAAGACAATCGAATCAGGAATTTGACTACAAGAATCAAATTCGATTAAATGTTTAAAAACAAAACCAATTCTTTCTGGTTTTTTTTTTTTTTTTTTTTTTTTTTGTGTGTGCTTGCTTATGTTTTTTTTTTCAGTTTAAAGTGTATTAGCAAAACTATTGATGAATGATTAATATATGTAACGTTACAATTTTGAAAAAAAAAATTGCATTTCACACACCAGTGGCTTGAAAATTTTAAAGCACATTCTCGCCATTTGTAAATGTGTTGACTCGAAAAACCTTTTACAGAATCCACATGGCTTTTGAGATCCTTAATTTAATTTCTTTCGTCTACTGTTAGTCTCTTCCTCGCTCTCTCTATTTCTCCCAGTTCACAACTCTATTTTTCCACCCCCAACTATTTTTCTATTTGTACCATTGTCCGAGACATTTCTTTTTCTGCTTTTCATCATTAGTTTAACCACTTTTTTCCGACTTTTTCTGACTTTTTCTTTTCTCGTATATATGTTTTAATTTTAGGAACAAGTTTGTGCTAAAAAAGGAGGACTTGTTGAAAAAACGTAATAAGAAATACAAGAGCCACACTTCCTATTACGATTAATAAAGTATTGCCACATTCAAATGCCAAAATAAAAGATTGTTATACTACTTCTACCATGCGAATTAAACTTATTCGACCTAAATTAGTGGATTAATCTTTGATATATCCGGTTACATGGATTTTTTATATTATGTTTACCGTAATTTAAATGTCTTTCTCGATAAAAGAACAACTACTTATGAAAAAGTATTATATCAAATTGTTTATTCAAGGGTTTTAGAAGAAAGGTTTTATTCAAAGTTTTGAAAAAAATGTTTTAGTGATATTTCCTTTCCAATTTGTTCACCTCTATACTGCAATTTATTATAAACATTTTTTTGCATGCATTCTAACAGAGGGCCTTATTTGAACAGTGGGTTAACTCCATTTTTGTTTATTTTGAGATACAGAGCCTTAAAGTCTTATGAGTGCTAAGAAATGACTGCTGAAGTCTGATTTGTAATACCTTCTGTGGCAGAAATAAGCAGCAGGTGTTCCAGTTTTAAAATATGATAGAAATGACTTGTATGAACTTGAAAATGAGGCAAACTCCATTTTTTTAAAAAGTGCAGTTGATCCACTATTCAAATAAGGCCTCCAAATTTACTCTTAGGTTTAATGTTCTTTGAAAAAATGCAATGTTCGTATTTGACCTTTATGTGAAAAACTAACCTAAGGAAACAAAATAATTTCAGGATAACATAACACCTCAAGAGCGTTTGAAGTTCTTGCATATATTTTTTTATAAACTAATAATACATTGTCTCGTATTACAAATTTTAAGTGTTTTAAGGTACCTTTCTGTTGTCAATGTCCACGGCTTTTTAGCAACTAGTGCATGTCAATGACGGTAATATCATGAAATATGATCGTCTTAGATCACCAAATATTTATACCTAATCAAGATTATAAATATGTTTTAAAATTTCCAGTGCCATTATGCAGTATTGTTTGCATATAAAGCATGCTTTCTATACCTTAATGTGCGTTAGATTGTTCCTAAGAGAAGAATTAACTGAGATTAAATCTATAACTACCATCCTTAAACCTTTGACTTTGCTCCTCATAACTTTATTCTAATTTCTTTAAAAGTCCAATCTACGATGCCATGGATTTGAAATTATTTCGTCTTAAAGAATTAACGTTGCTGTACAGAAAACATGAATGCATTACATTACATGATCTTCGTGTAACCAAAAAAATATTGCCTTCAAGTCCCTTACGGCTAATTTGAACAGCTATACACGCGGAGATTTAAATAACAACACACTACGGAGTTACAGATTAACCTCGTATGTATTTGACTGATTTTATCAAATTTTTATATCATTGTTTTCACCACCTTCATATATCACTCTTTTTATCACCTTAACATGGCTTTTAATCACCATTATAACTTAATACATTTTATATAAACAAATTTTCTGCTCTTTTATTACGTTTACAGATTCTTGTCAATTCTGGAACTTCCTCCATTGTACCAACTAACCAGCCTTCGGATAGAGAATCTAGCATTTAAATATGATAAATAATTTGCAGCGTATAATTAAATATATTGCCAGAGAGTTTATATGATATATCTACCATTTCCTCCCAAAGTTCAAGCAGTCTTTTTTCAAAAAATGTATTAAAATACACAGAATATACAAAATATCTCTGAGCTCTGTTGTGGCGTGATTCGCAGACTTGTAATAAACAACACTTATAGCTTAAGTAACAAAATTTAGTTAATAGGATGTTATAAATGCTAGTCACGTCTGCAAACACCCTTAAATTAAACGGAAGTAATGGATATTTTTTCTCTCTTCAATGAATTTTAAAACGAAGAGATTATAAAAAAAAATGCCAATAGGGTTTTAAAAGTGTTTACTTATGCAGATTAGGGGCTTTATCACATGAACATAATTTATAAACCATACAAAATGTTTGTTTAGAAAAGAGCTTCAGAAAGGGAAATAGGTTTGAAGAATATTTTTACATCTTGGGAGCAATATGAAGAGATGCGATATTCACTTAATTTTGAGGAGGAATTTTTTTTCAATATTTTTCAATTATAACGTTTTAAAGTTTTGTCACGGAACTATTAAATTATTTCATACTTCACGTATAGTTTTATTTACAATAAGAGTAATTAAGTAACATGAAGTTTCATGCTGAAAAATAGAGAGTGAGAAAAGAATCCAATTCTGAAGCATGCAGCAGTAAAAACAGAAATTATTAAATAAGAGTCTATATCCCTCTAAATGCATTTTACTACAGTCGAACCTCGTTATAACGAATTTCAAGGGACCAAATGTTTCGTTCGCTTTATCCGGTGGTTCGCTATATCCGAACCGTTAAGAAAATGCACACAAATGAGTTCACAAAATGTATAACTCATTAGCTGCAATGTGTACTCAATAATTATGTATTAAAAATGATAAAATCTATTAAAAATAATCATTAAGGAAGTAAATCGACTAAAGTCAATTACATTAAACTGACACAATACTAATTAAATTACATACAATAGAAAAACGGCGGGACCGAAATTATCATTCGTTATATCCGTGAGTTCGTTATATACCGGGTTCGCTATAATAGGGTTTGACTCTACTGAGGTCTAAAAATTATATTACACAATAATTATATATATATATATATATATATATATATATATGACGCGCTTCTTATCAAGCATGCTTCATACTCGAGTGGGCCGAGTGATAACAACACCTTAATTCTCAATTACTGCGTTATTAATATCCAAGTAGAAATACTTCCATCTCCAAAAATTGTTGCTAATCATTTAGCTGTTCATCTCACTCCGCGACTGCACTCCTGCTTTACACTGCCTACTCCATCGCTTTGCTCTTTTTTCTTTCTCCCGACGCTTAGGAAAGTACGCCAGGGTGCCATGGGCAAACGCGCAGAGTGCCGTTCGAAAAGGATTATATAACTATAGCGTGATGCTTAAAATATTATTAGAGTTTGATTCGTGCTGCCATCTATCGGCTTTTCTGCTAACTAGTTTCATTTTCCCGTTATTTTCCTATATTTTAACTATTTTAACCTAACCTAATATTTCATCGTGGCACACACACACATATACATATATATATATATATATATATATATATATATATATATATATATATATATATATATATATATATATATATATATATATATATATATATATATGTATATGTATATATATATATATATGTGTGTGTGTGTGTGTGAGTCACGATATATATATAGTATTTCATAGCTATATATTTATTTTAATAGTTATGAAAATTTATTTAAGGCCTTGATAAAAACAAGAGTCCCGAGTTAGATGTGAAACAGTTTTCATTGATTCTTAAAAAAGATAACTGATGTCCCCCGTCTGACGGTGCAATGTGTTCTTAAACCGAGTAACCGTCCTTTAAGGTCACGGAGTCATTTTTCTTTTCTTATTGGAATGCGACCTACTTTCCAAATCATTTACTTCTCCTTGCATCCGGACCAACTGGATTCTAATCTACCGTTCATTGGTAGGATACTTTTATTTGAACGATGCTTGTTTGACATACTTCTGTAAGTAGAAATGGGAATCTCACATCCGTGCAGAAGAGTTGAAACATTTCGTTGTTCCATTATTTTGCTCGCAGAGAGGAGTAATAGAGCCGCATTCATCATATGTAATTGCTTCTGCATCTGTGCAGGCAGAATTATATTAAATGTAACACTTTAAATCTTTCAAGCGTACGTGGAAAGAAAAGTAATCAATTGCAGGGAAACAAATGTTGGTTTCTAAGAAGGCACAGTGCTTTGCACAGTGCTTTTTCTTTTTACAGGGAAAAGAGATATAAATATATAAAAAAAATGTAGTATGTTACATTTTTATGCAGCCAATTAATAAATCGGTTAACAAAATGCAGATTTGGACCATATTTGTCTGATATAAAATATTGCGATAAAGAGTAAATGGTTATTTTGGCAGATTCTCGGGTGTCCTCGGTCTAGATAAAAATTATATAGTTACATGTTTGAATGCGCTAAGATTTATATTCTCGTCCATGCTTCTTTCGCCAGTTTTATGTATTTGTCATTATTCATTTAGATGAATTTTTAGTAGGCTTGTTTTTTAGGTTAAATGGTTACATTGTTTTCTTGGTTATATTGTTTTCTTGGATCATAAGTCATTGTAATTTCAGTCAGAATTATAAGTAAGTTTTTCACTTTCCCCAGAAATTTATATCCTTATTTTGAAGATATGATACGCATTAAAAATGAAATGAAATCAAACATAAAAGGTTTTCCAACATTCGAATTTTAGAAATAAAAAATTGGTTATTCATCTAAGAAATGCATGAATGCCTCACAAAAACCTCAAACTGCATCTCTCTCAGCCGTGCAATAGATCATCTTTATAACGCAGTCCTGATTTTTAACGTATCATCACTCCGAAAAGCTGATAGCATAAAATATTTCTAAACAGGGCTTTAAGGGAACATATGTACTTATTTTTTGTAAAAATTTCTTTGCAACAGTAAATATTCTACCAACTCTATTAATCTAATACGGTTTCAAGTGAATGAGATTAGAGTAAAATACATATTCTATTTCTTCTATTTATGGTAATAAATAAATTTACAGTGATTCTCTCTCTCTCTCTCATTCTCTATCTATATGTTACACATCTATGTCCGTCAAATGTAATATATAGGTATGTGCGTGTATTGTGTTCCATCGTTCATCAAGAGGTAGAATACGACATAGGGTTTGGTTTAGAGTGCTTTATTTATATATTTATATATATATATATATATATATATATATGTAATATACCCATTACATCCTTAAATTATAATCTGAGAGAGAAAGTAGCTCACATTTACATGGCTGGAGCTAGACTCAGACTGAAAGAAATAAAATTTTCATGCAGTCTGGCCGAATCGTTTATTAGAGAGACAAAAAAGTACATCCGTCTATTTCAGAAGACGGCTTGGAAGCGAATATCACCTTTCGACGTAAACGCGAGAGATGAAAAAAGCATGTGGCTATTATTTTGCAGGGTCAGCAGATATTGGGGCTCACGATGCGAACCCACGCCTGAATTCTAACATGTACACGTGTAGAAATGCAAAGGCATGGAATTCATGGGAAGTTCTGTTGCTAAGGGTTTTTTAGAGATAAAGTAATGTTACTGGGGATTGGATTTAGGAAAGGGAATTGAAATGCTAGAATGGAGGGCATAATATTTAATTTATCACATACACACACACACACACACACACACACACACACACACACACACATATATATAATATATATATATATATATATATATATATATATATATATATATATATATATATATATATATATATATATATATATATATATATATATATATATATATATATATACTTTTTAATTTATTTAAACGTGTGCGTGTGTATCGTGTACATTCATTTAGCATGATGCTAGAAAATGAGATATGGAAATTATTTAAATACACTGGAAAGTCCCGCTACTAACTAACAAAAATACAAATAACTAATTCATAGAACTGAATTTTCCTTTTAGTCATTTAGTACATCAAAGAAATGCGAACCATTCCACACTCCACTGATCCATCCTTCTGAGAAAATAATTAAAAAGAAACAATATCTCTGCGGAGAGAGACCAGAAAAATGTCAAAAGTGAAAAGTATAACTCGTAACTTCGGTACCTAAGATCTGGCAACTTTGAGATGAGATCATTAAAACACCTCGAAAGCAACACAAAGAGAGAAAATCTTGTCAAAAGAGAAAGTTGAGACGGAAGAATTTTACAAAAGGTAACTCTAGACGTGCCAGAAAAATTGTAAGAAGACGTAAAACATCGAAAAGAACTTGTCAGAAATGAAAGATTTCAGAATAATGTGTGACCACAATAGAATTTCTAAGCGCAAAATGTATGGCGGACTTTTTTTTCTTTCTTCTGGAACTTTACTTTTAATTCACAATAAGAATTATCATTTTATTATTTCTAAAGTTTCTATGATCAGTGTTGCGAGATACATATTTTATTAATCAGTTATAAAAATGTATAGAAACGATCAAGTCTTTTATTTAATATTTCCTCTTTTAAAAAAACCTATTATTTCCTGAATTATTCTTCTTAAATATATCTAACAGTTGTTATTTCAGTTTTGTCAAATTCTTTTCTTGGTCGTTTTTTTAGGAGGATTGTTCGTTTTGCTTCAAATTATCGTCTTCACATCCCACTTACACATAGATGACAACAAAACTGTTAAGCAGTCAATTTGCACTTTTTGAAATAAAATTTAAATTCTATTAATTTTCATAGTAAAGTGAGAAACCTATATAGCTAATACTGACTCCAATCTAACCCCAATCTTTTCATGGAAGTCTTCAGTTTCAATAAAAATGTTTTTTGTCCCATAAAAGAACTCATCCGACCCGTGGTATCGAAACCAATATTCAAGCCATGATATTTCTTAACAATCAGGAGATCTTACTTTAGTGGTAATTAAATTAGAAATAAGATAAATTAAAAAAATCTTTTAAGTAACTAAAAGTATGGGGTGTAAAGTTTTTTCAAAATTTCTTTCTATGTTGGACTAGTTTTAATGATTCTTACTAACAACGTTATAAGTTGCTTAAGTTTAAATCAATTCTACATTGTCTGTAAGAATTAGGAGATAATGTGATATTTTCTAAAAAGAGGTTCTTGGTTAATCTGTCTATTATTAATTTTGATCAATAATCTGTATGTACGGGGGTGTCATTAAGGATAATTCCTTCCTATCCCAACATATTACAACTACAAAAAAGAAAAAGGGGTATCTTGGAGAATTATTAGTCACAGTGTTTTTTTTTATTTACTAGCGTCTTTGAAATTCATTTAGTTATCTCACGTAAGCTTTTACGCTCTAAAGTACAGCACAGACTTCTGTACTGTAGGTCTTAATACTTCACAGGTCGCTGTAGGGAATTATGAATCAAATATTGGCAGTGGCGCGAGCAGAATCATTTCCTATGGTAGATTGCTTTAAATCTATATAACAATTACTGTTTTATTTCCCGACTGAACCAACCCGGCTCTTGTGAGGCAGGTAAGATTTACCATCATCTGTCGCACCAATGAATGCCCCATGCATTGAGTACGGGTATAACGTGTTGAATCTTAATGTACGAAGTTAAACGTCAAAACGTGCATTCTATTACGTGGGTGAAAAATGGTATAACAAGATCGTAGATAGACTACCAAGTTCAAGGTAACTATTGATTTATTTTAAAATCTACGTTTAACGTGAAAGTGGATTATTAGCTTTCTGCAGATGATTTTCGGATTGATTTAACAGAAATCTTTGGTAGTTCCAATTTATTTTTCCTTACCTAACTATAGATTGAATTATATATTTATGGGACATTGTAAACCGAGGATAAATATTAAAATTTCTTTGGGGCAAAATATCCTTAAACACGTAAGAATGTAGGATATAAAATTTTGCTCAATGCGCAGGCAAAAAGAGAAGGTCACCAGAGATTTAAATTCGTTTATGGCATGAACTTTTCCGATATTTAAAATAAACAATTATCCTCCATGAAATATGTGTTTATAAACTTCTGTTTCAGTAGTCAAACTGTATAAAGAACTAAATGTTGTTCAGAGCTATATAACGTACGGTTATCTTGTTTAGAGTTTGCCAGTTCTTTGAACTTCTGATAAACTACAAAGAGACTGACAAAAGATAGTGTAAATTAAATATTCTAGGACGTATCTCACTTTTTATCTCGTTAAATTGTATTAAAGATTAAGAAGTGTTGTATTCTTTTCCTAGAACTCTAGCATCTAATTTCTACTATATTTCTTAAAAATATCTTTCATTTTGTAAACAGAATTAGAAGGTAAAATGTAAAGGACTTGTAAAAAATATGTTTCTACATTTATATATGATTTAGTATCATTACTTAAAGCAACATTTCTCTTTGAAAGGATATTTTGTCCTTCCTTCCACTCGAAGAAAAAATGGCATTAAAAGTCCTGCAGTGGTGCCATTTAACTCTCAGTGGTGTGTCTAACCGGGGGTGGACAACCCACAAATCACCACTGGATTAGAAATCAGTGACGGAAGGGTGACAGAAGAAGTAAATGATTCGGAAAGTGCGATACATTCCATGAAAGAAAAATCGTTTTCTGACCCCAAGGCAATCGCGCTAGGCTCTTTCAAGGACAAGGTTGCGTTGACATATGGACATTAATCTATAACTATTCCCTAAGTCGCAAGAGATGATTTTTCTGTTTTTGCGATATTTTTAAATGGAGTTTAAGACAAAGTTGTACTCTCAAATATCAAGTAATAATTAGAAAAGATAAAATGCTGTAGCAGAACCCTTTACTTACACACAGAGACACACATACATATATATATATATATATATATATGTATATATATATATATATATATATATATATATATATATATATATATATATTTGTGTGTGTGTGTGAGTGTGTAAAGGGTTCTATTACAGTATTTTATATTTTAAATTCATTATTTAATATTTGCAAGTTGCAAATGATGGATATTTTTTTATTTATTCGGGTATTTTTAAATGGTGTTTTAGACAAAATTGTTGCAGACTTAAATATAACAATAAATGATAAAACACTGCAATTGATACCTTTACATGGTATAACTTTCGTATATCCAGCTTTAAACCATGTAACATCGATAACGTGTTATTTCGATAGTACTATGAGTAGTAAGCATTTTTCTGAAACATAGTTATTGATAAACCTTTTTCATAGATAGTATATTTAGGAGAAAAGTATATTATTTTTCTTTGTTATTGAGACCGTTACCAGTATTTCTACTTATTATTCAAATGGTGTTCAAGACAAAATTATACCTCTAACTATCAAATACTGGCAAAGAAGAGCAAAATGTTTTAAAAGATACTTTGTAACATCGATTACGTGTTATTTCCATAGTCTCTTTAAAAGTAAGGAATTTATTTATACAAAAGTATGTTTATCAAGAAACATTTTTTCATCCATATATAATATATTTTTCTTTTTAGTCTAATGCATTGGAACTTGTCGTTTAACATTCACCTCGTTATTCTCCGCTATTTTACTGGCTACTTCATTATGGGAGCCCCATATAGTTGATCCAGCACTTCTCCCTATGAGGGGGACGACACAGCAATGACGAAGCCTTATTCGGGTTTGAACCGAAGCCCTCTGTATAGCAGCTCAGAACGCTAACCATTACACCATGTGGGCAGCATTCTACGGTAATACTGGGTTGGTCAAAAAGTTCGATCGGATTTAAGAAAGAAGGGTTTAGTAGCACTTAATTGTCTTAAACTTCATACCAGTCAATTTCGTTGGATTATGTACTGACAGCTTTCTTGTGCTTTCTTCTGCATATATTGTAATATTGAAGATTTTAAAAAAAAATTAGCATTCTTCACAGCATATTGCGGTTTATTATTCCAAGAAACGTAAAAACGCGATTAAATCACAAAAAAATAATAAAATATTTGCAAATCGTTAATTTTTGGAAGATAGAATTATGGTTGGTTTGTTGGATGTTTGGGCTTTAATGGTGAAAGGACCGAAATAGGACATAGAGCTCCAAATACAAGACTAGAGCCGAAAATGAATATTTATATAAAAGTGCCCGGCTCGAACAAACATCGGGAATTACTGAATAAAACCAACTCTTTTGATAATTCCAAGACGTGCAAAAGTAAAATCATTTATATAAAATAAAGTTAGCAACGGGGATTTATAAAGGTGATAAGAGCGATGATATATAATGGTGATAAAAGCGATTATATATAACGGTGATAAAATGGTGATATAGAAAATTTATAAAAGCGAGTATATGTCTTTTTTACTGTGTAAGGGGTATCATGTCCAAAATCGTTGTTTTGAGAAAAAACGGGATTGAAAGCCAACATGTCCGTGTTTTGTTTCACATGTCCCAAATTTTCACCGATGAAAAAAACTATTTAGGAGTGGAATTGAACTTAGCTTTCTGTACCCTGCAGCAAGCCTTGATTTTTCAAACATGCCTTATTTAATAACTCTTCTTAACTCATTTGGACTTAACACACCTTTACACAGCAAGCACAGAAAAAATGCTATAAATGCAATGAGATAGAATTATGAATTTTTCCTGAAAAAGAGCAGAAAGTTGTGGAACAAATGGGTGAACATGTTGTTCCATAAAGGTACACGTGAAAACTAAACATGTGTCATATTTTTTCTTAAACAGAACGAACTTTTTGACAAACCCGATACAGTTAGGAAAAACACACATTTTAATTTTTTAATTTTTTTTTTGTTATTAAGGCTGTTGCCAGAATTTCTACTTATCAAACGTTATTAGAGTATGTAATCACCCTAAAATACTGAGAAAGACCTAAAATAAATCAGATTAAAACTTAGTGGTATTAAATGGTATATATCAAATGTCACTGGTACCTGCAGAGTGAAAGATAGTACTGCAGTGATATCCAGATACCAGTCGATATGTTCTTTTTTATCCTTAAACCTATAAACAATTAAAAAAATATTTTTATGGCATTAGTAAAGAAATCCATCTGCTCTGTTTCCAATTTTAGAATGCTCACCTTAATAGTTCTGTTACCAAAGAAACAAATGGAAGTATCCTGGTAAACCATTACAGACCACTTAAAATCAATATAACCATACTGGGGCACGTAAAAACATGCAATGAATGTAACGTTGTAGAAGTAAATAACATTGAAAAAAGCATATTCTGTAACACTGTAGAGAACAATAACAACATCAGTAAACCAGTAATGATAAACAAGAAGAAATCTGTAAATAAGCATTGATATAAAGGAAAAAACTGTTTTACTAAGTTTTTGTATAAATGCTAGCAGAGCGTACAGTTCTTTTATGGAGTTAATATGCTTATTGGGAGTAATAATAATTGACCATCTGATTCAATGCGAAAACCCACAGATGAGTTTTTTATTTTTTTTTTCTTCTTGAGTTAATTATTATGAATAAATTTATTTTTATATCTTTCAAACAGTAGAAATTGCAGCTGAAATGTATAATAGACATCTTAGGGTTTGTAAGCACAGTTTCTAATTGAGTTTAAAAATGAAGCTGATAAAAGTTTCGTACTCTTTCTTATATCATTCAGATGAAAGCTTCATTCCGAGACCTTTATGAATTGAAACTATTTCATTTTAGTGTTTACGTTTCCTCTGGCCCTTTATTATAATAAATGATTTGATCGCTGCTTTTTGTAATTTTTTGTATAAGGTTTTAACACATTGTCGACCGGTACTGAGGAAACTATTTTTTTTACAGAGACAATTTAGAATAAAGGAAAGTCATATTAGAGAAACTTTTGAGGAAATGTACTTTGATTTCTTAAAAGACTACCTTTACTGACTTCAATGAGTTTGATTATGTAAGATTGGCCACGTGGATGATTTTCCAGAATGAACAAACAATACTCAAAGTACCACTTATGCCAATTTATCGGTACATTACCCAAATATTAATCTCCAAGTGTTGCAAAAAAAGATTCATTGATGTAAATAAAATGACAACATATTCCTGTCACCTAATCGAATTCGTTCACTTTGGTAAGTAGGAAAAACACGGTCTAGTACGATGAATATAGTGCTAATCACATTCCCTCTATCTACCTTTTTTGGTGCTTATATTCATTCCAGAGGCATGACAGTGCAGTATACATCTAGAAAAGGCTTGTCCAACCCTCGGCCCGGGGGCCACATTCGGCCATTGACAGGCAGTAATGCGGCCCAAGATCTTAAATTTCATAAGACCTATTTCCCTGGAGATAAATGTATGGTGCCCGGTATAAAGGACTTAAGTCAAAATCAGTGATTTAAATATACCAAGTTATTGGCTTTTGTACCAATCAAAAAACAATAATTTCGACTTGAGTTTTTTCTATAAATATACTTTTCTACACAAAATTGATAGACATTTATACAAGTCAAAATATTTTGTTTGTTTTTTATCAATACTAACAAATAACTAAAAATCACTTTTCTGGACTTAGCCCTTTATACCGGGCACCATAGAAATATCCCTCGCTTCACAATACGTCTTATTTACACCATCGCTTTTTGGAACTACGTACATTTTAGAGCAAATATTTTAAAAGATGAAGCACACGCAGAACAAAATTAGGTAGGAAAATTTCTCATGAACACCTCAACATCTCACAAAGAATTGCAGCCACTTCTATCGCACCATACTATGATTCAATAATTTCACAAAAACGAGACCAAATATCTTACTATTTTTATGTTTATGTTGTTATTTTTTATGTTATAGTAAAATATAAAATAAATAAAGGAGGTTCTCTTACTTACATGTATTACTACGTATATTACGTATTTTATATGCGGCCTAAGACAATTCCTTTTCCCACAATGCGGCCCTGTAAATCCAAAAGTTTGGACACCCCTGATCTAAAATGGGCGTATATTAATATAATTAAGATATTTAAAAGATTGATGAAGAATCCCCTTGGGAGAAAATAAAATTAAGCGAGGGCCGTATGAACTATTTGACAAATAACTTAATGTGGCAGATATATCAAAGCGAAGAGAAAAAAAATAAAAAACGATGATAATAATCAATTCTTGGACAAAAGATTATTTTGAGTTTCTTAACACATTGTTGACCAGTAATACGAAAACTCGTGTTTTTACACTTTAAATGTTGAAGACAATTAGTCATACGTGAGAAATTTATTATGAAGAGAACATTGCTTTACTTAAAAAAACTACCTTTACTTACGACTTGAATGAGTTTCAGGCAAATCCCCACATTTTATTATTTTTACCATTGGTCGTCAACCTGGTCCCTACCGACGACTAGTGGGCGATTTAAGATTTCATGGTGGGTGTTGAAAGTTTTTGCCTGTTGCACCAAATTTTGTTCTTTCCATATATCCAATACATTGCAAACAACTTGGTGAGTTTGACTTTTTAAAAACATTCTTTTGCTCTTTTACTTTCGAATTCTATCTCTAAACTTTGAATATAGATAAGGTTTCACCGGACACTTCTCGAAGTATACTCGTGGTCTAGGGAGCAAATAATGAGCTCCTCAGCCAAAGGCACGAGTAAAATGGGCATAACGAGGTCTAACGTTTATAACCTTCCATCGTTTAGTCGTAGAGCTGTATCTCTTTCTTGGAAATGTAGAAACTCATTAAATCCAAATTATCTATGTATAAACACACATAAAGTGTAAATAAAAAATAAATTTAAGGACATATTCTTTTACAAACTATGCTATTGTGGCACTGGTGGACGGTAAGGAAACTTTTCCATCAACAAAGATACAAAAGTGGGCAGTAGATACTAAAAGGTTGACGATCCCTTATTTAGACTGTGAATATCAGACCTCCATATAAACAAAATAGATTTCAGCACATGAATATCCCTTACTCTATTGCAAAATTTCAGTCATTGTCAGTATTGAAATTAACCTTTTATTTCGGTCATAACAATATAACTTTAACTTTCAAATTCCTATTATTCAAATTCCTTATTTCAAATTCCTTTATGCAATAATAGTTGATTGGTTGTGACGTCAGCGTGGTATCTAACTTTACTTTTGCACTAGCTACTTAGTATGTAATTGTGCTGTATATATGTAAGTCACCATGTAACTTGTTAGCTAGCTTGATGTATGTTAACTTAAGTTTTTGTTCATTGTATTTTTAAAACGAGATGTCTTCTTCATTAAATGATTTACTTTACTCTGTTTTTTATTATTAAGCCCCTTGCAGTGAAACCAGGCTAAACCAGGCTAAGAGTCAGGGACTTACGTATATATTCAAATAAATTCGCTGGTCACCCATGTGTTAATTTGTGGAGTAATATTATATTGCGTATTATTTTATTGACTACAGAGGTTTTTAGGACAACCTGTGTTTACCGTTTATATATCGAAAGCAGAAATATTAAGAAAAGTGGATGACAACTTTGTCGTTCCATCTATATAAAAGTTTACCAAACATTTCCGCTAATCATAAAATAATACGATAATATTAAAACTATATTATAATTCCTACATTAACGTAAACACTAGTATTATAACATTGATTGAATTATACAGTCCGAAATATTATACAGGTGAAAATGAATGATAAAGTTTTACTATGGAAGGAAGTGCATGGAGCGTTAGTTCTATGGGTGAAAAGGCATATCTCATTGTTACTCGTTTGTTTCCGAAAATCTCAATCGTGAAGACGTCTGCTGTAAAATATCGGATACGGAATTTGAAAAAAATATCTTAATGATTAAATATTTGCATTTTTTCCCTGTTAGTGTTTATTCATAGATAATATTTTTGTGCTTCTTAATTGCTTCAAACAGCAAAAAAATACTGCAAAAAACTACAGAAAAAATAATCGCTTTGGGAGTAATTTTTTACAAATGACATTTTTTAGGATTTTTTATTGCATCAATTTTTCCCAACAGTGTTTACGAAAAAATTATACCAAGGCTTGAAATTACGATATTATGAGTGTAACAAAAACTGCAAGAAAGGAATTGGTATCCCCACGTACGTTTTATATTCAAAGATTTTGGTTTAGCCTCTAATCAATGCCAAAATTGCTAATTTAATGAAAATGTTTTGGAGTTTTTTGTATAAAAATTTCCTCTCATCCGAATGTGCATTTTGTTTCCTTTTTTCTGGGAGTCATTATACGCCAGAAATTTGTGTTTATTTTTTTTCAAATTATTATGAATCCATATGTACATGAAATGAATACCAGTGGGAAGTGTTTGTCTTTGCACGAGAAATATCTAAATATATTAAGATAATGTAATTGTACAGTCGTCTTGAAATTTAGGTCTGAGGAGTTAAAAAATTAAATTATTTTAATAACTCTAATTATCCCTGTTGTGTTCATTTTTGCTTTGATATTGCATGATTATATAATATGTAGTATTTGGTACCGAGTTTGTGTGATCCAGTCTTGTTCTTAGTTTAAATGTTTGTAGCCAAATAGATTTAAACACTATGTCTCAGGTGGATTAACTATTTGGAAAAACACTGGATACATCCTTCAGCCATTTATTTAGATATCTCTAGTGCTATATGCACACAAAATAGAGTATTTGTGAATTATCTTTCAATGCACATTTTTTACATTAAAATTACTGAGGAAAAATATTATTTACGATTGTTTTAAGCCTATTTTTAACAAGCAATATATTCCTCTAACGAAAATAAGAAACAAAATAATCTGTTGAAATTTGAAGTTCTTTAATAAATTTTCGAAGAGATATACGCTTTATTCCAAGCCTTTGCCTCATCTCTTGAGAAACAGTTTCATACATGTCTCAACAACAATACAAACTCACGAACTCTATACTGTGCAATTCATAGAATATATTTTAGATTGATAACGGATTAAGTACAAGAGAAAACTTTATTTATCAACAATCAAAAAGTCTTTGCGGAACAGAGTTTCACAATGACAGGTTTCACTTGACATCTATGACTACAGTTTAACAATTTATATACTATATCATAAAAACTTAACTGTTGAGAGGTATTTAGAAATTGGTATCAGCAGAGTATCATATTTTAGATAAATTAGCAGTTGATTGACTGTGATATTGTTATTCGCAAGAAGACTAGAAAATGATAGGTCATCTAAACTCAACTATTTCAGGCGTCAATTAGTTAAATCAAACCTAAAAAAAGGAAAAGCGAATCTGATTAAAAATAATTATATATCTCTAACAGACTCTTCATCCATGTTTTTATGTTTTCACTTTCAAATTTGATACCATAATATATAAATTCACTTTCATATATTATGGTAACAAACTCGATCAGGTGAGGTACACGTAATTTTCATAATAGAGGAAGTAGGTAAATTTATATCGCTTAGAATTTTAAATTATATGTTTTAAATCTAACATTATCTTATCTATACAGGTATATAAAACAGTTCTGTAACTGACTGACTGGCATATAACGCCCAGACCAAACCGCTGGATATAAAGAGCTGAAATTTTGCATGGTGATTTTTCTTAGAGTGTATGGGTGCAGTAAAAAAGATTTTTGAAAAATTCTTCTAATATTTTTTTTAATTGAATTTTTAAGCTGGATTTGTAACATTCTTTAAAGTTTTCCCTTAAAGCAATAATCTGAGGGTTATAAAATTTATATCACAAGGAAGATCATAAAAATTTCTTTAAAAGGAAATCTTTTTCGAATATTTACCTCCATTTTATGATATTTGGTGAATTTTCAAACTTAAATTTTTAGAATTTAATTTATTAAATGCTGATCACGTGGTTTCTTTTCTTTTTGTGATACTTTAAACTAATTTTGCTTCACGTGCTTAACAACGAAATAGACAAAAAAAATTCTTGCTAATGCGGCAGACGATTGGACATTATCCAAACAATATTAAATACAGTAAAAGATGTATGTTTCTCAAACTCTACTACATTAACTGTACTATTCTTCAGTATGTTCTATTAGATTTAATTGGAATATTCTCTTCTACATTATTTTGTCTAAAAAAATATTCGTTACAATTGTTTCATAAATAAATAAATAAATATATACACACACACACAAACACACAAACACACACACACACACACACACACATATATATATATATATATATATATATATATATTGGCATTAATTGCCTACATTGACTGTTGTATTTAATTTGAATGTATTCCGTTACGGAGTACGGGTATTCAGCTAGTCTTGTATAAAACATGAAGATGGGGAGGTATTTGTACCTAAAATAACATGTACATACATAAGATACTATGTTAAAAATAATCGAATTATTAGATTTGAAAAAATCTAATAATTCGATTTCTAATAATTCGAAGTGCAATTCCTCTCCTTAAATTATCATAATTTAAAAGAAATTTTCGAGTATATCCTAAATTGTGCTGAAAACCACAAATTTATATTTCTTAAAATTAATAAAGGGATCATGCTTGTACTGCATACAATTCTTAATCCTTATGCATCGCAGGATTTTTTACAAACGTCAACTTACGGGACATCGTTAATTACTGCTTCAGAAGCCGAAATGATTCTTCAAAGATCCTGTTCGTCGAAATTAAGTGCAAAAAATCAACATTAATGAGTTCTGTATTCAATTTTTATTGCAACACTGTCAACAGTCGTTAATCTTCGTTATTAGAATTCAGCAACAATAAACTTACTTTAATTATCTGTATTCTGCTTTTTTCATAAAAGCAGTCATAAGCAGCATATAATTTATCTTTCCTATTTTCTGTGTTTTATGTTTACTCCATTTCTGCAAGAATATAAATCTTTAATTACTTTTACTTTCTCCTGTTATAAGTCTATTTTTGCGTCAAACAGTTTTTTAGTCAGATAAATTGGGGAATAAAAATGCATCTTAAACTTTAAAGCGCTGTATTCAGATAAAAAACTTTTTATGAATTTTATAGTTACTTTCACAGGCGAAAAATTCCTTAGCGGAGAAGTACACAATTTTTAATATGTAGTTTAGTATTCTTTATATTCACGGTTCGTGTACTATGTGGTATGTTTTTATGCATAAAAATAAGTGTTAAAAGGGAAACTTTTTTATTTTTCTCTAAATTTCAAAGATTCTGAAAAATAAAATTCTATTTTGCATATTTTGAATCCTTTATTACTTTTTTTTTACCATTAAATACCTCTAAATGTTTGTAAGGATGATTTCTACTATGGCATAGAATTCTTTAATGAAAAAAACGAGTTACTCATTTGCAATAAATGACTTCTTTCAACAATTAATTAAGTTGTGAAATATGTTATTTTGATTCCAGAGATTCACAAAACAAATATTTTTATTATTTATCTCCCTTCCCAAGTTTTTCTGTACCAGAAAATTCTCAATACTTAATCATAATTATTCAATTTAGCTGTTTCGTAACTTCTCAACCACATTAATAATTCTATATCCGATGAACTATATAAATGAGACAATATGATTCCTTCAAATACCAAAAATTAGAGAAAATTAAAGTAAATTAGGGAAAACTGTTTCCCTAATTTTCCTAATTATCTTTGAATAAGGGTTTCGAAAAAACATTTTCTGAAAAATTGTTCTACTCACTTAAAATTCATTCACCTGATATTCTTAAACATCACCTCAAAATGATGGTCTAAAACTGCTGTCATATTTACAGATCAATTTTACACTCTACGAAATCTAAAAAAAAAAGGTTTGAGGCTGTGTTATACAATGAAAATTGAAATGCATGTTCCCTAATAAGGCACAAAAGAGGGAGTACGGCTTATTGGGAACAACAGACATTTCCATTTCGTCACGTACACAAGAACAAACATCACGAGCACGTGGAATAGGAAAATACCATTGGAACATCTTGATTACCATCTATGCGTGTGGGATTGATTTTCTTTAATTCGTTTAACGCAGTATCTAAGCAATGGTAACAGGTGCGGCGGCCGATCACAATATATAAGTTGCTTCTCGGTTGTTCACGTATTGGAACGACGAATGGATTTTTACGGAAGCTTTTATAATTTTTTTCCTGTATTTTACATTTTTTGAAGCCTCTTTAGACTTGCAACTGGAAGTATACGTCGTCTCTAGATACATTACCGCATCACTTTTATTTATAGATCACATTCCGAACTTTAATTGAATATTATTTAATTAAAAAAGATAGGGGATTATAAATCTTTTGGACTAATTAATATATATATATATATATATATATATATATATATATATATATATATATATATATATATATATATATATATATATATATATATATATATATATATATATATATACATATATATATACATATATATATATACAACATATATAACATATATATAACATATATATATATATATACATACATACATAGATAGATAGATAGATACAGAGAGAGTGAGGAAAGGGTACTGTTATACGTTTTTAAAAATTAAAGGATAAATTAAATCTTTGAAAATATATACGTATACTTTTTTTAACCGTCAAATAGTTTTCAAACGATCTACTACTGTTTTTCCGTTACTGTAAAGGAAAGCGAAATCTAGGAATAAAAAAACTTTTGAGTGGTGTAAAAATAGTATCTAAAGGCAGATTTTCGATTCGAGATGAAAGTCACGTTTTAGACAAATCTAGAGCAAACTCTCTGGGAGTCTGCAATTTGGATGCCAATACCTTACTGTTTAAAATTTTTAGTCGCACCTTATAAAAGAATAGGACATGAGATTCATATAATCATTAGATCTAAAAGTAACTTTAACACAAATTTCTAACAAGTGTTCAAAAACTTGATACCAAAATGGCTATTGCGCTTGTGAGCTTGTCATTCGGGACATAAAACTGTGTGTTTTTAACGAGAGTGATGCTGTTAAGATATCAGTTTTTAAAGCAACATATCCAACCTTTTTGAGCTATGAAGAAAGAAATATATCGTGAAGTGTAATTTGAAAGTTAAAATATAAAACTCCAAGAAGATTTTCGATAACTCTTTTATAAGTTTTAGTTGTAGCACTGGTAGATTAGTATCAGTATATAAAAGATTTTTTTTTTTTTGAATCTTGCTTAAAAGCCGGAAATCGAAGAATTATTTCATACTGCTGAAAAGAATGCTGGATATATATGTATATATATATATATATATATATATATATATATATATATATATATATATATATATATATATATATATATATATATATATATATATATATATATATTAAATATTATGCCCTGCATTCTAGCATTTAAACTCTCTTTCTAAATTCAATCCCCAGTGATATTAATTTATCGCTTTACAACCCTTAGTCACAGAATTTCCTATGGATCGCATGCCTCTGCATTTCTACACGTGTATCTCTGGAGTTAGGAGTGGGTTCGCATCGCGAGACCCTAAATGTGCTGACCCTACAAATAATAGTCACATGATCTACCTCGCTCTCTCGCGCCGTTCTTCTGAAAAGGACGGATGTACTTTTGTCACTCTAATAAAAGATTCGTCCCGACTGCTTCCAAATTTAATTTTACTCCCTTCAGGTTGAGTCTAGCTCCAGCCATGTAAATATGTATGTATATATATATGTAAATATATATGTATATATATATATATATATATATATATATATATATATATATATATATATATATATATATATATATATATATATATATATATATATATATATATATATATATATATATATATATATATATATATATATATATATATATATATATATATATATATATATATATATATATATATCGGCTAGTGAAGCTTCGCTGTACATGTTTATAATTATATTTTCGTAGATTGGTTTATTATTTCAATTTTGAAATAATCTAGTACAGAAAACTCTCTTAAAAAAATTATCTCTATGTATTTTTAAAAAAATTGGCAACTATTGTGTTTTCTTATTAGAACTATACCCTAGGAATAAACATTATATTACCGATGAAACGCACACTGTATCGACAATGTAGAAAACTATGCATGAAAATAAAAAATAAAAAATTCTTCACCATTAGCATTCGTGGAAAACTTTTTTAAATTACGAGTATATTTAGAACTAAACACATATAAGATATTCCGTCTAAAACACCTCCCTTTGAGTTCCGTTCCCTTTTTTTTATCGAGCATATTTGATACATGTACTTTGTTTTCCCCGGCGAGTGACCCGATAAATAGTATTTTGCTCCCTTTCGGCGTTTTCATTTCAGATTATGCACTCTGCCGATTTCCACGGTTTCGAAACTGAGTCTATTTGTAAAATAGAGAACTCATTCGGAATACTGATAAGTTCTCGTCTATCTGTATTTATTTTCGATACATTTTCAGTTTTCGAGAAACGCATTTATTTGTAGTTTTTCGTTCTTGATACTCTGTTTATATATAATGTACATTTCTTACTATAAGATCCGCTTTCAGACCATTTGCTCTCAATTGTGCCCCTTATTACTTTAAAATGTTATTTAATAGATTGATAAAAATATTGTCCTCCGGTTTTGTCTATTTCAGTTGTTAGAGAAACGCACATGACTTTGAAAAATAAAACTCTTCACATATAATAGGTTTTACAAAAACCAGATCAATTTTAATTTCCATGTGTAGTTTGGAATATTTTTTCTACTGCTTTTCAGGTGGTCTGTTACTTCCAGTTCTAGTTTTTGTGAACAATTTTAAATTAAATGTTAATTTAACTTAAGCTAATATTTAATTATTTCTTGCACACTACACAGAGAAAAAAATGTCGGTCAGTTGCCAGGATAAGTGGGTTCTGCAACCCACTTCGCGTGGGTTATTGGGAGACAGGATTTAAACAAACCACTACCCGTGTTTTTGAACGCGGATGTAAGTGAGTTAAAATACTACCGTGTTACCGTTGCTGAATTACCGAAACAAGTGCGTTAAATAACTCACATGTCGTGAGTCTTTTATAGTTCGTTTATTGAATTGGAGAACCATATTCAAGTATTAAAACGTAAATATAATGTAACGTGAAAGGCTGAAATGGAGTTCATTCGGAAGGAAAATTTTAAGCTGTACTTAAAATTTTATTCATTATTTTTTATTGAAAAAGTAGTTAATTTTTGGTATACACTGTCTAATTTTTTTTACGAAAAGAACAAAAATTATTGTATCGTATTCCAAATCAATTTTTAGTTTATAATTTTTTGTTCTCAAGATAGAAAAATTTTCCTTGGTGTACAAATATTTTCATTGAATAGTAGAGAAATAGTTAAATCCCAGCTTTTTTTTAAAAAGCAAAATCTTTAATAATGTCATAAAAGCACAAAGCAATTACAAGTTAAAAAGAAATTTTGTATCAAAAGTAGCATTTTTTAAAAGAAAAGATGCTAATGTTCTTGTGTGTATGTTATTAATGTTTTAAGTAAAGATCTGTGTGCAGACACTGACAGGTCCAAAGATAAAAGACTTAGATTCGCATGTTTACTTTTTCATATTTTGATCCTTAATTTTCGAATGGTTTGCTTAATAGCTTACTTACGATTCACACGCATCGAAACAAATACTATTGATAATAATAGTCAAAAATAAATGAATTCATACTTATTATGGGACACTACTTATTAAAAATCCTGTAAAATAAGTATAGAATAAATTTCCATTTCACAGCTACCTTAACTTATATAGCTCCATTGCTATATAAATTATTTTTATACACACACATAGGAGAAATAGTTTTGTGACAATTTATTTTTAAAAGGAACTTACACTTTGCAAACTTGCACTTGAACCCCTTTCTATCAAACTGTGCCGAAAATTATTTGGTTTACGAAATCCAAAGGATCCTCCAATGTTACTACGCAGATAAAAAAAATAATTTTTTTTTATTATATCTGTATGTCATGGGTATGAAACTGAGAACCTGGCAAATGATTCTTATTAAACCCATCATATGCGAGAGCCCGGCCTTGAATATACATAATAAATGTTCTTTTTAGCAATATATATATATATATATATATATATATATATATATATATATATATATATATATATATATATATATATATATATATATATATATATATATATATATATATATATATATATTGTTCGGTTTTCCTGGGTTCGTTAGGATTGAATAAAATCTCTACAGAAACTTCACACAAAATAAAATTTATTATTCTGCAAATTCTTCAGGCGCATACACAATTCAAACAGAAAACACTTAACAACTGTCTTCTATACAGCTAAATACTCTAAAAAGACCAGTCAGGATACCAAGTCTTCAATACAATACATGTCTAACGTACTTTCAACACAATCAATACTCACTAGAATTGAACTGAGTCCCAATGCCAATGTCAGGTATATTTATAGACTCCCAAAGAGCCCCCTATCGGTCAGTCAGGTATATATCAGTAGAAGCTTCTGGAAAGGTATAGGTCTACACTGCAAGTTGGCGACCATTTGGCGCCATATCGCCAGATGTGGCGACCAAAATAAGTCACCAAATCCATTACCAATTTTGCGATAACTCTCATGTTTGGCTAGATTACCATAGACTCGTAAAGTTCGTAATAATATATATATATATATATATATATATATATATACACTGGTGTAACAAATTAAGAGAATTTGCATATTTTATCGAATTCATGAAAAGAACTGAACTGAATGTAAAACCACTGCTTCTAGACAAAAATGCAAATCTTGTACGTCAAATACGTAAGCGTACACATGTGTGTAGGCGGAGCCTGTAGAGAAACAGGTTTTATAAGCGCGCGTAAGTTAAGACGCATTTCGTTCGCTATCACACATCGGGGAATTTCTTGGTGTTATTTTGCAGCAATCAGTTAATTTCAAATTGTAACAGTAAAAATGAGTAACCACCAACGTTTAGATAATGGATTGAGGTGGCGAATTGTGAGGTGGCGGGTTGTTTGCAAGAAGACCTGCTGTTTGCGTCCCGCTCACTTCTACAGGAGAATCCGTTTATTGTGGTACAGAGAGCATTGATTGGAGTATGGATCAATGGGCGGTCGTTCTCTTCACTCATGAGTCCCGGTTCAGCCTAAACACCGATTGTCGCCGTACATTCATATGGAGAGTACCAGGGACCCGCTACCTACCCTCCAATGTCCGCGAAAACGACCATTATGGCGGGGGACGTTTAATCGTCTGGGCAGGCATCATGTTGGATGGCCGCACACCTCCATGTCTTTGAAACAAACACTGTGACTGGTGTGAGGTATAGGGATGAAGTCTTGGAGCCCTATGTTCGCCTTTTCAGGGGTGCAGTTGGCCCTGAGTTCATTTTAATGGACGATAACGCGAGGCCACATAGAGCTCTTCTGGTCGACGAATTTCTAGAGAGTGAGGACATTTGCCGGATGGATTGGCCAGCCAGATCTCCAGACCTTAACTCTATAGAGCATGTCTGCGACACTCTGGGGAGGGCAATTGCAACTCGCAACCTCTCTCCGAGAACCATCCAGGGAATGAAAACAGCGTTGTTGAACGTTTGGGACCAATTACCACAGGAAATGATAAACTGCCTTGTTTCAAGTATGAAATCACGCTGCGAGACGTGTATTCCTGTAAGAGGGGACCATACATACTATTAACCCATCTATTAACCCATTTTATGTTTATTCTGCAACCGCTGTTTCATACCTTCCAACTCCAACGATTGTTACGCACGATTATGCGTCTGTATTACAATTATTGAATGGTTATTTGTTTTGTATTGTATCAATGTATGTACATATCAAATTTCATTAAAATCGGTACAGTAGTTCTAGAGATAATCGACCATGTCTGCAAACTCTCTTAATTTCTTACACCAGTGTATATATATATATATATATATATATATATATATATATATATATATATATATATATATATATATATATATATATATATATATATATATATATATATATATAATATGAACGACCTCCACAGATTTCCAAATTTCTATGACTATTTCTTGAAGAAACCTGAACGTGCAATTGCTAGTCGAAATCTCTGCCTAGGAGACCGCACTATTTCGACGATCCTGGCAAGAGCTTCTTAGAGAGAACTCTAACGATATATTTCTCTTTCACTGCATCAACATTGGCTTCAAAGATGTCCCAAGCGGTAGGAAATGATATCAATAACTTACAGTATATTAGAAACTGCATTAGTATCAGCTTAAAACTGCGAATTCTCATCTGCTTATCCCAAGTATAGAAAATCTGAATATAAAGTTGAAAAGCTTATTATTTCATTATATTTTATGTTTAAAAAAGTAATACATTGTACAAAAACATAACGTGCCTTTTCTTGAAAGCATTTTACATAGCACAGATTTCCGAATAATCGCTAGTATGTTTCCTGAAAAAATAACTCTTTCTGTGTAAAATTCAACAAAACAAGTTTTCTAAAAATTGTTCATATGTATTTTATTAAAAAATATCTTTTTGCGCAATTTCTCCATAGACATTCTTAGAAATAATGGAAGTTCCATTTATATAAAATCCGTAGTTAGAAGATACGTTTCAGTTAAGTTTCGTAGATACATTTTCAGATATCTAATTTCCTGCGCCTTGACGGAACTTTCATGCTTGCTATATGATAGGGAACTCAAAGTGAAAAATGTATCAGAAAACTACATTTTACGGATGATTAGAATTCCTGGAACTCACACGAAAATGTTATGAATAAACGTATGAAATGCCGGATTTGAAAATTTAGAAGGTTATTCTGATCAAATTTCTGAAAATATATCATTGGAATCATGATAAGGCTTCATGTACTTTCATTCTGCGAAAAATTGTAATATTTTGTTTTTCATATTTATTACTGTAAGTTTTTTATATTAATAGTATGTAAAATCTCAGCTTTGAATAAAATCACAAAATTTTATTAACATACCAGAAGTCCACCTATAATTGACAATAACGTTAACAATACTACTGGAATATAGGAAATTTACAATTGTTTCCACAGTTAAGAAAGACGCGTATTCAACATTCGTTTAAAACATTCCTTTAAAAAATATAAGTTGAGATCATGCGATCAGGTATCCATTTACAAGAAAAGTACATTAATCAGAAACTGTTTGGGATAATGATTACAACATAAAACATACTTTGTCTGGTTCCGAAAATACAATTGTTTGCTTTTCTTGATCGACAAAGGTACGGGATTTATACTCCCCAGAAGCATAATATTTATATTTAAATTACTGATACTCTCAAAATTCTTCCTTAACCGTAATAATCCCACGATTTAAAATTAAAATGTTATTTAATGTACTCAGAACCGTAGTTTTTGTACCTCATGAAGTAAGCACACACATCGAAGCCGAAAACAATACCATTCGAATTCAAGAACAAAGAAGTTATTCCAGCAATAACATGACCTTACAAAGCGACGTCCAGCTCTCATCTGGCGAGTGTACAGCTAGCTGTAAACGGGTTGCCGAAAATTGGCGAGATAGGTTAGTATTGGAAAGATGTAAAGGATTATTACATATATATATACACAGACACACACACACACACATATATATATATATATTGCCGCTTAAAGCCTTTCCCGTCAAAGACTGTTGCTGAATGGTCAACGCACCGGACTGCTGAGCAAGAGGTCCCCGGTTCGAAGCTCTACATTATTTTAATTTTATTTTATTTAATTTAATTCTAATTCTATTTCTGTTAGTTCTAGAAGTTGCTAGAACATTCTTTAATTTCCTGGAACGGCGTTCCAGAATATTCTGTTGATGGATAAAAGAGCAAGTAGCTCAACCTGTGAGTTCAGTTCTGAGTTCTATCAGCTAAGTGTTGTGTGCTAATAAACAGCGTTGTATTCCCTCTACGTGTGTGTTCAATCCATACGACTACCATCTACGCGACATCTTTGGTGGAGGCGCCGGGTACTCAGTTCAGTCTGGAAGCAGAAGAAATACGAAGAAGCCGTAGACTTTTAAATCTTCCTCCGGAATACGGTCTTTACGTAGCCGCTCCACGAAAGCGATTCCCGGCAATGCCTGAAGGAGAAGTCAAGCCACAAACCGTCCTGCTGTCTCCAGCACTAATTAGGGAACCGAGAAAGCCGACAATTTTTAGAGGCGATCCTGGACAAGATCCAACCAAGTGGTTAAAAGAATACCTTAGAGTATCAAAATTTAATCAATGGGATGATACTCTATGTCTGGCGAACGTCTACGTTTTCCTTGATGGGACCGCCAAAATATGGTTTGAAAATAACGAAGATCTGCTGAATTCATGGGACGACTTCGAAAGAGAACTGAAAAAAACTTTTGGTGACTCTCAGCTATATATACGGCGAGCTAAGGATTGCTTAAAATGCCGAGCGCAGAGAGCTGTAGAAGCTACACAATCTTATATCCAAGACGTTTTAGGACTTTGCAACCAAATTGACCCGGCCATGTCAGAAGACGATAAAGTGTCCCACTTAATGAAGGGCATCGCAGAAGAGGTGTACCAGGCCTTATTAACTAAGGAGATAAAAACGACAGTCGATTTCAGTAAATGGTGTCAGTACATTGAGGAAATGCAGCAAAAGCGAATAGGACGTCAGAAATTCAGTCGCTTGCCGAATGTTGTCCCAATTGCCTCCGTCGACGAGGAACAGGATCTAACCTCACTGATCCGTAAAATTGTCCGTGAAGAGATACAGCGATTAACTACACCCCAAATTGAAGAGCCCCAAACAGGCGTACAAACCATAGAAGCAATTGTGCGAGATGAGGTTGAGAAATCTTTGGCTCCCATATCTAGTGGAAGCTTCCGAAGGTCGACTCCCACATACAACCGCAGCATCCACTCGACGTATAACAGGCCGGAGCCGGCACAGGAACAATTACCCCGAAAAACCGACGTGTGGCGTACGACCGACAATCGTCCCGTTTGCTTTCACTGTGGCCGCCCCGGACATGTCGTTCGCTATTGCCGGGATAGAAGAGCAATTTTTAATGCTTACAGAGCTGATAGAGGAAACACAGCCCAGCGACGCATGATCTCCCAGAACACCGCCGACGAATCCAGCCAAACGTTTGAAAGAAGTCTGTCGCCTAGCCCTAACCGAGGTCGATCGCCTACTCGTCGCTTCAGATCCCCATCGCCGTATAGACGTTCCGGTGTCTCACCTGGCCGAAGAAATGAGGAAAACTAAGCAGTGCGACCTTCCTTGGAGGTGAGGCCGCTGAAAAACAAAATCCTCCCGCTGCCGCAAAGATGACGAAGAATTATCTAGAACTAAACATTGACAGTCAACCAGTACGTGCACTCGTGGACTCCGGCGCATCATTTTCTGTCATCTCAGACCAATATAGACGTCAGCTGCGAAAGATTATGTTCCCAATCAACGGAAGCATAATCCTCAAGGTCGCCGACGGAAGTCACGTCCGTCCAATAGGGAAATGTGTTCTTCGCTTAAACATCCATGGTCTAATACGTCCCTTTGAGTTTACAGTTATGCCGAACTGCAGTCACAATGTTATACTTGGTTGGGATTTTCTCGAAGCCTCGAGAGCAGTCGTCGACTGTGGCCGATCGGAACTAGTGTTTGACGAAATGATGTCAGATCCTGAATCTGCTGAGACATGGCGAGTGAACACCCTTCAAGACTGCGTCGTACCTCCGCACTCTATTTCTAAAGTAATTGTCACGAATCCCAAAATTAATGCGATCACAGACGTCATAGTGGAGGGAAATCGACTACTGCTGCTGGACAAAGAAGTTGCGGTGCCCTCAACGATCCTGACGTTTTACGACGGTACAGCCGAACTCTGATTCACGAATGCTCAACCAGAAGCTACGTTCATTCCCAAAGGCATGTGTGTGGGCTATGCAGAGACTCTAGACGAAAGGTGTCTGAACTGCATCTCCAGTGCGCATATCTGCTCAGCCGCCAAGTTGAAATCGAGCCCCAAGTCTTCTCCGGTCGACTATTCCCAAATGCTAGCCCAAGATCTCACGGTAGAACGAAAACAGCGACTCTTAGAATTACTTTCTGAGTTTCCTGAAATTTTTGATCAATCAAGAAAAGCCGGAACAAAAGTAAATGTGAAACATCGTATAATCACTGGCAATCATCTACCGATTAGCCAAAGGGCTTACAGAGTATCTCCTGCGGAGCGTCGAATTATTCAAGAGGAAGTAGAAAAGATGCTAGACAGAGATGTTATTCAACCATCGGAGAGCCCATGGTCGTCCCCAGTTGTCCTCGTGAAGAAAAAGGATGGAAGTTGGCGATTTTGTGTCGATTATCGTCGGCTCAACAAAATTACGAAAAAAGATGCCTACCCTCTGCCACGTATTGACGACACATTAGACAGCTTAAAAGGAGCCAAGTTCTTTTCGTCGATCGATCTCTATTCTGGCTACTGGCAGATTGAAGTGGACGAGGCAGATCGCGAAAAGACAGCTTTTATCACACCAGAAGGACTTTACGAGTTCAAGGTCATGCCATTTGGTCTGTGCAATGCGCCGGCAACCTTTGAAAGAATGATGGATAACTTGCTACGACACCTAAAATGGACCATGTGTCTCTGTTATCTAGACGACATTGTCGTGTTTTCTGAGACCTTCGACGACGACCATCTTAAACGTCTGAATGTCGTACTTGAGTGCATCCAAGAAGCTGGGCTTGTCCTAAATCCAAAAAAATGTCTCTTCGGGGCTGAACAAATTAAGATTTTGGGACATCATGTATCGGAAGGAGGTGTCCGCCCCGATCCAGATAAAGTAAAGGCCGTGAAGTGTTTTCCCACACCCAAAAGTGTGCACGACGTCAGATGTTTCCTAGGACTCTGTTCTTATTACCGCCGCTTCATCAAGGATTTTTGTCATCAAGCTCAACCCTTACAAATGTTGCTGAAAGGTGACTCTAAATTTCGTTGGGGACGTGAGCAGTCGGATGCTTTCGACCGGCTAAAGGAAGCACTGATATCTGACCCTATACTGGGACTTTACGACGAAAACGCCGAAACAGAATTGCGAACGGACGCCAGCGGCTATGGTATTGGAGCAGTCTTGGTTCAAATACAGCATGGAAAAGAAACAGTTATTGCCTATGCTTCGCGGACACTAACCAAAGCAGAGAAAAATTATTCCACGACTGAAAGAGAATGCCTTGCCGCCGTATGGGCTGTTCACAAGTTTAGACCATACCTCTTCGGCAAACACTTTTCAATCGTAACAGACCACCATTCGCTGTGTTGGCTAACTAATCTAAAGGATCCCTCAGGAAGACTTGCGAGGTGGGCCTTGCGACTACAAGAGTATGACATCTCGATTGTTTACAAGATCGGAAAGAAACACAAGGACGCTGATAGTTTGTCCCGAAATCCATTGGAAGAAGACAATATACCATCGGAAGTCATCGCCGCTATAGATTTTGCTAACGTTGCTGACGAACATAGAAAAGATCCAAGACTTGCGGAGTTAATACGGACTCTAGGAAATGGCGAAACAGTGAAAGGAGAATTTGAGCTGATTGAAGACGTACTATGTAAAAAGAGTTTCGATCCAACCGGCAAGAAATGGCTTCCTGTCATTCCAAAGCATCTACGTCAAGACATTCTTCAATGTTTCCATGACGCACCCACGGCCGGACATCTAGGATTCGTCAAAACGTACGACAGAATAAGGAAGCGGTTTCACTGGCCAGGGCTCTACCGAAATGTGCGACGATATGTCATGCACTGCCGGGAATGCCAGCGTAGGAAAGCCGTTCCACAGAAGCCACCGGGTCATCTAATGCCTATACCGCCTGCTGTTGCGCCATTTCATCGCATTGGGATAGATCTCCTTGGGCGTTTTCCAAATTCGACCACTGGAAATAAATGGATCGTAGTCTGCACCGACTATTTGAGTCGCTATGCTATTACAAAAGCCCTGAGAACTGCTGAAGCTGCGGAATTAGCGAGGTTTCTCGTCGAAGATATACTTCTAAAACATGGAGCGCCCCGAGTTATCATCACCGATCGAGGGCAAGTGTTTCAATCAAGACTTGTTTCAGATATCATCCGGTTGTGTAACATTAGTCATCGAATGACGACAGCCTACCATCCCCAGACCAATTGCCTTACTGAGCGATTCAACAAAACACTAGGCGACATGTTATCCATGTACGTAGACGTAGAACAGAGAAACTGGGACGAGATACTGCCGTTTGTGACCTTCGCTTACAACACCGCTAAACAGGATGTAACCGGATTCACACCTTTCTATTTACTTCATGGTCGAGAAGCCGAAACAACGCTCGACACTCTTTTCCCCTTCTGCCCTGACGTGGAGAACGACTATACTAAGCATCTTGTCGTGAAAACCGAAGAGGCAAGGCAGTTAGCCAGACTACGAACCCTAGAGGCGCAAGAAAAGGACCGTCGGCGTTATAATTCCAAGCACAGGGTGGTGTCCTATTCACCTGGAGATTTAGTATGGATTTTCACGCCTGTTCGGAAAGTAGGCTTGTCCGAGAAACTGCTTAAAAAATACTTCGGACCATACCAGGTGTTACGACGATTATCTGACGTAACCTACGAAGTCCAAGACTATGAGCCAACATCAAGACGCCGGAAAACGATAGACACCGTCCATGTTCTTAGAATGAAGCCTTACTACGACCCTGAATTACAAGCACTACATCCGAATAGTGATTCTTCAACATCTGAAGACGGCCATTGTGAAGAGGATCCGCCTACCAATGTAAAGAATGATTACACCGGACCACAGACACGTTCCAGATCAAAAGTTGCTAGCGGTTAGGCAACCTAGGACAGCGGGACGCTGTTCTTCTAAGGCGGGAGCAATGCCGCTTAAAGCCTTTCCCGTCAAAGACTCTGTTGCTGAATGGTCAACGCACCGGACTGCTCAGCAAGAGGTCCCCGGTTCGAAGCTCTACATTTTTTTAATTTAATTTAATTTAATTTAATTCTAATTCTATTTCTGTTAGTTCTAGAAGTTGCTAGAACATTCTTTAATTTCCTGGAACGGCGTTCCAGAATATTCTGTTGATGGATAAAAGAGCAAGTAGCTCAACCTGTGAGTTCAGTTCTGAGTTCTATCAGCTAAGTGTTGTGTGCTAATAAACAGCGTTGTATTCCCTCTACGTGTGTGTTCAATCCATACGACTACCATCTACGCGACAATATATATATATATATATATATATATATATATATATAAATATATAAAACATTGTCTTCATAATTTCTTTATAATTATTAAATCGTTCGCCTTGGATTTTTTTCTTTTACATTTTAACCATAATCAGGCAATTTTTGATGAAGGTAAAGAATTTAAAACCAAACAGTTTTTTATAAAAAAAAGGAATACTTAGTTTATGTATCTCTACCATTAGTGATTGCACCGTAAAGAGAAAATTAAGTTTTGAAAAATTGTTTTACATAATTGCATATAAAAAGTGTCTTACTCCATTGTAAGATTCAACTGCATGCCGGAAAAAAACTATTTTCTCTTTCACCTTTTTTTGCTTCATTTTTGTTCTTTTTCCATATTCATGAATAATGTTCTAAATCAGATTTTTCCATTTTCCAAGTTTCTTACCACAAAATTCCTCGTCACCGAAAATATATCGAAAGTTCTTTTTAAATCTCCATATTGCTCTTTAGAAAACTTAGGATTTACTTATAGATAAGTGCACGGTGTAATCCCGCTTTCAACTTTTGGAACTTTTAAATTAAAATAAATTGCTAGTACGAACGTCAGAGAGAAAATGTGGGTGACATTTTCCCTCTCTCTGGCTTCTTTCTATTTCAGAGAGCGTGAAGAATTGAAATTACCGATATAGACATACTTAAAGGAAATACGGCGTCTATGAACGATATGCCTTTATAGAAAGCAGTTTAATGAGCTTTCCTTGTAATATACTGATACATTTTATACTTAAAATACCATTAGACCTCAAGAGGTATACTTAACCAGATGTAAAAAATAAACTACTAAATGTATATGTATTTTTTTTCTTTTAATTACTATCAAACTCTTAATTTCATTTATTTTCAGTTTATGTTCTGTTACCTGCAATATAATTCAATTATACGTTTTTAGTTTAAAATATCATTTGGTTTCTGAAGGTATATTTAACGACAGTACTAAGCGAATATATATATTTTCTTTTAAAGACTATCAAAGTGTTGGATTTAGTTTATTTTCAGTTTCATGTTCAATTATCTGTCATATAATGAAATCATACGTTTTATGTTTACGTTTTCTGTTTAAAATATCATTTGACCTCCAAAAGTATGTTTAATGACAGTATTTAGTGTATATAATTTTTTCCTTTAAAAACCATCAATGTTTTAATTTCAATTTAATTTCAAATTTATGTTCCGTTATCAGACATATAAAGAACTGATACGTTTTATATTTAAAATATCTGCTCTTTTACACTTAGTACTGTCGTTAAATGTACCGTCAGATGTCAAATGATACATTAAACATAAAACGTATCAGTGCCTTTTATAACTGCTAGCTGAACATAAAATTGAGAACAAACCGAAACTAAGCGTATATATCTTTTCTTTAAAAGACTATCGAAGTCTTAGTTTCAGTTTATTTTCAATACATATTCACAATACACATTCAGTTATCAGACATTTAATGCACTGATACGTTTCATGCATTTTTATTTAAAACGGCAGGAGAATATAACAAAAAGAAACACTAAAACAATGAACAGTTAACATGCAAATAATTGACCGAAGTCATCACCCCAGAAACTCTCTAGCTCGCCGACAGCTTGCAATCTCGGGGACATATCCATGGAGTGCACTACAGCCGTGCGGGTGGGTTCTGTCATGGACTCTCTCTACTCGAAGAGACGACAATAGTCATCATGGCCATGTATACTTATATGACAGGGATATTCTTAACAACCATGCGGAGTCAATAACAGGAAAAGAGTCACTGTATCACTGCATGGTTTGTCTGGTACATCACCTTATCAGCCTGATCTTCCTCTTTCAAATTCTTTGTTTTTATTCCGTCCCGTAATTGTAATTGACACTTCACATTCAACACTTTCTTTACACATACAATTTTACAGAATGGTAGGACATCTCGCAGCACCCCGACTGCAGCAATTGAGCACCTCTTCGAGCATTTTACCTTTTAATCCCCGATGCATGATGCATTTCCGACACTGAAAATTTTCAGTTGATAAATGGGACTTTACGGAACTAATAACTTTGATTGCTGCATGAGAATACGAGAGTGAAATAGCGTCATCAAATCTCATTTAGTTTAGAATCAGTAACTGCTTCAACGCAGTGTATGGGGCATAAACCTCGCCCTAAAAGTCCGTTCTGTATTTTGCAGCAGGAACATGGTAAGAAAAAATATCCGAAAGAATCCTGATCCCACTGTCACAAGGAATTCAGATTGAGATCCTTCTATAAAAACATGTTGTCACTTATGCCCCAGGTACCTTGTATGAAATGCCAAAAGTTGTAGATCACTCATAAACATATAAATCGTTCCCTGAAATACACCAGTAGGAAGTAGGTCTACAATTTTCCTACATCTTAGTGATAGGTACTACGTACTAGTAGTAGATGAAGTAGGTAATGTAGGAACTCTTACGTTTAAATATCATTTGACCTACGAAGATATGCTTAGCAACACTACTATGCGCATATATTTTTCCTTTTAAAGACTATAAATCTGTCTGAATTGCAGTTAAGCGCCATTATGTTTAGATTTTATGTATTAACATTGAATGTTATGGGTAAGAGAAACATGATAATTTGAGGGATTTTTCTCCAGTAAATATTAATTCCCATTTTGAAAACTTAAAGAATTTGCAAGCGCTAATTACGTTCTAAACAGATTTGCCCTCTAAAATTTAAATGGATATAAGCGTAATACAATTCTAATACATTCTCGAGTACAAAAGTGTAGATATAACGAATTTTAAATTCACTTCTTTTAAAATTTTCTACGAAAACAAAGCTTTACAGACTCTTATTTTGCTTGGAACGGTAAGTATCAATATTTAGTATTTCTATCAAATAAGAAAATCCTGTTTTGTTACAGAATAAAGTTGTATAAATTCAGTTTTTACACAGCTTTGTGAAAACTAGTATAAAGCTTTGCGGGAAAACAAATCTTTGCGGGAATGTTGATAGAATTAAAAAAAAGGGGATAATTGAATTTTAACTCCATAACTATACTTTTATCCTCCAGAATAAAAAAAAATCCTTCAGAAAGGAAAAAATGTCTTTTACTTCTCAAAAATGTTACATTGTTTTTTTTTCTCTTATGTTTTCGAATTTGGATTTTATCTGCGAATTGGTTATTTTTAACTTATGAATTTGTTTCATAGAATCTATCCCTCTGCAACGGTTAGATATCATTTCATTAACAAATATTTAAAGCAAATATTTTCATCTTTGCTAAATTCCTATATATGGTTTTTATTAGTTAACCCATTTAACTAAAATATCTTGACCCTTATAAATTTCACTTTTTAATAATTCATTTTTTAATATTATCTATATGACCGATATTCCAAAGCTTTGAAATATTAAAATATTTAAATCAATTTTATTTGGAGTTAAAAGACGAGAGTTTCAAGACTATGATTTTTTTCAGCCCATTTAACATTGAGACATTTGGGATTTTGGTGTGGTTTTGACACTGTTGCAATATTGATAGCGTTGTATTATTACACGTTTCGGATGTAAATTATTCATAGATGTTACTTTGAAATAGTTAAGAAGTTTGCACAAATTATAATGCCCTCATTGTTGATGTTCTGATAAGAAATAAAGATTTTAATATGGATTAATTGGATGAGGAATGTGTTGTTGTTTTTATTTTGAGACCTACCAGAAGAATTCCAGATAAGGGTCATAAAGCTTTACAGTGGCTTTACAGTACTTAATGGCAGCACAAGGGTCGTTGTCTGATTTAGCCAGGTGTCATCTTAATTTTGACCGAGCATACCCGGTAGCGACATCTGGATGGATCTTACTCTCTCCCACCATCTCCGACCTCATATATATTTTCTGATCTACGGAATTAACGTGCCCATATCTGGCCTAGACACAAAGGTATTTAATAGCATTCGACGGGATTCGAACCGAGTATCCCCAGTTCCTAACGCATTACTACTAGGCTACTTCGAACCCAGTTGAATTTATATATAAACGTAATTATTCTGATAATAGTTACTGTTGAAAAGATGACATTTTGTTTATTTAGAGAAATTAAATTAAGCATTTAATAGAAGGCGCGAGTAATTGTTGATCTTACATGTATTCAAATGCATGTCTGGCATGAAGTCCCAAATGAAAATTGAGATATCAAGAATTAATTTTCAAAATTTTATCACTGCCATACTGTACAAAGAAAACTAAGACAAAAAAATTCCGACAATCGGCGTACTTTCGAAAATATATAATTAATGTAAAATATAAATATTAATATTGTAGGGAAATAGGATAAAAAACATTGCAGTCTATGAGGGCAGAAATTAATTTAAGAAAATATATTTGAACGAATTTCCTTCTTCAATTTTTGGCTGAACCTACATCTTCCATGTGCATATATATTTAAAGAAAAAAATCCGACAAACGGAAAACATTTGCTAACCAGTACAATCTCTATCAAGAATTTTAAAAAGTGCAGATTAAGAAAAAAGGAGCATACTTGTGGAAAAGTGACTTTATTAATTTTTTTCAGCGGATAATCCCCAATAATAACTCAATGAAACATTTTAATATTGTTCATATTTTGAAACAATTTTCAAAGATGATTTCGGGGAAGGATGCAACTAATGAAAATGGAATTTAAGAATAATGAAAATTTATGAAAAAAGAGGGTAATTTCGTTATAAAATTAACCTCGCCACTTTGTCCTAAATTATTTTCTGATACAGAGTCCGCTTTTCTGTTATCAAATGGAGTTTAAAGGAACAAAACTTTAATAATTGCTTTAGAGGATTTAATTTTTTTTAAAAAGCGGTAAAAATTATTTTCATTTTAAAATATTTGTTATTTATATAAAAGCATGTACTTGTGCTTTAAACGGTATATTGCTTCAGTATGCCATTCTAACAATTGTAGAATACTTTACATACTGACTGACTAATTGACTGATTACGGAATGCCGAAAGAAAAAAAAAGTTGCATATGTTTTTTATTTTATTTTTTAAGTTAAGTGGAAACAATCTTTTAAACTGTGTAAACTGAGGTTTCGAGAACTCAGACTTTATGAATCCTAAAATGGATATTCTGTTTTCGCTATATTTTGCGGAATTAGTCATCTAACAATGATTGTGAATTTTTCTATTTTACAATCTTGAACAATGAATAGCAATAAATTGCATTTTTAAGGGAATGGTGGACTTTACAAATCGATTTTTGAAAATTTTACCTCAGAGATATGAGATTTCGCATATATATATATATATATATATATATATATATATTCATTAAAGTATAGCTATATCAAACACCTTATAAATTTTTATAAATATTTTATTTTTTTATATTTAAAACATTGAAAATATTATTTTTTAAATGCTCCTTGCGATCCAGTTTTTACCTTCCTCGCTTAATTTTGCATTTATATTGCTTATAAATGCATTTTGAACAGAGTTATGTATTATTTCGTGCTTTCTTTGAATAGTTAATTTTTGGGAAATATTTTTATGTTTGTACTCTGAATTTTAGTGAAATTTTTGTACTTTTCTACACTTAAGTTACACTTTGATAATCTGAATGATATGGAAACCTGAAATGGATGCAGAACTTTATTTTAATGTATTTGAGGAGTCTTTATTATAATTTTTTTTTAAATTTCGTCAAAAATTATGACGCAGGGAGCATTTGAAAGACTTGCAAACCTGAAAATTTCTCATTTTCAGAAAAAGCCACTAAAAATATATTTTTCACCTACCTTTAGTATTTACTTTTCTAGAGCCACCAAGTTTTCATTTTACTTTTCACTATATATTAAATGTATTTTCCAATATTTACATATTTTACATATTTTATAATATACTTCATTATATAATTTACATATTTTATTCCAATATTTACATATTTTAAAAAATATTAATACACTCAAAAAATTATATTTTTGTTCGATTTTTGGTAATTTGAAAGTCTACCTGCGCTGAAGATATTCTGAAGACGCATTTAAAAAATCTTAAATGTTTAAAAATGTGTAAAGGCTTGAATCAAATTAAACTGAAAAATAGATTTCCTGGTTATAATAGCGTTTTTATAAAAAAAAATTTTCAAACTATAAGGGAACAATTATGTTGTATAACATTCCTCTTAACAAGCTTGCTTTGTTTTTAGAAATACTGAACATATTTTGTTTTACTTTATGTAAAGCCTTAGATTACTATACACCGTTAGATCTTTGCTTGTAATTTGCTAGGTTTGTAAATTGTAAAAACAATTCATATTTCCATCAAAATAGCACTCGCACAAAAGAATCCATATTAGAGTTCCACTTTACAAGAATTTATGACATGACGACGCCAAACAAATTATATAATCACTTTCATCTTAGTACTATGAAAACTTCACTATCTGAGAAAAGATGATTTGTTTATTCGACGCACACACACATGAAATCTTGCAGATTGCCTTACTTCAGAACTTGCCTTGATTCGACTTCGTCCGGGAATAGATTATTTTCAATTTTCGCTTCCATCATCGACGCCTTTATTTTTTCGCAGGATGCCTTCATCAATAACGCTTCGAATCTGATTTTTCCATTTTCTGAATTTTCCTCCCCAAAATTCCTGCTCTCAACTGACAACAAAAATATCTCGAGTCCTTGCTTTGTATTTTTCTTCTTCTTCCCCTTTTCATACTCCTATTCTGAAAACTTGGATTTTTCCTATTCAAGAGTGCTAGATGGCTTATAGTTTTCGATTTTTTGAACTTTTAAATGAGAATAAATGGCAAGAAAGTATTTTCGAATTCAAGTAAGGGAAAAGTCTACTTTAAGACTGTTCCGTACCGATAATGGTATCCATGAGCGCAAAAAAAATTTATATGCGTAATGAAAGTTCAAATTATTTACTTCCATATTAAAAAGCATTGGTCATGGATAATGTTGATATTTACAACCATAAACAGAATATTTAAAATAGGTTTTTTATGAATGGATTTGGATAACCATAAACAGAAAATTTATTTTAAATTTTAATAAACAGATATTGATAAGCATAAAAATAGTTTGACAATCATATCAAATTATTTTTATGCTTATTTTTATGCTTATTTACCATTTCAAATTATTTTTATGCTTATTTATAATTATTTTTATGGTTATTATTTTATGCCAAGTTTCGATAAACAGATTTTGATAACCATAAAAAAATTCTTTACCATGAACAGAATGTTTATAATCGGTATTGATAAAAAAAATTTAGTAGCCAAAAAATAATTTGATAACCATAATCAGAGCGAGGGAATTTAAAGGAGGGAGTTTTTTGAAAACTTGGATTTTTCCTATTCAAGAGTGCTAGATGGCTTATAGTTTTCGATTTTTTTTAACTTTTAAATGAGAATAAATGACAAGAGAGTATTTTCGGATTCAAGTAACGGAAAAGTATCCTTTAAGACTGTTCCTGCCGATAATGGTATCCATGCGCGCTTTTTTTTTATGCGTAATGAAAGCTCAAATTATTTACTTCCATATTAAAAAGCATTAGGTATGCATAATGTTGATATTTACATCCCTAAACAGAATATTTATAATAGGTTTTTGATAAATGGATTTTGATAACCATAAACAAAATATTTATAATAAGTTTTGATAAACAGATATTAACAAGCATAAGCAGAATTTTTATAATAACTTTTGATAAATAGATTTTGATAGCCATAAAAAATTTTCACAACCATATACTGAATATTTATAATCGGTTTTGATGAATAGAATTTAGCAACCAAAAAAAAAATTGAAAACCATAAACAGAGAAAGGAAATTTGAAAGAGGGAATTTTCTGTAAATTTGGAATTTTCCTATTCAGGATGACTTAAAGTTCTTGATTTTTTAAACTTTTTTATGAGAATAAATGGCAAGAAAGTATTTTCGCATTTAATTTAATGAAAACTCTCCTTTAACATCGTTCCTTACCGATAATAGTATGCATTGAATTACTTTTTTTTAAATCCGTATAATGAAAGGTTAATTTCTTCGCTTCGATATTAAAAAGTAGTGGTGTGGATGGTGTTGATATTTAGGAACGTTGACTTATTTATAAAAAATATTTTGATAATCATAAACAGAAAGAGTGAATTTTCTGAAAACTTAAACGTTTCCTATTGACGAGAGATCGATGATTTATAGTTTTAAAAATTTTGAACTTTAAAATGAGAATACGTGGGAAGGAAGTATTTTCGCATTCAAATAGGAAAAACTATCATTTTAGACTAACCCTTACAGATAATGGTATGCATGAACGTGAAAACTTTTCTAAGCGTAATGAAAGACTAAATAAATCGGAGCAGATAGCGTTGATATTTAATTTTGGTAACCATAAACAGAAAGAGTGAATTTATAATTAAGAATTAATATTAGCCGACAGGTATTTATAAATTCAATATTTAAAAGAAAATATTCATTCTTTATTTTTTTCTGTGTTCTTGATTGTATTTTCTTGCAACAAATGGAACCGTGTTGAAACAATTTCTAAGGTAAAAATGTGGGTATCAATCAAGAGGTAAACTAATTCAGTTTTCTGGATTTAAATTAACCGCAATATACGTGATATGTTTAAACAAAACATATTTTTCCAATTCAGTATTGTTCTTGAAAATTTGATGGCATTAAGTTATCTTTAAAATACAGCTATTCTCCAAAAAAAAAAAGACTACAAGAAGATTCAGATTTTTTTTCGTTAACAGTTTGTCATATCTTTGAGAATAGATGTTTCTCTAGAGAGAATGTAATGGGGTATTTTTTAGTTCAAACATATCTAACGTTGATTTCTGATTGATGAAAGCAGTTCTCCGACATTCAAGCAAAAAACAAAAATCTGAAAGGAAGTTTCAAAAGTTTCTAATTTCTAAATCTTCATAATTAAAATTTTTAAAGCAGGATGCGCCGAAAATATTAAAAAGGGGGATACTCCTTCAAGGAAACGTGTTTTTGTCTTGTCATGCTCCCAGTCCCAAAAAGGCAGGATGATTGCCGCTTGGTCAGGGGGCTTTCGGAACTGGAGTCTGTGGGTTCGAATCCCACTCTTGCCATGGACGCTTGTAGCCATTTGGAATCGGCTTTATGCAGTATATCTCGGTCTAATTAGCTCTCGTGTAGCAAAACAAAATTGATAGTAGCGCTTCAAACCAAGCCAAAACTGTACATTAATCATAACGAATATTTTCATAACCAATAGGTATAAAAGATGTTTAATTAAACTTTTATGTACAACTGCATTATTTATATCAATATAATACCAAGTATGCAATTATAAAGTTTATCTACGTCCTGGAATTCTAAGTAAAGAAGATAATTAATATAGTCCCCAATAATAATAAATATGTATTCTCCACTTGCGTTAATTTAACTATTTAATAGGTATTTCACTCCGTGGTTAACAACTTCGTAAGATTAAGCATAGTTCAGAATCTTCCATTCGATGAGTGACATCGCAGCTCTTGTACTCGTGTACTCGGTGCACCTTTGCACCCTTTAGAAACTTAGCCTCTTTAGACATGGTTTCACTCAACATTTGTTTGGATTTATCCAGTTTTATGCAAGTTCCAAAGTCTTATGAGAAAATAAATTGAATTTGCAAAGATATCCTCTTAAATGTATTCAATTTATAATACTACGACTTTAAAGATTTAGACAAGTACAGTCGAAACATATAGGTCAGCGTAGAATTAAATTAATTAAATATTTAACCAAATCCGTATATCATCGAGCATTATATTCGAATCACATTTTTCTTGCAATTTAATTTAAAAAATCGAAATTGACTTTTAATTGCTGCGAATTTATTAAATATTTAAAGGAAACATGCATGTTTTACAAAAGACAGAAATAGTACTGTAGAGAGATTTTGCATGTAAAAACTGAGCTCAATATTTTGGGCAATTCTTTCAAGCATAAAAGGAAAGAGAGATCAATTTCGAACTCATGTAACATTGATAATCTGGGAAAATTTTCAGACAATATTTTCATTTTTTTTTACGTTGTGAGACATTAAGTTGCAATTGTTTGCTTCTGACTAATTGCCTTAGACAATCTTTCAAACTTTTTTTCACGTGAACAACTCTTCGTAAAACATTACACAAGTCTGACAGTAGGACGGGAACGAAGGAATTACTTACTTACGTTTACATACATACATACAGACATACACACACACACACACACACACACACACACAAACAAACAAACACACGCACACACACAAACAAACAAACACACGCACACACACACAAACAAACAAACACACGCACACACACACACACACACATATATATATATATATATATATATATATATATATATAATATATATATATATATATATATATATATATATATATATATATAGTGATTTTGGGGAAGTATTGCACGCGTGGTTACAAAATTATATAAGTTCAATTTTAACAATTATTCTGTTCATCTCACCACTGGAGCCTTCACCAGTTGTAAGCTCCAGTGTAGTGGTTATTAGGAATTTGCTATAGTTATGAGGAAGATATGCTTGCAGTAATTAATGTACATCTTTTTTATCCACCCTTAGGTAACATGCACGACAGTGGCAATTAAACTTCTGTTCAATGTTTGACTTAATGTTTAAATTTCTTAAAACCGCAAACTTTTAGTTATGCCGAATACCCTTTTTTCCTCTTCCTTTATAACGTTTCAAAAATATTATTTTAAATCATAGAGAAATTTAACAAAAAATAAAATGAAATAGATTTTCATGAACGGAACCATTGAAATTGTGATTATCTTGATACATTTGTAAGGTATACATAAGATTCGATTCAGAATAATCGAGCTTTTGAGTGAATAAATTATATAGCTTGAGATATGCTAATTTCGGCATACGCGCTCGGTATAAATGCCATGCAGCTTGATTAATAGAGAGGTTGTTAAAGTTGATAGATAAGCGAGAGGGAGCTACGAAGTTAGCAGCTCCAGGTGTTAACCGGCGCTTGTGCTTAGGGGGGCCCAAAGTTTACGTGGCAGAACTGCTGGTTTGACTCTCTGCTGGTTTGTGAGTATGGCAAAGAGTATTTTTATTGAATGCTAATATATATTCCGTACAAGTAGTACGTATCCTTATTGCTGTAAAAGCAAATTCTATATGTGCAATGAATTCAAAAAAAAATTGTTTCATGTATAAACTGTGTTTATATCAAATTCATTTAGAGTGCCACTTCAAATTATATACACCCAAGTTTGGGTAGAAGTGAGCTATTCTCTATACATTTATATACAACAATCAAATTGGGAAACATAATATACCATTCAATAATTCGCACATATATAAACCGTTGGTTACGGTTATTTGTAAGTATTACTTTTTCAAATGCTGACCACAAAGAATTCTCTAAACAATAAAGCTACGGGTCAATCCGTCTTTGAAGAAAGGGCCATACTCCCTGCAAATAAAATAATTCACAATTTTAACGAAACATATCTTTTCTTTGTGGTGAGATACTGACAGTAAAGGCGCGTGGAACTATTACGATGAGTTCATGAAACCTCAAGTGCAATCCCAACGGTTGGCTGAGTTACATCTGAGAGAACAGAGATAAAAGATTATGGAAAATGCTTTGTAATTTTGTCTCAGGGTTAAATATTCTTGTTAGGATAACAGTCTCGCCATTTTATATGAATTTCAGATTGAAATCACGGGAACATTTCTCCGTTCAAACAATAATTACTTTGTTTTCCCCAATTGTTTAAATCAGGTACCAAGTAGAGTAGCACGTGCAGCGTGGATTTCATATATTTGGGACTAGAGGTTTAAACAGAAACGGAAAACTTAATAGAAGTTTCATTTGTGTGCGAGGTACGTGAATTGAAAACAAACATACGTGTTCATAGGACTAAACCTAATATTGTGTACTACTGAATGTCTGTGTGTATTCTGACGTTGGAATTAGTCGCTTAAAACTGTTATTCATTTCTGAATTATTCTTTACCCTAAAGAAATGTAAAACAGAATTATATATATATATATATATATATATATATATATATATATATATATATATATATATATATATATATATATATATATATATATATATATATATATATATATATATATCCGTTTTACGTATGTTTGTAAACTGAAATTTGTAAATAGTTCCTTATGATCAACAAATTACTGGAATATAAAAAGTTTAAACTGCTAGCATTGAAATCTTAAGACATATATATTTTTAAAGAAATGTAAAACAGAATTATAAATATATATATATCCGTTTTACGTATGTATGTAAACTGAAATTTGTAAATAGTTCCGTATGATCAACAAATTACTGGAATATAAAAAGTTTAAACTGCTAGCATTGAAATCTTAAGACATATATATTTTTAAAGAAATGTAAAACAGAATTATAAATATATATATATATATATATATATATATATATATATATATATATATATATATATATATCCGTTTTACGTATGTATGTAAACTGAAATTTGTAAATAGTTCCTTATGATCAACAAATTACTGGAACATAAAAGTTTAAACTGCTAGCATTGAAATCGTAAGACATATAATTTTTTAAAGTACAAAATTATTTTGGTCCTTTTAACAATATTGCATCTATTTGGAAAACAGGTAACTAAAACTGCAATGTTGAAGTGATTTCGATCTAGACTGAAGTTTCATATGCCGAACGTAATATTGTTAATTATGAATAGATGTAATAGTAACCATAAATTTATTGTTCTTTTTCACGTGGCAAATACCCTTTAATACCTATAATCATGGTTTGAAATTCTTTGATAAATGAATTATTTTAAAACGAAGTTGCGCTATAAAACCTACACATTCGCTAAAAGTGATATGGATACATCTAGCATAAAAACTATTAGTAATTGACTAAAATGCTTCATTTCGTAATTGTTTGAATCCTTTGAAAGACCGTTTTTTGTTACTTATATTGTTGGTCTTATAATATAGGGACATCATTCTTATTAAAATTTAATTTACCAACATGCGTACTCACCGCAACATAAGTACTCACTCCTGAACATATAAACTATAAAAAACCTGTGTCTCAAATGATCAAATCAGTATCCATCATATGAATGTAACTCAGAGCATTCTATTTATTCGAAAACAACCTTTTTGACTCCAGAATCACAATTTATAGAGAGGATTTAATGCCTCCACCACCTGTACTCAAATTTGAAAATTTGAAAATTTTTATGGTTCAATTTATGCTATTTCTGATTATCCTTAACTCCGTATTCCTGTTTATGACTATTCCCGTTATTGAATCAGGAAATTCTACTGGGACTAACGATGCTTGTCGATTATTTCATTTTCTACTTTATTAATATTTATAAATATTTATGTATATATCCCCTTTCCGTCGTTTCTTTTCTATTCTCAAATTCCTCCATTCTCCTGAAATTCGAAGATATAATCATTAAATTCAAAATTACTTGAAATCTTAATTTTTTTTGTTAGCATAAGGTTTTTGCCCCATTTTTTGTTTAGTTTTGTTCATAATCCTATGATATTTCTCTCTTTTCAATATCTTATCACTTTTTTCTGTATCTGCACGTTGTAGTTTGTTTTTCGAATGTGCATTTATATCTAATAGATATTTTTTTTCATTTTCCCCCTATTAGGATTTCGCTTGTTTTCATTTTATTTCATATTTATTCATACTCACTTCACCACTCTATAATACCAGTTTTTGTATATACTTTAAGCCCAAGGAATCCTGTTGTTTGAGCTCCCCAACATATACAATGCAATACATTTACACGTATAATACAATACAATAATACATGTTATATAATATTATAATTATTATATATTGCAAAAAAATCGAATTTATTTTCTTGATCAGTACTTACTGACCAGTACATCAATCATTCATACCATCTTACATGTATATATTTTTCGGAAATTGTACAGGAAAACTTGCGATCTGAAGTATTAAACATTTTACTGCCCATTGTCGCAATATGAAATCACTTTTTTCATCAGTGCGAATATATGCTTGGAGCATTTCCTTAAAAAATTTATTAAATTGTATCTATTAGAGAGTAGAACCATTAGAGAAAGTTAGTAGAAATCATTAAAACGGAAATTTAAGATGAATGCTTATGTAATCCGTCAGTATAACGGCGGAAAGAAAATTGTCTGGAAATGGGGAAACAAGAAGTATATTCCTGAGTCAGCATGTATATTTAAAAATACAATCTATTGTATAACGGAGACCATTTCATTGATATACGAGTATATAAATATATAGACACATATATTAATATATTCATATACGTGTCTGGGAAGCTTTTTTAAAACATGAGAGGAAGGTAATCGAATTCACTCTACAGAACGAAAAGAAAATTTAAGATAATGATTTTGTCGACAAATAAATCCCCAAAAAAGAAATTATTTCGCTTGTGTTTTGACATGATAGAGGAACAGTATGAAATCTAATGAGATAATCTGTCGATAATTTTTGCAGTATTATATTTCATGACATTAAAAATTATAATCCCTGTCTTCGTGTATTTATTATAAATTAATATAACTTTTGTTAATTTTAATACATTAACAAATAAACCTTCTTTACTCTTAAAAATTTTCCATCTTTCTATTTATTTAAAATACCCTTCAGATGGTGTAATTTTTTTTTTATTCATGGCGATGGGAAGGACAATTTAGCCCATATAACTAAAATTTATATACATAAAGCTTTCTACAAATTATTTATACTTTCCTATTTGAGGGAAAGTTCACTTTATGTACGTAGTTCTTAGATCAAAACGTGTTAGTTTTTCTTAGAACTAAATCAACTGTTCTTCTAATTGAGAATGTTTCCAGAAAGGATTTTTTTCCAGAGCATCTTTAAGTTCCTCTTACACACTTGAAATCGATTACAATGCTTGAGTGCATTTCCGTCCCTTTAAATGTACTAATATGCGATTTTATCCGGTTCATTAAAGGTCTAAAACACCGGAGCATATACATAGTGTAGAAACGATGTAGGTAAAAAAATCTAGCAAAAATAAACTCAGAAATTAACTCAAGTGCCTCTCTTTTAAATATTTTCCCAATCGAAAATATTGAAGAACATCTTCCCACGATTTTCCTTAGCTGAAAAAAAAATAAAGAAAATCATCATTATTCCTGATGTACGGGTTTCCAAAGAAAGAAACAGAATTTATTATGTAAGCCTGCTTTCTTGTTTTAAATCTTCCTTGCTTCTACTTCATGCATGATTTATGGAATTTTATGTAAAGATTAAGGAGAACCATCTCACTTCTGCGTTTTACTCTGCAGTAGACGTTTCTTCATTGCATTGCTGTTAGCATTTATATATTGCACGTCATGCAATGTTTTATTAACAAAGCTGCGTTGAATTTATAGAGAAAACATAATATATCATACTTGGGAATGGGAAAAAAGATAAATATATATGTTTTTTTTTATATTAGTGCATGTGCTAACAAACCACATTTGCAGTGTCATACATACGAAGAAAAGTGAGCCATTAATTTAGTCACTAAAGAGCATAATTAAAAGCAAAACTTAAGGGAACCCAAAAATTTATATTTTGGAGTAAATTAAAGCAGAAAATGAGCAGTATTTTTATGCTTCAAGGAGTTGTATTTTATGAGTTGTTTCATGACTTATTTAAAACACGCTTTCTTTAAGTCTAGAAGTGCTCAAATTTAGAAATTTTTTTTATCTAATGTACTCATATAAAAGAATGTAGTAACTAAGTTCTTTGCGTGCACTGTTTTAAATAACTATTTTCATTAACTATGATATGACCCTAGGGACTTCAACATTTAGCGATAGACTGAATGAATTAATGGCTTTAAAAAAATAAATAATGTGTCAGATTGTATGGAAATTGGTACTTACACAAAGGGAAAATATGCACCATTTAAGTACTATGTATGCAAGTGAATGCGTTTCATAAAGCGCATTTCTGAAATAGACTTTTAAATGTGAAACTAACATCTTTTCAAGATATATAACGCTTCGGATAATTTTAAGGACCAGAGTCGCTGAAACCTACTTTAACTGAAATATATGTCTACACTTTGAGATATAAAATATAGAGGACACTCAGGAAAACAAACAAATCCTTTACACTTAACTCTACGTAGTCTGGGGCATTTGCTATACTGCAACAAAAATATAGCAAATCCAATAGTTAAAAAGTTGAGGATGTATTATAAATAAATATTTTTAAATATGATCTTATATGTTTATTTGCAATTTTAGGCCCTTACTAAATTAACTTTGTGACATGATTGAAGTTGTAGTCATTTCTTAGTGTGCAAACAGAAAGTTCAAATAGTATGCAAATCTAGATGCCAGAGCTTCAAAAGAAACATAATGCCTCTTCATTTATATTTTGTACTAATAATAACGTTACTGAAGTACTACCTATTTATTTTAACCAAACTCACTAGTATATCGCTAGGATGCAGGGGCAAAAGAGGAGGTTAAGCTTCAATTGAATAAGAAATGGGAGTTAATTTAGTACCAAAATGAAGTTTACATCTTAAATTGGAACCACGGATCTAACGAAAACACCTGGCTTGCGAAATTTCCTCCAACTGAAAGTGAACTCCACTAACTGTTAACGGTTAAATTCGGATACCTCAGCCCCCGTTACGAGACCTTTAAATTGCTCTTTGCATGTAGAATAAACTATTCCCACTCACTGGCATCTGTTCTCTTTTTGCGTGTCCGCTTGAGCACGGTAAAGGGTTGGGGCAACAGCCGCCTTCTTAACTGAATTCACCTATAAGCAGCTTATACCGCGGTCACGTTATCATTCCTTATTTAAATAATGCATTTTTTGTTTCTTTGTTTAGTTATCTGGCATTTCAGATTCTAGCTTATACAATGAAGATTTACTGAAGGGTTAGTTCTGCAGAATATAGTAGATAGGAGTAAGAGCTTAAACAAAACTCTCCAAAAACAAGAAATTATCTGATTCTGTACATGTTCTATGAATGCACTATTTGGTAACTTTTCCATTTTATTGGGATACACATATGGGCTGAATCCTATGTCCTATAAAATTTTATGTCTACAAGTTTGCCGTTCAGATCTTAACGTGTAAATTTTAGAACCAGAAGAACACAACTTTCAAATATCTCGGTATATCCTGACTTACACAACACCATGTGCGTAACTTATATCAGGCGAAGGACTAGGCTTCCCAAAGAGTAGACTCCAACTACAGTTTTACACTGAGAAAATAAAGCCAGATAAGCTGAGTGATATGGATACCACATCATTGGAGTATCCACAAAACAAATTAATGTATAGGTACATATTATTTGTTTCCTTCAAGAACCATGGATATTTCAAAACATTGTAAGTTGCTCCTATTTATTTTTCCTAGTTCAGTATTTTCTTATCAATAAAAATACAGACGCTAAAAAGAATGCGATTTCTGTTTGATCGGTCAAACACTAACTCCAAGACAATTAGTTACGATTAATTTTAAAAAAGTCATATCTAACACCATGAGAGCTACAACATTTTAAAATAATGTTCTGAAATAGCCACTCATTTATAAGTTCTAAATTCTGAGAGCTTGGTGACTATAGCCCATCTATTCCCAGAAAAGCACCTTGCGACGCAGTTGGAGGTCGCAACTCATAGATCAAAAACCTGAAATTCAAGTGTTTTTTTGCGAGATGATTTTTTTATATTATTTTTTATTTATCTAATTGGGTATTATATGGAACATGTAACAACTTTGGTAAACTTCAAGAGACTGCGACATTATTTTTGGTTGTACAACACTGAAAGTAAGTTTTACTTCTGAATAATTTATACAGATTTGTAACAATGTTTAATATCACATTTATCTCCGTTTTTAAATCTTAGTATGGGAAGTAGAATAAGTTTGACTTTTAAATGAATGATTAATTAACCACCTTTACCGAAAGCGGAACATACATTGTAAGTTATTTATATTACGTCAGAATTAGCTATGAAAAATTTGTAATTAGAATTTTATTCCTTTCATTTTCCTAAGAAAGTTTTTTTTTTCTGATTTTAAACTTATTTCCTAAAGTCATATCAAATATTTTATTTTATCTTTACGTTAAGCAGCTTGCACTAGTAATTACAAAATAAGGCCAGCAAGCATTTTCCCAAAATTAAACAGTTGGGAAAACAAAGTAATTGTTTAAATGGAAATCCTTGCGTCTTTCAATATGTAATTCTCATAAAATGGCGAGATTATTATCATTAACTGAATATTTAAAACGGATCCAAATTAGAACACATTTCCTCAAACCTTATCTCTCATTATACAGATCAGCTACTCGCCGTAATTTCAAGACTTAATGTTTGGGTTTAATAAGACCTATACACATCCTGACAGAGGATACTTCGCCTCTAGGGAGCTGACAGTGCCCTTAAAACTTCAAAATCATTTACATGCGTGTAGGTTGAAAAGCATTGTGTTCCCAGAACACATATCTAGACATCCTGGTTTGTTACAGAGGGCTTAATGCACCCCTGAACTTAATTCATTGAGAATCGCGGTATGTCGTGCGAATTACTTCATTATATTCTACTACATATATCTCTATTGCATGGATTAAAATTTAATTTTCTGATTATGGTGTTTAAAGTTGAATTGTAAGACTGTAGAAAAAGACCTTTTCAAATATTTGAAACTTTATAGACTTTGAAATAACACATATGTAAATAATATTTTATGACTGTTTACATGGCTTTATTTTTCTGATATATTTTAATATTATTATATCTATTATAAAAGCTATAACTCCCAGAACACATATCTAGACATCTTGGTTTGATGCAGAAGGCTTAATGCACCCCTGAACTTAATTCATTGAGAATCACGCTATGTCGTGCGGATTGCTTCATTATATTCTACTACATATATCTCTATTGCACGGATTTAAATTTAATTTTCTGATTATGGTGTTTAAAGTATGAATTCTAAGACTGTAGAAAAAGACATTTTGATATATTTGAAACTTTACAGACTTTGAAATAACACATATATAAATAATATTTTATGACTGTTTACATGGCTTTATTTTTCTTATATATTTTAATATTATTAAATCTATTATAGAAGAATGGAAAGCTATATCTTTTCTCATTAAATGAAAGTTCTTGTTACGTTATACATAAAATCTCTTGAGACATGCTTTTTAATCGTCCACGTTTTGCGAATTGTCCATGTTTACTTCAAATTAAGTATGTATATATGATTCTTGTTTGCATGATTTTAAGGGTTTCTTTTAACAAATATCTTTGTAAAATCATTCTTCAAACATATTGCATGAATAATATTAACTTTCAAACGTAAAGGTCTCAAGTAAAGTTTTACTAGCTTCCAATTTATGTAGTCTGGTTTAATGATGTTAAAAAGATATCAGTATAGTTAAACCATTATATATTTATTCATTCAGTGGAAATATAACAATATAGCATATACATTTCCTTTATTTATATTTTAAATACAACCTTTGCCCTTTAGCTAATTTTCCATTTCTCATATTTTATATTATCATATATAAAATTTACAAAATATTTATACCTGTTTATCTTACATACATTTTGACATGATGCTAATTATCAGAGGTATGTAAATTTTTCAACAGATAAATCTGATTTCATTTGTACTATTTCTTCATCTTCCCTTTATTCAAAGTAAATGTCTTTCTAATGCACGAGCATTCATTTATCAATAAATACTTATAAACTTGCTTCCGATAAATAAATCTGAAACGAGTTTATTTGCGACCCAAAGAGGAATTTCAATTTATTTTTCAATAACAAATTATACCTATTTTCCTTTGCTCCCGAAATTCAATGACAAGTTTTCAATACGCCATTCTAATAACTTATGTAAACGAACTATTTTCTCGGTCTCGGCGGGGTGTCTCTGTGCTTTACAACCGTTCCGTTTGTCTCAGAAAATGTGCGTTTCACCTCGTTACTTTTCAAAGTGTTTCATAAATTTCCCGCTGCAGTGAACGAGGTTTCATATTGTTTCAATTTTACCCCATTCATGCAACTTCCAACGCTGTTTTAGTAAGAGACTCCGCGTCAATTCTTTCGGTGTCAAGCAATGCGTATTTTCAACTGCATGATAAATGCGTTTATAGTTAATGCTTTTCAGGGATACACAGGTGCCAATTATATTCGGTATAAACTAAAGGAAGTAATCTTGAATTTGGAGATGTTAAATTTCTGTATCTGAAGTTGCAGTATTTTGTGTCTTGCATCCTGGAAGAGACAATGAACGATTCTTAATTAACGCTCTGAGATAATCTCAAATAAAATTGAGGCTTTTATTTGTTGATTTATTATTTATTTATTTTTCCGTTTAAAGCTGTCTGGCATGTTTTACCTAAAAGATGTGATGCATTTTAATATTTTTGTAACCGTACTGAGATTATTAGTTACGCCTGATCAGAATTTTTAATGATTAAGTTAAGTTTAGGCTGAACGATCTTCAATATACCCAAAGGATAAGTCGTAAAGAGAAACCATTTCGCTTATAAGTATCTCCTGCACAGAGGCTCACTCCACTAACATCTATTGCTTAATTCCAGTCTAATTCCAGTCCTAGTCCTTTCTGGAAGCTTCTAGAAATATGTAGCTGAGTCTGGCCTATAGGGGGCGCCTTGGAAATCTATAAATACACCTCATATTGGCATTGTAACTCAGTTCAATTTCCTAGTGAGAATTCAATATGTTGAATCTGCGTTAATTGACGTGAAATGAAGTGGAAACTCTGGTATCCTCACTTGTGTTTTAAGAATTTTCTGCTGTATAGAAAACTGTTGTTACGTGTCTAATATATATACATATATATATATATATATATATATATATATATTATATATATTATTCAAATAATTGCAGAGTATGAGAAATGCTTAGCAAAAATGCATATTTCATATAATAATTGCAATGTTAGATGCAAAATTCATCTGTAAATTTTTATTTTTAACCGAGAACATTGGAAGGTATTGAAGTTTACTTCATCAATGTTTATGCTGAGGTTTTCTTTTCTAATTTTGAGGTGAAAATGTGTCGAATACACATTATGAATTCTTAGGTATTATTTTAATTTACTAGTAAAGAGTTTTGCGCAGCGAATCGTTTTTCAGATGGTATTTTACTTAAAATGGTATAACCGTAACAAAAGTATGGATTAAAAATAACAGTTATGTGAAGAAAAATTTAATCCCTTAAAAATGTCAAAATTTAATCTAGTTGCCCTTTCAAAAAATTTCCTTTATGTTATTTTAATCCAAAATATCATTATTCTCTCTAATAGCGTGCTTCGCGAGTTTAAAAAATCAAACACGTGGTTCTGACGTTATTGATAAATTTTAACAAATACTCTCCATTTTATATAAAAAGCGAAGTTAAATAAAAAATAATCTTTTTTTCATCCTAAAATCCTCTAAGAAGGTACATTTGAATTTTTATGACCCTAATTTTCTTACTAATATTAAGTGTACTAGAAATTCCTAAGTGCTGAATAATTTATGTAATCTGTTCTCAAAGTTTTAATTTAAAACATGCTTTATAGAGATAAGAACATTTAACGAAAAACAATTCTAATTTTCCGAAAAATTCCACTTTTCTGTACGCAAAACTTAGATTTAGTCGTCTTCAAGGTTTTCTTAATAGGGAGGAATGAAATGCTTATGCCTCCCTAAATATCTGTTTTATTATGCATCACGTACTGTTTCTAGGCACTCTTTATCCTTTCGTTTATTAATAAATTAAATGCATCCTAAGAAATTTCTGAACTACACAGAAATGGAATTAATTCCAATAATATTGATTTTTCTATAAGAAATAAACTATTTGAATTCGGATTTTCAAAAGAACTCTTTATTAGTTAGAATTATAATTCAATTCGATCCCCCTGCAATCGAAGTTGAAATCTAGATGTTAATTAGCATTTGTGTCAAACAAAGTTATTTTGTTTTTAAATAAATGTAAGGTTTACATAAGATTCGATTCACAATAATCGAACTCTTAGGTGAATAAATCTAAAGAAGCCGCTTAAGATATGCTAATTGAAGCATACGCGGTTGGTATAAATACCAAGCAGCTAGATTAAAGAAGGATCGACGAAGTGTTGAGGAAGTGAGAGGAAGTGAAAGGAGGAGTAGAGCTGACGAAACGAAGTATCGAGCTGGAGCTACGCTTAGAGTGTGGTTTAATAACAGTTGAGTTGGGGAGCAGCCGCTGAAGGCATAGCTAGGTTGCTTCAAACCAACGTGAGTTCTTGTTAGGCCCAAAGTTTACGTGGCAGCACTGCTGGTTGACTTTCAAAGTATCTGTGAGTATTGCAAAGTGTATGTTTCTTGAACGAGTAGTTATACAAGTGAATATACTGAATTGTATTTCCTTGCATGAATGCTATATATATCTGGCACTAGTAGTACGTATGCCTTATGTGAAAATCAAATCTATATGTGCAAATATTTAAATAAACATTGTTGTTATGTAAGAACTTGTGTTTGAATGAATTATTTAGAGTACCACTTCAAGATATACATACCCAAAGGTAGGGTAGAAATAGCTTATTCCCTATATAGTGTTGTTTTAAAGCATGGATATTCCTGCTACGAGTAACTAACAATATTTCTCCTATCATTTGTGATATTCATATACGCTGTTTTGTATCTAACACTAATTCGCCTAGTGTTAGCGCGTTAGAATGGGGTCGCTGAGTTCGAATCCTGACGAGCATAATTGAATTCTTTTGAGCCTAGGCCAGGTATGGACAAGCTAATCCATAGATTGGAAAGTCCTTCTATGAATCAGTGGGTGAGAGAGGATAAGAGCCCCCAATGAAACTCCGATGTTTCTCTGTCAAAATTGTGATGGCACCTGGCTAAATGGGACTCAGAACCTTGTGGTGTCTTTAAAAAACAGTGCCGCACCCCTCAGTCCGTAACCTATATGCATCTGATGTTGAGTGAGTGGCCATAAGTCAGAACAGCGCAACAGCATATCTTTTACCATGTTTTTATTAATTTGCTTTCTTGTTTGTTTGTGTATGTGTTTGCCCCTCACAAATCTTGCAATCGATTTTTAACTAACTTCCCGACTAACCAGACATTTAGAATAGCTCACCAAACTTTAAGAATCACCCAGAACACGATGGCAATACAATTTTTTAATACGTTTAGCCATCTTTCAGCAAATTTTAATTCATTTTCAGTTAATTTTGTTTTGTAGACTGGTGCAGCCATCTATCAGCCGGAACGGGAATGAAAAGTTAAGTGCAAGTTAACTTCCAATTAACTTCATTTTCTTTCAAGTTGATGGGATAATTCATCAAATTTTTTTTTAAAAAGTGTTTATTATTACATAGAATTGTCAAGTTTATATGATTCAACAGAAAATTTTAAAACATGGTATATAAAAAGTTCTTTTTATCTTGTCATTATTTTATCTAAACTGTCTTTCAGATTTTTGTAACCTGATGTGTTAAATTGACTCTTTTGTCCTTGTTAATAATGACCACACACCACACCACTCCCCGCGCAGAAAAAGGGTACAATATAAGATTTTTTTTTTAAACTTAAATCTTTAGGGTACTACCTCCGTAAAGAAAACTTACTCTTACTTTAAATCCTTCGACAGGTTAGTACCTCGACAGGTTACTTTAAATCTTTCGACAGGTTTTGAAACTCTGCCGGATTTAGTAATCACTAATTCTTTATCGGAAATATGTGGGATGTCACCAGGGACCTCAGACTGAAAAATAAAAGCTGGCTTGACTCTCTCGATTGAAACTGTTTGATGTTTTCCATTAACAAGAATTTTAAACAGTTTATCCATTCTGGATACAACTGGAAACGGTCCTTGATAGGGAGGGACTAATGGCCTCCTTACGCTGTCTGTCCTCAAAAAAATATAACCACATTTGCTCAAATCCTTTGAAACAAATATATTAGGTTTGGAATGACTTTGGGTTGGAATTTCTCGAGTCTTACTCATACATTTTTGAAACTTTTCAATCAGGTTTGGAGAAATCCTTTTAAGCTGCTGTCCTTGGAACAATTCACCGGGCAGTTTAAGCGTGCTTCCGTAAACTAATTGTGTAGGGGAGGCTTGCAGATCCTCACGAACCGCTGAACGAATAGAAAGAAGCAGGAGGGGAATAGCGTCGGTCCAGTGAACCGAGTCCACCGCCATAATCGCTGCCTTTAATACGCGATGAAATCTTTCCACAATGCCATTCGCTGAAGGATGATACGCTGTCGTATGTTTTCTTTGAACGCCAAGACATTCTGACAAGCACTTAAAAAGTTCAGACTCAAAATTAGTACCACGATCCGTAGTTATAAACTCTGGAACGCCGAACCTGGAAATCCAGCAATCGATGAAGGTTGTTGCCACGGTCTCAGCTGTCTGATCGGGAATGGGTCTTGCTTCTGGCCACCTTGTACTCCGATCAATGCAGGTCAATAAAAATCTGTTCCTTTGTGACGGAGGAAGGGGTCCCACGATATCTAAATGAACATGGGAGAACCTCTCCTCTAGAGTAAAGACACCAAAAGACGCTTTGTTGTGTCGGGTTACCTTAGTTCTTTGACACTGCAGACATTCTCTGCACCACCGACTGCAATCCTGTTTCATACCTTTCCATACAAACCGCTGCTGTAACAATCGCAGCGTGGCTTTTTTTCCAGGATGGGACAGATTGTGCATGGAGTAGAAAATCTTTCTCCTCCAATTAACTGGAATAAATGGCCTAATAATATCATTAGAAATATCACAATAAATTGCGTTTTTGCAAGTGGGAAATGTCATAAGCCTTAGGTCTAGACCTCCAGAATTTTTATCTTCTAAATATTCTTTCAAATAAGGATCATTAATCTGATCCGTAGCCAACTGATCGTAATTAACAGAACTAGTTAAATTAACAGCATTGATTCTAGAAAAGGCATCCGCGACTACATTCTGATTACCTGGTATGTATCGGATGTCAGTTGTGAATTGACTTATCAACTCTAAATGTCGCACGTGCCTAGCAGAAGAATTAATAAGCTTTTGATTAAAAGCATATGTTAGAGGTCGATGATCAGTATAAATGATCACTTCTCTTCCCTTCAACATATGTCTAAAATGCTTGACAGAGGCATAGACTGATAATAATTCGCGATCAAATACACTGTATTTAACTTGTGCGGGGGAAAGCTTTTTAGAAAAAAATCCTAATGGTTCCTGTTCTTCACCTATCAATTGTGATAACACAGCTCCTATAGCATAATCAGACGCATCTGCAGTTAAGATTAAGGGTACATTATGAGCAGGAAAAGCAAGACTAGTAGCGTCAGCTATCGCCTTTTTGCATGACTCGAAAGCTGCAATGCAAGTTTCGGTCCAGGTGATAGGAGTTTTGTCTTTCTTTTTTTTATTATTGACAAGATCATAAAGACAAGCTTGTTTCTCTGCTAAACCTTTTAAAAATCTGTGGTAAAAGTTAAGTATGGCTAAAAATGTCCGTAGTTCACTAACAATATTAGGTCGAGGGTACTCTAAAATAGTACGAACTTTATCAGGCAGGGGCGCGACACCGTTTTCAGATATTAAAAAACCCAAAAATGAAATTTCCGAAGCGCCAAATATGCACTTTTGTACATTTACCACTAGACCATAATCGCTTAATCGCTCAAATATTTTTTGCAAATGCATCTGATGCGACTGTTCATCATCAGAAAAAATGAATATGTCATCTAAATACGATAGGCAGAAATCAAAGTCTCTTAAAATATTATCTAGAAATCTCTGAAAAGTATTACCAGTATTCCTAAGACCAAATGGCATTTTTACATATTCAAACAGTCCTATAGGTGTTGTTACAGCAGTTTTCATAATATCAGACTCCTCCACGGGGATTTGTCGATACGCCCTAACAAGGTCAAATTTAGAAAAAAATTTCTTTCCCCTCAATCCCATTACAACATCGTGAATATGTGGGAGAGGGTAACGATCAGGAATTGTTACCTTGTTTAACGCACGAAAATCTCCGCAAATACGCCAAGTGTTGTCCTTTTTTTTTGACAAAGTGTATGGGACTAGCCCAAGGACTTTTAGAAGGCCTCAAAACACCTCGATTAATGAGCATTCGAAATTCGTTCGTTAAAGCTTGTAATTTCTCAGGGTTCAAACGACGGGGTTTTGAAAAGACGGGTGGGCCAGTGGTTTCAATACAGTGAGTTAATAACCCGCTTTTTAATATAGTTCGATTTTCGGTATTAGGATTAAAAAGTTGCGGAAATTTGGCTATAATCGCATCGTATTTCGATGTACCATCTAGTGGAGTAAGACGTAAATCTGGGCCAGAATATATAGAACCTATATTTGAAAATGACGTCTCACTGTCGAGAATACGCCTATTCTTTATATCTATGCATATTGCAAAATGTTCTAAAAAATCGGCACCCAAGATAGGTGTATTAATATCAGCCACTATAAGATTCCACGTAAATTTTCGCCTAAGTCCGAAATCGAGTTCGCATCGAATTACGCCATATGTCTTTATGGTCTTTGTGTCTCTAAATCATTCAACAAAAGTTTTAAATGTGAACTCTCCGACTGTTCAAAATATGACAAAACACGAGCTTTTAACTCCTCATAAGCATTTTAGCTGGGGTTTTAACTACAATGTCTCGAACGCACTTTAAGGTCCTGGGCTCTAGTGCAGTTATCACAGCATGAAATTTTGTTTGATCAGGCGTAATCCCTTAAAAGGCGAATTGGGCTTCAACTTGTGAAAACCAAAGCTCTGCATCAGCTTCCCAAAATGTAGGCGCTTTAAATGCTACTCGACAAATATCCTGAGATACAGTATCCCCATCCATTATTCAAAACAATACTGATATAAAATTGTATAACACAGCAAGAAAAGCTCTTAAATTACAAAAGATGTTTAAAATCTTTATCAAACCTGACTTACAATAGTGCGTTAAAATATTTTGTAAACATTAAATTTAAACACTTTAAAACACTGCTATTGACACGAATATGTTTAAAGGAGGTCAAGAACCAAAACCATGAACATTTCACCTACCTGCTTTATCCTACGCAGGAGAAAGCCGCCATTAATATGAAGTACACCGCTCAGTCCAGTCAATGTGAAACAAGCCGTTTAAGAAGCAAAAGAATTCTTGAAGTTAGGTGTTTGCACGTTTGTATATATCCACATACGTTAATACGGATACACGTTGAAACAGTTCACCTGTGTAACAGTCCGGGTCACCAGTGTAGCCCTTCTGAGGTAGGACTACTAACCTTGCGGCAATAGCTAGTGGAATATACGGCTATCATGCCGCTGCGTATTCGTGATGAAATGCAATGACGAATGCAAGCATAAACTGGAAGGAGTTTAATCGTCAGAATAAAAATTATAATTTACACATAAAACAAAAATAGATCTTTCCCAACTCGGAAAGGAAATGACAAAAATTCCTGCAGGGAAAAGAGTATGTGTGTAAGTGGAGCTAAAAACAACTGGGTTTTTAAATCTGTTGACATGAAATCAGGCATGCGCAGTAATGCCGATTTTAAATTGCTTCTTTAGGAGAAAGTAGTGAACAATTTTTGTGTCCGAGACCACGGTGACACCACACATCCTTTGACCACTTCCAGTAACTTTCTTCAGTTAACTTAATTGATCATGACATTCAGTTTACTCTACCATCTATCTGTGAGAACACATCATGTTTGAATTGCAATTCGGACTTTTATCTTGTAAATAATGTTTAATGTTATTATTGTTGCCTAGATAACTGTCACCGGAATGTTTAATTTTTTATCGGGAGAAAAGGTGTAACTAGAGATTACAGATCCAGACTAAAAATTCTGAGCCGGTTTTCTGTTCTCAATTTTTTGCCTTAACCATGTATCCCGGTATCACTCGGGCTTGAATAATACATGAACCACGAAATATTTCCTCTAAATATTTACGAAAAACACTGTTTTTATTAAAAACGTAACGAATTTTGGTTTATTGCGTAAGATATATTTTGCTTTTCTATTTAAGATAATTTGAGGGTAAAGTTTCTAAATCCTGAAATTACCGAATTCTATGGTGACTTTACTTTGTGAAGATTTTATTTTCAATTTACCACTGGATTAGAAAATCATCAAATACTAGATTGCTTAATTTTTGCATATTCTAAAATACCATATTCAAACTGCCACACCATAGGTCCAAGGTTCGACCTTGTGGCTGGACAAGGTCGACTCAGGTTTTCATCCCTTGAGTGGATCGATAAAATGAGGAGCAAGCATGAGTAGGAACTAACTCTGGGGGTTCCGCGGCAGGCTGTCCACCAGCGAGAGATATATGCTGTATGGCACCCCAAGCCCAGGGTCAAGACAGCGGAGATGAGCACCACCGGCCTTGGTACATAATGGACTGTTGGGCCATTGGTTACTTAAAATACCATATATTTTTTTATCTTTATAACATCAATAAATAAATTTCCTTTCGAAAATATTTCATGAAGTACATCAATAAAAGCAAATGACACCCGATGACATATCTATTTGAGGGCAAGAGGGTTGGACTTTTGAGATTGTCGAGGAGGATCTAGTAGCTAAAACTGTGGATACACATAAGGCTGCTGCGGCTGTGCTACACGTAACGGCTATATATATATATATATATATATATATATATATATATATATATATATATGTGTGTGTGTGTGTGTGTGTGTGTGTGTGTGTGTTTGTGTTTGTGTATGTATACACCCTTAATGGCCATTCCTACAAAAGGGGTATGAAATTTCCCGTTCTAAAGAGGAATCCGAAAAATGGGCCCCGTAAGCTAAAGGTTAATATTGTTTTTTCAAACCTAAAATTTACAATTTTTGGATACCCGGTTTTACAATCATTGGTATTTCCAATAATTTTACAGGGTACTTGGGTAACCAGTTATGCAATCATACGAGATGGAAATTAAGAGGTTCCTCGCAGCAACATTTTTGTTGGGCCATATTGAGAAGGATAATATAATGGAACATTGGTCAGCAAACGAACTCATTAAAATGCCTATCTGAAGAAAAATCATTCCCCGTGATAGATATATTTAAATACTAAGATATTTGCATTTTTAAGACAACAGTTTGCATAGCGATACAAATGATCCTAATTATCATAGACTGTGGAACATAAGAACAATTTTTGACTTGTTGTACAACTCTTACAAAGAAGTCTACGACCCAACAGAAGAGGTGGCCATTGCTGAAGAAATTGTAAAATTGAAAGGGATAGTTTTATTTCGACAGTATATTTCAAAAAAGGATAAAAGATAGGGCATGAAAATGCACAACATTTCGGATAGAACAAGTTATATTTATCATATAGATGCGTACGTGGGTAAAGATAAAGATATAGAAAAAAACAAAATAACAAAAAAAATGTTTTTAGCTCCCCGGCCTCCATAAACCAAACCATATCCGAAAAATATTTTTTTATCAGAAAACTAAGGAAAACACATTGAAAAGAACAAAGAAACGAAACAATGAAAAGAACAATTATTTCTAATAAAAGCGTTGAAAAGAAACAAAATGCATATTTAAAAGTAAAGAAATAAGTAATACTAAATTAAGGCATATTTTCTAAACTTCATAGCAAACAAATTCACAAGGAAATAGAATTATGAATATCAACATCTGCATGTTATTTATTCAACCTTAAAATTATCCAATATTATTTCAAATATAATTACTATTATTTTTATTAGGAACCTTCCTAAATCCTTCAACGAAACATTCCTTATAGAAATTTCACTAAATTTGAAAATTCGCTAAAATTTTAAATAACGATTGCTTACTGCTTTTCCACTCTTGATTATATACATGCAAATTCCATTAAAAGTTCCATCTCGAAATTTCAATTCCTCAAAATATCGAAAATCGATTCACTATATAAAATTATTCTAAATAGTTATCAGTTATAGTTAGAGTCTTTTTTCTGAGAAATGCTCTAAAAGTAAAAATTAGCCCGTGGATAATATTAGCTTTTAATATCGTAACAATTTTAGTATTTTATGAACTAGGCGCTTTCTTAAATTTTGCGGATAATGACATTCAAAATGACCTCTGTCGTAAAAAAGTCTCAATACATAGATTTTTTTTCATTCCTTTTTTGTAATTTTTTTAAAAGTGATTTGGTTTTGATGGCTGTATTTTGTTACTGGAACATTTTTATTCATATTCAATTTTTTATTTCTTTATATTTTTTTCATGATACCACAAACTTAAAAAACGTTTAATCGGGAGGCCTTAATTTTGCTAAAAAGTGCTGTACACTACTTCTTCACTTTGAGAGAATTTGAAATAAAATGTGATGAGCTCTCAAATCTCGCAGTTTTAGGACTTCTCTACCTATAGAGTATCTTTACCTATAACTAAAATAGGTAAACTTCTCTCTTTCTAGGCTGATCTCGATCCAAATTATTTTTACTTATCAAGTACCATTAAGTGCAAGTTCTAAAAATAGTCTTAAAAAGATTCTATATGTGTCACTTATAATATATATATATATATATATATATATATATATATATATATATATATATATATATATATATATATATATATATATATATATATATATATATATATATATATATATATATATTTGTAAAATTTATATCTTCTGTTGAGGGTACGGCACAATGGACTCCCACATTTATCGTGGTCACTTGGAAGAGAGATGGAGGGATATAGTGGCGCCGGAGATGACGACAGTTCGGGTGGATTTTCTAGTTGCAAATTTACACCATGAGATAGTCAGGCGAACATCACGGAATAGTTATCGAGGTATTTTTTGAAAATAATGATTCGGTAACCGCGACACAGAGGTCTCATTTAGGACGCAAATTGGGCTTTATGCAACTAATTCCGTTCTTGGTCGAAATATAATCCTGAAATTAGTTTCAGACATGAGGGTAAGTGTGTCTGCATTGACAGGGAAACCAAGCGGTCATCCACAGAACATTATAACACCTTAAAATAGGCAACCGATCCTTGAATCTTCTATTCGAGAGATAGTTGAAACCATTTCCCCAAAGATGACCAAAAAAATGGCTTCGGTAGTGCATCGCAAATAACGCGTGACAACCGAGTGATATTTTTTTTCAAAACCCGACAGAAACATACTAGATTGTTAGTCTTTATCAATATATATAAAACAGTTCCGTAACTGACTGACTCACTGACATACTGACTGACTTATAACGCACAGACCAAACCGCTGGACATAAAGGGCTGAACTTTTGCATGGCGATTCTTCTTATAGTGTAGGGGTGCACTAAGAGAGATTTTTGAAAAATTCTTCTTAGATTTTTTTAAATTAAATGTTGAAGCTGTTTTTGTAATATCCTTTAAAGTTTGCATTTAAAATAATAATCCGAGGGTTATAAAATTTATATCACAAGAAAGAGCATAAAAATTCCTTTAAAATTAAATCTTTTTCCAATATGTTCCTCCATTTTCTGATTTTAGGTGAATTTTTAAAGATTTATTTTTAGAATTTAATTTATTAATTGCTGATCAAGTGGTTTCTTTTCTTTTAATTTTTCGTCATATGCATAACAACGAAATATACAAAAAACTTTATTGCTAATGCGGCAGATTATTGGATATTATCCTAAAAAAATATTAACGTACAGTAAAAGAAATGTTCCTCAAACTGTACTCTAATCTTTAGTATGTTCTATTAGATTTTATTTGAATATTTTCTTCTACATTACTTTATCTGTAAAAATATCCGTTATGATTTTTTTTTTATAAATATATATTTTTTTTAATCAATTGCATGCATTGATCGCTGTATTTATTATAAATATACATATACATATTTCTGGCATTAATTGCATACATTGACCGTTGTATTTAATTTCAATGTACTCCGTAACGAAGTACGGGTTTTCAGCTAGTCATAAATATAAAACATTTTTCCGTAAAGTTTTTCGTTCGTTTTTTATTAATCTTTGAAATGTGGGAGACCTTTCTGGCGCACACTGTAGTTTTTTGTATTTAATTACAGAAATTGTATAATCTCTGGAACAACAACATCAACAACAAAAAACTTGTTATAAGTCCTGCATAATCAATGAACAAAAGAAAAAAAACATTAAATTCTAAGTAGAAAATATATAAATTCGTAAACGTCATATAAAAGTATTGCTAGCAAATATTGACAATTTACAAAGATTTTAAACATAAGATATGAATAGAAATCCTTACTGGATGATATGAATAGAAATATTTATCCAATATTTTCAATTGATTAAAATCTAAAAGATACTTGATCCCATCACTGAAATTTATTTTTGCAAAAGATGAAAGTACTCCCCCCCCCCTCCCACACACACATGCGTATCTTTCAAACTGACTGATCGTACTTTGTTCATTCATGATGACTCTGACTGATATTTATGTGTTCTACCTTTCATGATGAAAAGTTAATTTCAAACGCTTCAGTTGAATTTTATGCCTATAAAAGATGATTTTCAATAAATGTTAAGCGCGGATAATTGATTCTTTTAAGTGCTGTTTGCAATTGGATGTATAAGATACAAACTAAGCAGTTTATAATTTACTACGCGTTTGATTATATAATTTCTATATTTTACAGAAAATATAACACTTTCGAAAAATGTGCGTAGTATGTCTAGGTTGCCATAAAATACATTTGAGCATATATTTTTTATAATTGTTATGAAATAAATTAGAATTTAAAATTCATTTAATATATTTTCTGATCCAGAAAGAAACTTGATTAAAAATCGGTTAACGAAAAATCATCATACTAGGAAAATTGGAAGAAATATCACTTGATGATAAATTCATGTTTATTAAAATTAGGATTGAAAATTCCATTAATAAAAGTTAGTAATAAAGACATTAAATTAAAAATATATATAGAATATGGGAGAAATTCATAAATTAAAATATCCACAATAAAGTGATACTTTTATAGTCAATATTTTGATATAAAATGCTAGTCTTTTATTTTCTCATTTCTATAATTTAAACAAATTAATTAAGGAAATATGAAGTTAGACAAATTAATTTAAGAAATATGGAGATTTATATTTGGATAATTAATGAACTTCTTTATTAATTAAAATAAATTTATATACTTCATACCAGATGCTAATTTCATGTGCAATCTTAACAACTACAATAGCTCTATATACAAATCATGTGGATGAATGTTCTGAACGCTAAACGTTTCATGTACGTATGTCCCTATACCTTAGAATGTTAAACTCATTTTCTCTGACATTAGAAATAATTAGTTGATATTTAAAACTATTCTCCGAAGAAAGAAATTAACATTGCTTAAAGTCTAATAACCGACTCACATTTGCAGGCATTTTGATATGATTTTGACAGGACTAATTTCGAAATGTTTTAAACTTCATGTTCACTTTCTGTGTCTACAAACATCAATTTAATTCACCTCCAGAATAATCTCTTTGTGTATCAGTAGTTACAAACGAAAATTTAAAGAAATGAAAGTAGAACTTTTGAATCTTTATTGGCAGATTCCAATAATCGATTTCTTATAGAAATACTCGGCAAGCCTCTGAAATAATTAAATTTTCTGTCATTTTAGCAAGTATATCATAAAATGTCTTTAAATAAGAAACTTTCTCGATTATTTAAAGCTACATCAATAATTTCCATTGTAACAAAAACATGTACAATTAACAATTTTGTTCGATGCTTAAATAATCGATTTTTCCAGATAAAAACTATTTAAGAAAAATGACTCTGTGCTTTTTCCAACAAATTAAAGAATTATTAATTTAAAATTTGCTGAACATGTTAACTTCAATCCTTTTCTTTATTACTAGAAAAACAAAGATTATAATTTTAGTTTTTTTCCATAATTCTGTATGCTTCCATAATTCTGTAAATTTAAAGAATTGAAGTAGAACTTACGTAACATAAAATTACGTTACGTAAAATTATAATCGGGATTCTTATTGCTATTATAAATACAATTCTGAGGAGAAAAAGTTTAAATATATCTAAAATAAAAACTATACGTTCAGTAAAGGTCATAACAGAAATATACTTAATAAAAGTATTTTTCTGTAGAATATATAATAAGGAATTATATTAGGTATATTAGATAATAATTATATTCGGTATATTAGGCAAAAATTAAATTAGGTATATGTTTATTAGGTAATAATATTAGATATATTAGGTATATAAGCAATTTTATTATGTAATTTAAGTATACTAGCCGCTGCACGACCAGCATGGTCGCTTTTAGTTTTATATATTTTCTTTTGCAAAACAACTCAACTGAAAGTAACATATGTAAGGAATGTTACCATTATTTGCCATCATAAATATACGTTGTTCAGGGCATTCTCTATAAAGCTGATACTAAAACATCGTGATCAAAAAATGTGAATTTCCATTACTTCAGAACAGAGTTAAAGATAAGACTGAGAAACCGAACACCAATGATTTTAAAAATTACATCCTTCTCTGTATGTTCTATTTTTCAAAATTAAGATATCTATACTTTATCATTACAACAAATAAGAAATTGTTGGGGAAAAATAAAAATATATAGTGTTTATTACACTACACTCTGTATGTATTACTGTTCACAATTCAGATATCTACACTTAATCATATCAAATAACAAATTGTTGGGAAATTTTCTTCACTTATAAAATGGAGTAAAAATTCAGCAGTTATTCAAAATTAAGATATCTACACTTTATCATTACAACAAATAAGAAATTGTTGGGGTAAATATAAAATATAGTGTGGATTACACCATTCTCTGTATGCACAATTGTTCAAAATTCAGATATCTACACTTAATCATATCAAATAATAAATTGTTGGGAAAATTTCTTCACTTATAAAATGAAGTAAAAATTCAGCAAGTACTAAAAAAGTGTAGACAATTAACTATTACTGGCTCTTGGTTGCAATGCCGGCGACGGTCAAGCCTAACCCCGCTATCATTTATGCTCTCTCTTTCATGCCTCTCTCTTAATGAATTATTTCTTTGCAGTCTTTCTTGAGACTGTTCACAATTTTCACTTGATCGTGTAGCTCGCTTTCGAGCATTCCTGATTTTAGTGCGTAAATCCATGTTGACACGCGGTTGCAAATTGCGGACGGCCGCTAATGTTTACATCTGATAGTTGCAGCCGTTGCCATTTGGAGTGTAGAAATATCGTCGATTTTTGTGCCGCATACCTACGCGTTTTATATATATAGATTACGTAAAAGTTCCATGATCCCTTTTTATTGTTTGTATTAAAATTCAACCACATGCACATAAAATAATGAATTGTTTTCGAAAAATAAATTACGCTACTTTTCATATTAATATCAATTACTGGGTGCGTCATTAATTCGTGCAAAGTTGAAAAATTCGTAATAAAAGATATAATGCTCGGAAAATTTTTCTGCTTGCGCCAATAAGATCAGAGACATTGAATTATTTTCCACGTAAAAAAATGCTTCCAAAAGTAACCAAAAGAGGGCGCTACACGTCCTACTGAGACGGTTTATGCAAATTAGGCAAACAGAAAATGAAACAGATCCCAATAATACGAGTCTGTGCATTTATTTTAAAGTAACAGATGTTCAACTTTACTAGCAGCACAAGGTAATAGTCATGTGAGGAGCGTCACTACGCCATTACAGTGGAATGTAGTATGTCGTCATCGATGGCATTTTTCAGATCCACCAAAGTGGTTGGGGTGCCCCGGTAGAGACTTTAAGTATCTCCACAACCAAAAATCTGTCGGGGATAAGTCTGGTGATCGTGAGGGCCACAGTCCTATCGCCGTGCGAAACTTTCGCAATGCTGCAGTTGTGGATTCACCATTCGTGTAAAAAAGTTTAACCACCTACGCTCGATCTGGTAAAGAAAGCATACTGCCGGCTTTGAATGACGGATCCATTTCCGGCCAGGTGATTCATTGATAGCCTGATTTGAATAAAACTTCTCAGTAGGACTTGCGAGCGCCCTCTTTCGGTTACTTTTTTCTTTTTTTTTTTACGTGGGAAAAAATATCCAATGTCCCTCGGATCCTATTGGAGCAAAAAGAAAAGTTTTCCGAGCATAACTTCTTTTATTACGAATTTTTAAACTTTTCACGAATTTATGACGCACTGGGTATACTTAATAAAGGTATTAAGTATGTATATATATTAATTTACGAGGCTTATTTTATTCTGACTATCACTTTTTCTCCCTTCATACATAACCAAAATCGATAAATGAGTTATCTATTTTAAAGATTAAGATCTCTGCTTCTGACGAATTGTTAATTTAGAATTGCGCATCGTATTGTTTATTTAAAAATCGAAGTATAAACATTATAAACATATTTTATTTCTCTAGATGGCATGCGCTCACTTTTTTTCCAACTTTAGCTAAATTTTAAAATCATCTGTTTTTATTATAATTTTGTGAATTAATCAATAAATTTCTTTATTGGCAATATCTGCATAGTGTACATTATTCATTTCGCATGGTTAAACAATTTGTTTGGACTAAAATCTATTTTCTTTCCCCCTGAAGAACATTTTATGAGTGATATTTTTCTTTGGTATGCCTTTTTAGAGTTTAATTTTATTTATTCAATTCTATTTACAAATTTGAATTGCATATGACAAAACTGTACAAAGCTATCAAGGGAAACTTTTACTTTGTCTCACAGTTAAAGGATAATCTATACATTATATCTGTAAGTTTTTTTTTGTTTTTTTAGCATGGAGAGCTATTTTGAGAGAACCACTGAACGTAAAAATATGATTGGGGTATCAGAGTAAAGGTTTTACCGTATAGATGCGTCAGCAGAAGAGAAAAAGGCGATTGACGCAACGGTTAGAGCCAGACGGATCGGCAAATTTACCATGGAAAGTCTACGGGAAAAGCGTACGAGCACGCTTCTTTATTTACATTTACTTTTATTGCTGGCACACTGAAGTTTTGAATTTCAAAAGCACGCTATACAGTGTGTAACAAAATTATAAGACCACCCAAAATATCACTCATTTTAATATTACACTGCATAAAATGAATAATTTTAAAATTTGAAGCAAATGAAAAAAGTTATATTTTCTCAAATAAATCGCTTAAAGGAAAACAAATTGAGTTAATTTCACAAAGAAAATGATTTTTTGAAATCTCGGTGTAACATAAATATAAGACCACTTTTTTATTTAAAATCGTTTGTATTTTTAAAACTATTTTATTTTTTCTTTCGAAATCGTAGATAAACTGTAACTTTACATCACAAAAAAGTCCAAACGATAATATTGTAAAAGAAAATATAATTTAATTTGTTTGTTTTCATGAGGAAATTCACAATGCCGCGTGGAAGAGAATTATCTGAACTAGAAGTTCGAAAAATTTGGTTTTATAAGGGCTCTGGAAAATCGGAACGTGAAATAAGTAAGATACTTAAACGTTCTAAAACTTCTATTCATAACGTTTTAAGTAAAAGAGATTTTTATGGAAAATATAAAAGATCTGGCTGAAAGAGAAATTATCAGCTCGCGATAATAGACGAATTTTCAAGCTTGCAACGAAACTGAACATGTCTACTCGTAAAATAACACAGCAGACAAGTAAAACTATTGCACATATGACAGTCTGGCACACTTTAAGATCAAATTCAAATGCTGCTCTTCGGAAATTAAAAAAGAAAACCAAGACTGTTAAAGTATCATAAAGAAGGAAAGCTGAAGTGGGCAAAGGAAGTCATGACCTGGGATGCTGCTTGGAAAAATATTATTTTTTCCGACGAAAAAAAATGTAATTGGATGGCCCGGACGGTAATATTTCCTACTGGCATGATTTGCGAACTTAACCTCAGATTTTCTTCAGTAGACAGATGGGTGGTTGCTCTGTGATGGTGTGGGGAGCTTTTGCATATGATGGGAAATGTGATCTGCAACGAATTCTTGGAAAAATGGACTCCATTAGTTTTCAACAACTGCTTTACCAACACCTTATACCTTTAGCCCATTTTTAGGAGGATCAAACTGGAAATTTCAGCAAGACAATGCGCCATGCCATGTGTCTAAATAAACTAAAAACTGGTTTCAAAAAGAAAAAATCGAGGTCTTAAACTGGCCAAGACTTAGTTCAGACCTGAATCCCACCGAAAACTTGTGGGGCCATTTGGCTCGTCAAGTGTATGCAAGTAACCGTCAGTATGATTCTGTGTATGAATTGGAACTAGCTATCATGGATGAATAGGACAAAATTCCCAAATATTTGCTCGAAAATCTAATTAATTCAATGAAAAATCGAGTATTTGAAATTATTCAGAAAAATGGTAGATCAACATCATATTAGTTTTATTAAAAAAAATTGTTTTAACTAGCGGTCTTATAATTTTGTTACAGATATTTGATTGGAAAAATTTGAAATTGTTGATAAAATAACTAGTAAATTTAAATCTCTGAAAAATAATATACATATATTTTATATTTCATTTATTAACATCAACCCAATTTAATTTTTAAAAAATTATACTATTTATAGTAAAAATCACAAAATCCACAGTGGTCTTATAATTTCGTTACACACTGTATGTATTAAGTTTTTAAGGCTACAATGGACCATGAAAAACTTTTTTTTTATTTATCATCCAATTGCTATGAAATTTTGTATACTTCTACAGTGTTGTTTAGAGATGAAAATTCTAAATTTAAAGAAAAATCAGAATGTAATTAATTAAGATATTAATTAAAATCAGTTTGTTAATTACTCTGTTTTTAAAAATGCTCCATGCGCATCAATTTTTGTCTCAGATATCTAATTTTCTCTCTTAAGCTAGATTTATACAGTTATAATAAAATTTACTAGTAATATTTGATTTACAGTCATATTTATAAAAACTAGAAAAAAAATCGATAAAAATAGGTCATTTTATGTAAAATTTTATCAAAAAATTGCTTTATCGAAAAAATTTTAAGTTGTTTTAAAATAGTATGATGAATTTATTAGTAAGTTTTATTCTAACATATATAAATAATCATTTTGTGAAATTTTATGAAAATGCAAGAAAAGTTATGACACATGGAACATTTTGAACTTACCGAAACGACATGAAAACTTGTTTTCAGATAATAGCATTTAAAGTTTGAATTTGATTAACATTCCCATTCGTTACATTTGAAAAAAATACTTATAACTCGGTTAATAAAGATTGGATCAACATACTTTTTTTTTAAATTTAAAGCTAATGAGTTGCAGAAACATTTTCTGAAAGAAAAAAAATCGTTTGGGGGACATATTTTTGTCAATCTGAAGGTCCATTTTTGCCTTAATTGTCATTGTCCTTATCTACCTAAGGCCCTCATTTTAGTATCGCATTTAAATTGCTCATAGTGTTCTATGATCAGTTTTATAGTAAGTAAATAAATCCTCTATTTAAAAGTTCTATGAGGATTTCTTTTACTTAGAGACTTATTTTGAGAATACCGCTGAACATAAAAAGAAGACTGAGGTATAAAAATTGAGGTATCTTAATAAATTAGTGAATTTTTTTCTATCATCGGAACTTTGCCCTTCTTACTTGATATGAATTTGTCCTTTTCAAAAAGATTAATCGTGAATTCCGACGGGTTTCTACTATACTATTTAACAGTAATTATCTACAATATTTAACAGAAATAATTTTCTATAAAAGAAGTCAATCTGAAAAAGATATTTCCCCCGCCGACCAGATGACTAACAAGATCCCGTAGCAGTTTTACCAGCAACACGATTTTCCGTCAAGTTACTTCTTTGAAACTATACAAAATATTTTTCCTGATGTTCAGCAACCAGAAGAAACCCTGCCTATGGAAGCGGAGTCTACGACAGAAGTTAAAAAAAATTCTCATTACTGTGAAGCCCGCTTGGCTGTCCAATTTGAGTTCTCGTGACAGTTAGTTGGAATTGATAAATTTGATGTTATGACTGAAATGCTAGAGTTCAATATGCATTGAGCTGCGTAAGTTAGAACATTTGTTATTCCGAAAATGAAGTGAAATTTGTTCGATTTCGTGCAACGGGACCACTAGTATTTCTATATTTAATATGATAAGTAACTATATTAGGTTTATTGGGTAATAATTATATTAAAAATATTAGGTTTATTAGGCAATTATATTAGGTAAATTAGGTTTTTTAGCAATTACATTAGGTAATTGAATTATATTAGCTAATTATCGCACTCTCCGAAGTTAGTCTATTGATTAAAATTCAGCCGCATGCTATTTAAATAACGAATTGTTTTCGGAAAATAAATTCTGCTACTTTTCATATTAATAACAAATGTTTAATAAATTCGTAAATATTCCTCTTTAATTTTTCTCATCCAATTTTAGGCAACGGTTGTAAAAAAGAAAAAAAATTCTCTCTTTATCTCCACCTTCAAATTTAATCATCTACGCCTTGAATGAGACGCCGCTGAAAACACTTTTACGGGCGAAGCCGTCTAATTCAGAATTCCCGAAAACATCAATAGTCGGGGGACATTATGAAGAAATCGGAGTTTCAGGTGCGAGAAGGTCATTAAGTAGATTTCAGACGGTGTTATTATAGAGACATAGAATTTTCTCATCTTCTGCGAAATATTCGGGGATTATTCGGTTGTAAAATAAAAGGGTGCTTGCGTGAGCTTTTATGTGAGAATGGCACTAAGAGAATAATTTAGTAAATATGCTTTAAACAAGATTTCATGAAATATATATACTATCATATAAAAAGTCATGAACTTTTTCGAAATAGCTATTAAATACATGTTTTAATACATTTATAAACATCGTATGCTGTAAAAATAGATGGTTATAAAGTTATTTTTATCTATAAAATTTTTTGTTTATGTGATTAAAGACATTTAATTATTTTCATAGTACTAGCAAATGAGTGGAATGTTTCAGCCAAATATATGAGAGGCATTATTGAAAGTTATGTTATGTTGTTTAAAAAGATATTTTCTATATTTTAGATTTCTCTTTTAAATTTTAAATTCAAATAATGTTTATAATAAATTAATTCGTTGGAAATATCTTAATTGTATTTTTATAATAAATTCGATATTTTTTCCTAGCATAAATAAAAAATGTTTCGAATGTGATAAATCTATCAAAAGAAGTAAAATTTAAGTAGTGATTTAATTACAATAAGAAAACGTAATCAGTATGAAATATTCAACAGATTTTTGGAATAGCTTCTGACACTGGAGGCTAAATAGTAATAAAACCCGATTAATAGAACAGAACAGAAAATTCAATCTTAGTGTCTCATTATAACAGCTTAAGGACTAAAAGACTTGGTTCACTCCATGGTATGGCATTGTAAGACCGAAATAAAGACTAAAGGTTACCCAACTAAGTATTTACACACCAGGTGCGAATTTTTGTTTATTTCATTTTTCGATGTTTTTCTCCTTTCTTCTTTATAACTGCTATTCTAACAAAAAAAACATTTTTGATTCAATTTTTGATTCAATTAACTTTCATCACATTTTTGATTCAATTAACTTTCCATTGATATACAATTTTATAGTATTACTTAAGAAATGTATTTATGGGCCCTCAAACTACAAAAATGCAAATTTTCCAAAAGGTTTTCCCAATTTTATCCACAACTGTATATATATATATATATATATATATATATATATATACACAGGGTGTCCATAATTAAAGTCCCACTTTCAAAAGGCTGCAAACGAAACTTATTCTTACCCAGCTTCATCTTGGTGTCTTATATAACGTTACTCCATCTTTACTTTTTACCTAAATAATTAGTCTAAATAGCAGTCAGTGAATAAAGGCCTGTGGCAAAGAACTACAATTTAAATACACCTAAGAATTCATTTCCGAATATCAAACCACCCCAATTAAATCCATTAATTATCTGCCAAGCCATCATCTCGATCCTCGCGATACGTTACCAACCCCGATCGAAATCTATTCCTCTCTGCGTTAAAAACTCTTTGTTTCAAACCGTCTAATGCCAGAGCGCATGATCAAAAAACCACATGGAAACTTCCAGAATCGTCTTTTGTTTATGTCAGCAATATCTTTGCGCGCTAAACCTGTACATCTAAAATAGATTCATTCGGTGGAACTTCAACTTACTTTCGCGAATCGAGGTCACTTCCCGAAACGGGTAAAAATCCTTTTCAACGCGTTTTGACAATGATTTTAATGTTAAGTTTTGCTATTCTAAAGCTCCCTGTAATTTTCTCAATTAATGTTTTGACACACACACACACACATATATATATATATATACTCTATAGCCTAGGACAACATGAAGTAACGACTCCTATTTAATAACTGTAGGCAGAATACTGCGAAACCTCTCAGAACTTGTTTGTCTTTAACCCTCCTTAACGCGTGGAATTATTCACGATATTTCAACAGATGGCAAGAATCAAGTGAAGTAAAATTACCATTCTACCTAAGACTATTTGAAAGTTCATAAAATTTACATTTGGAAAACATAGGGTAGATACTGATTGTACGTCCTCAATTATCGTTTTTCTTCAGTTGATTCCTTGTTTTATGTTTTGAAATGTCGATTCATACAAATAAACGGAAATATGTTATCCATGCTATGCACAATACTGTGCTGTTTTATGTGATCTAGAATGCTAGTGCAATAATCTGAATTTTAAGATACAGTTGTCACAACCGTGGGGAAAACAATGCTTCTTTGTAAGTTCTTAAGCTATATTTCCTTTAAATCTTCAAATTTATGCATATAAATTTGCTTCACTTATCGCATTCAATAGCAATATACGCAAATTTTTTATCCACCAAAATAATATTTATAATCCTTACATTACATATTTTCCGCCTTTTAAAGTAGAGACTGTTCAAATGTGAAAAATTTGAATCTTCATGGCTTCCGAGAACATACATTCTGCCTATTACGAATCTCTAGGGATTTACTTAGCGGGAATCATACATATAAGATTAAGTTCCATCGTGCTTAATGATGTGGGGAACCGATGGTTTCAGATAACATCTGGAGTAAAAATTAAGAAACAGATGAGCAGATATAATAAAGAGATCATCTGAAGGATTCAATCTCTAGCAAATACTTTATGAAATTCATCGAGATGTTGGAATTTCTGATAAGAGAAGAATCTTATTTTAGAGCTGTATAAACTCCACTCGATATGATTTCATTTCCATGAATTGAAATACACTAAAATCTGATTTATTTTTTGACTTAAGGTTCATAGATTAGTATCATTAACAAAAAAGTCAATTCATAAGGCACTTTATTTATGTGAGATTCATATTCATTAGTTTAACATTTAATAGCAAGTAATAGAGTATTCTTTTTCTATATTAAAATTACCATACTCTTCAGGTTTTTGTATATAAACGTAAATAAATTTTCAATATGAACATAATACATCCATGCATATATATTTATGTAATCTTTCGCCTAAATATCTTAATTAAACTGACCTAATTACAAGAGAGGAAAAAATTATATTTTCTAAAATTCAGAACTCTTTAATATGGATAAAATATCTCGTGATATATTAATATATGTTAATATATTTTTCCAAGACGATTAAATAAATATCTGAACTTTAAAAATTCAGTTTTTGCCCTGTTTCAACCTGAATGAAGTTTTATCCCATTAACCAAAACTTTCTAATAAATGCTAATCCTAGTCAGGATTTCTAACTCTCAGCATTCTAAAAAATTTGCGTGTGATGATCTAACGGAATTAATAAGGATTATTTTACATAATTATTCAAGTTTATAAGTGGTATCTTTCCTGTTAAAAACATTTAGTTGTTATTTTGGTGTCCAGGAATAGTGCAGAAGAAAAAAGAAGGAAAAAGAAAAAAAGAATGCACTTCCAAAGAAGAGGGGTGTCATTGCCTAGCAAGCGGTTAGACTTCTACCTGTTGGTCCTTGGAAGTCATTTTATTTTCCTTTTACCACCGAACGGAAATTTCAGTGGAGGCATTTCCCTATCCACCACCTAGGAATGCGTCCACTAGGGGTTACGGATTCCCCCAAGGGAAAAGGTTTAGTACCTGACCTATATAATACGGAAATGTTTAGTTCTAATTCAGACGTAGTAAAATATAGCAAACTTTTCTCGAAGAAGAAAACGCACAATATTAAGTTTACATGGATGTCATGTGGCAGCTTGTATGTTTCCTCTATCCAGGGTTCCCACCTATGTCCGTTACACCCCCCTTAACTTCTAAACAGTGACAGCTTAGGTCATTAAGTTGGTGTCTAGGTATAGTAAAAAGGCTATGCGCTACTCGATGAGACAATTTTCAATGCCATCTATCGGGAAATTTTGGAATTAGCTTTGTTATCTCAAAACCAGTACGAGATACATGAAAAAAGTCAATTACAAAGTTGTTCAATATCATTGATTTAGTAATAAAAGATTCCTTGCGTACATTAATACTGAAAATATAATGTAAAAAATGAACATTTGTTTGGTCGTGAATTTCAACACTATAGCGTCGTGAAACGCGAGCGAAGCTCGAAAAGACCACCTAACGGACTAAATAATCCAGTCCAGATTGCAAATGTGTATAGTGGCTAATGGAGAGCATTTTCAGCAACATAAATAAATGATCCTGAGGATAGGGAAGTGTCTCAGTTTCTGTCTTCCACTCTTTATGCCATGACACTTTTCGAAATCGTGACCAAACAAATGTTCATTTTCTACATTCTGTTTTAAGTATTAATGTGCCCTTTCTTACTAAATCTATGATGTTGAACAACTTTGTAATTCACTTTTTTACCGTATCTCGTACCATTTTTGAGATTAAAACGCACATTCCGAAATTTGTCGATAGATGGCGTTGTAAGTTTTCTCATCGAGTAGTGCATAACCTTTTTACTATTCCTAGATACGAACTTTATGGCCTAAGCTGTCACCTTTTCGAAGTTATCGGGGGGGGGGGGTGTAACTGATATAGGTGGAAACCTTGTATAATTAAAGTGCCGTAAAATGTTAATTTATCAAACGAAGAATACAATTTTACTATATAGAGTTGCGTATGCATTGTTTTCTTACAAAGATAATTACATAGTAGGTCAAGAGTTTGCTTTACCATTATTAATTGTGTATGACATTCTAAACTGCAGACCGATATCTAACATCTCTATACGAGTTAAACTCTAAATCCCTTCACCTGTAATCAATCTATGGGTGATGGTTTTGGTGCCAGGAAAATAGAAAGTATAAGTTGCATTTTTTGTAGTTTCCCTCACACAACTTGGCAACTCCTATGGGAATTCAAAGGAAAATTATTCTGAAAGTGATATATTTTGGTTTTGCAGACTTTTAGATCTGTAGATCACGCAACATGTCTGAATTATTTCTAAATATATAATAATAATCTAGCAGTAAACAAATACCACTCTTTAAAACCAAACTTTAAAATATTAAATTCACCTGAGATTCAAAACTAAGTGGTAAGAAATGTAATTTAGAAATCTAAAAAAAATGCTAGACAGAAAATCTTTAAATCAAAAACACTTACATTACTAAAGGACGTATAAGATAAAAAATGTATATATCTAACTTGGATACCTAATTTTAATTGCTATTGAAATAAAGCTTAATACTAACAACATTACTGATAACGTGTGACACTTTATCAACGGTACTGAAAAACTATTGAACAAAATATTATTTCTATGAGACTTTGTTTTCTAAAATAAACACATTTCAGCACTGAAAAATAGACCTCAAGGGCATTTTAATCAACTTGATAAGAACCCGCCAAATCGTTTTGAGAAAGTCACATAGTTACAGTTAAAACAAATCCTTTCTTTATGAGGCCTCGAACATAAATGCACATAGTATATCACCAATATTTAAATTTATAACATATTGTTATTAAAATATTAGTCAGCATAATACTGTCATTTTAAACATTTTCATATAATTACAAGATTAATATATTTTATTTTAGTTTAAAGGAAAATTTTAGAGTCAGTAACAATGCTACGTACTCCATTAAATGTAAATTTAAAATAATTTATTTTGCATTACTTTAAATTTGACACAAAATTAACTTAAAATTTAAGACAATGTGTAAGGAGAATTATAACTAATCCTTTTGCTTTCAGAATGGTTAGATTTCGGACCTTAGACGTTTATAGTTAAAATCCTATGGTTGGAATAGTTGTCTGTAGTTGCTAGGGGTTCGCTTCAATTTCTATGCTCTGATTGCATTTTAGTTCTATTTCAATACAAATGGTCCGTCACATCATAAACGAACTAATGGAGCTATTAATTGAGACCATAAAATATGTATTCTCATAAATTCATCTAAAATATCATGTCTTATTATTAATATTATAAGTAATTTTAATTTCATTTATACATACAGCATTAGTTCATCATGAGTAAAAATTGAATCAGAAGTGAGATCACAAGGTTACATTAAATCTTCATATATATTACATTAAACATTTTGACATTTTAAGTTATCGAAGTTCCTTAAAATCATTGATATTTTCTGCGTTTATGTTTATAGTACTGAATGTAACGCATAGTAAAATAAAGAATAGTTAATTTGTATTGAAAACCTTACAATTCCGTCTATAATTTCGGGTCTGCATGAAACGCAAACAGACGTTTTCAATTAATTCCACAAGCAAGACAATTTATTGTTAGACTTGTAACTGAAGAATATTTCGGTTTAAAAAAAAAAATTTAATCATTTGAGCAACTTTTCAATTCATTCAACCCATTACCCTGCATTATATAATAATTTCAAAAGTTTAACACTTCCCAAGGATACATCATTTTCCCATCATCATAAAATTATTAACGACTACATTTGAAACTTCTGAAATATGCGTGGTAAGAATCGATAAGAAAAAGATATCGATTCCTCCAGGAATAGATACCTGGAATTTTTAGTTTACTCCCAATTTCCTTGCATGTTAGCCAGGTTTATGGTAGATTAAAAGGTTGGTTTAGGAAAGGAGATATTAAATTTATATTCACTAAATTAGAACCGCAAATATGTTTTAGCATAAAGGTTATAAAAATAGTAATTACATTATGTAAATAGTTACATTGCAATTGTATGTAATTCATGGTTAAAATTGATAGAGGTACAGTCGATATCTGTGCTATAAGTATGATTATGTAGCAAATACATAGAGCAAAAATTCATAAATGTGAAAATGAATGTGAAGAAATACTTTTGTTGTTTATTTGAATCCACACATATGAACGACATTTGCATTTCTTACTTTTAAATTAACCTTTCATAACAGGCTTAAAAGTGTTTGCTTTCCTCGGATATATACCTCTGAAGTATACTTCTAAAAATATTCGTAAACCGGGTAAATTTGCGAAGCAAATCATTTAAAATGAGGAATTAATCTAGCTTCCTGGATGCTTTTTCCAGAAACACCCTTTACAAAATTTTATATTTTTATCTCCATCGAAAAAAAATGAGCAGTTTTTTTTTTTCAAAGGCTGGAAAAAATTTTGGCAAAGATGTTAAAATAACGTTGTTTGTACGTTGTTAAATCTGAGGCCTTAATCAATGTAGCGGCTATATCTTAAGGCTATGACGATACGCGACATCCGTTAGAGCTCTGAAAATCTAAACGTGTATCAACTGCATTTATTTCTCTTCCCGGAATAAGTATTCAGAAAAACAAATGGGCTTAAATGGGGTCGCTTTTTGGCGTGATATCGCCATGAGTGGCAGCTATATTTTTTCTTAGTTTTCTTGCAAGAAAATATAAGAAAGTATATGTATTTCATACATATTTATTTATTAAATATTTTAGCGTTTAATCCCGTTATCTCCCACTCAAAATATAAAACAAAATATATGCTAAGGTTTTGTTTTATTTCTTAAAGAGTTCTTTAACAAAATGTTTTGATATCATAAAATACTAATAATTGAGTAATCATTTAATCACAACGAAATATGATGCAAATGAGTTTTTATACGTAATTAAGATGTTAGTAATATTTCAAGATATTGAGAGAAGAGCCAAATTAAAAAAAAAATAATAAATGAAAATATGTTTTTAAAAACATTTCTCTTGGCAACGTAACAAACGGCCTGTAGATCGCAGCCGATTTATTTCATCTTTTTTATTACCTGGAAATCAAACAACCAAAGATGAATTCCTGAAAAACAATTGGCATCAGAACATTCTCCCAATTTTCACAATTTCATGCCCCCTTTTATTTCTTTTAACCTTTTACTTGGTAAATGCAAAAACAGAAACAAAATGTCTGATGCGTCAGCTCGAGAAATCTTAATCTCAATGGAAATGGCGCAATGTGGGATAGCATGAGTCGCTTGTTGGGTGACCAGAATCTGAAACTATTTCTTGGAAGACCAGTGAGTAAAAAAAAAGCTAAATATAGGTTGTCAAATTCGGACCTCAAAACTATAGTTTTCCCTAAATAATTACACGCTTTGTCCTCACTGTGTGGATGAATAAATGATAATCGTAGGAGAAAAAACACCATGGAGAAAGGAGATATCATAAGCACACGAATTTCATTTATTTAGGTTAAATATTTAAGACAATATTTTAGAAGTTTTGTTGCAATAACTTTTTTCTGAGCAATACTTATATATAGCAATTATTAATTCTGAACTATAGCAATGAATATTAATTCTGACTATAGCAATTATTAATTCTGAAAGTAAAAAAAAAAATTAAAAATATTTGAAATGATTAACTCATCCTTTCAATATATATAAACAATAAAATTATTACTTTTTATTATCGTTATTAATACTAGCTATTATGACTGGTCTATATCAACTGCTGCACCATCCAGCAATTTTACATCATGTCAAATGTTACCGGATTTGAAAGTGAAAACTTTTGATTGCAGGCGTTTCTGAATGGGTCCTTTTATTTTCTTATATATTAATCAACAAAAAGATTTGTTTTTCCTAATGGCAAGAAACTTTACAGATGCAAAGATCAATCTAAGGCTGTACAAAAAAATGAATAAAAAACGGAAAAAGTAAAAAAAAAGTCATTGTCTCTGAATTCGGCTGCTAGCTTCCCAATATTACTCCACCAAAAAGGACTTTCGAAAAGCTCTGTAATTCAGCAAGTGGCGGCTATTCATAATACGTCGATATCCGCACACAGTGAGGACGAGATTTCAATCCAAAATGAAAAATATTTCTTGTCGAAATGTCGTGGCCGACAGATATGCGAAATAGTGCCACTGCATCACGACTAGGCTAGTCAAGGATATCCACGTCTCCAAGAACGCACAGATATTAGATAACATTTGGTAGGACATTTTTTTTGTCAAAATTGAACAGACAGTATTCTTCCCTCTTCATTAGGTACTAAACCGTTGGCAGTCGTAGTACTCTGCAGATCACTTGCACATTTTTTTCAGCGCCATCCGCTATCTCATTATGAAAAATTCCACAATGACGCGGGATCTACTCGAGTTCCCCAAAAGTCCTTCTTTGTTCTAAATCACGAAGGAAAGTTTGAAATTCCGGGACCTGTGGCGGTCCTGTGGTACAGCGCGCTGGTTTTCGGTGCTGAAGGTGCTCAGATCGAATCCCGGCGTTGCGCCACCAAAAAATGCCTCCGTTTGTGTTGTCCCTTCATAGGGGACGATGCTGATCCACCTATGTGGTGCCCCCATAATCAAGAGGCCAGTAAAACCGCGGTGATAATAAGAGACTGTTTAAAGGAACAAGGCCTCCGCAATGGGAAGAAAAGTTTGAAATTCCGTAATGTCACTTGAAGGTGTATCATCAATTGATTCGGTAGATTGGAGAGTAGATGTTAGTAATCAGAAAGTTGTAGTGATAAGAATTGCTTAGATCAAGCAAAGTCTTACTTGCGAAGCGATCTTATTAAGCGATAAGAATTTAGATTTAAATGCATGATGTATTTAGACTTCTTTAGAGTAACTACAGATTACAGCCTTTATGCATATAGGGATCTGTTTAAGTCTGTAGTAACAAAAGATGATACCATAACTCCCCCTAAAAAAAGAAGAAAAACTGCGAGAGAAGTAATTTTGAAAGCATTGATTGATAATTTTTCAACACTTTTGCTAGACTGAGTTACTACTTTTGAAGAGTTTTACTCTTTCTGATAAAGAAAAGAGATTGAATTCTGAGGAAAGTTGCAGTTTTAATAAGAAGAATTAAAAAATGAATATCACTTTACATTTCTATCTTTATTGCAGCTCGTAAATATCCCATTATTTGAAAATGAAATTTATGCAAGTTGATAAAATGTATAAAAGGAGGCTCTGTTAATTCAAGTCAGTGATAAGAATTGTCGCATTATAATAAAGTGCGCGACTAGCTCCTGTTAATGAATAATTAAGCCAGACTATTTAAACGTCAGAATAAGTTGTCACACATGGTTGATTTTCCACGAAGTCATTTGCAAGTATATTTGAAATAGTTCATCACTTACAGAAGATAAAATTTGAGCCATTGCATAAATTTAATAAGAGAACTGAATAATTCCTTTCTCGTACAAATATATCTCGTGTTTAACATCCTAAAATTTAATAACTTGTATATTATGGTAAAACCGTAAAGTAGGTTTTCTAAAATATATGATAACTGTGTTAGAAAGGTTTTTAAATATTTAACAGTGTATGAATAAGACAATATTACTTAAGTTATGAATCACGTTTTTCCTATGTATAATGACCTTATATACAGAAAGAAGAGATATACATAACTGCAATGCATTTATCAGTCAAACCTCGATTACTAACACAAGCATCTCGTGTATACCGATGGCCATTAACATAAGTTTATATTAAGGATTTTTTAACCTGACATAGCTGATAATTGCACTTGATTTAAAAGAGCTTAAAGAATTTTGTATAGCGTTTTTCTAGTAAACGATAAATTTCATTTTATAAAGCCCGCAGCAGAAAAAAGCCAATCTTTTTTTTGGGGGGATTACGATTAATAAGTCAAATACAAATGGAATCAACTAATGTGAGGGAGATATGTATCACCCACTTATCCCAAAACAATAGAGCTTGATTTTGCCCAAAATGCATGAGATATACCATGCACTATACCATGGTAAGAAGCCAATAAACAAGGGCAAAACTTCATTTCTTCTTGGTACATTTCAGGTGTCTATTTTGCTTAAGTGCATCAAAGATTTTGAATTACTCTATTCGAATGGCTTGAGCAGTGAGACCTTAACAGCTGCTAAATTTTCATATGAATTTTTACCCCAAAATAAATTCAAGACACTATTACGTAAATCCTAAACAATGGGGTAAAATTAAATCGAAGAGAAAATTATACAATATATATTTTGCTCATTAAATTTGTTGTGATGATTTTTGTTTTCTGTATAAAAATATTGTAAATGCCTTGCTGTCCATCTTCCTGCTCATAGCTTTCGATTCCTGGAATGGTTTTCTCGTCATGTGTGGTGAATGGGAGGCTATCGCCTCCGCCCCCTGTCTAGAACATTTGCTGCCGTCTTGAGGGTCCTGGCCATCATTATTTTGTCTTGACGGACTCCACTTGTGGGAGAAGGTTTTGGATGAATTCCTGCTATCTTGGTGAGACCACAATTTTCGGTCATTATGTTTGAATGACTTGTGGTAAGGTGTTGGCCCCTTTTTTTTGGCAACCTTCACTATTTTTTCTGGGGGCACACATTTTCTGGCAACCCTTACTTTATAAATGCTGACGACAGTTGAATTTAGAGTTTTTGATGCCCAATTTTCAAAGGTTCAGAAAGTCTGTTCGATGTATTAGATGTCCGAATAAAGATTCTTGAAAACAATTTTTACATAGTGTTTTGTTGCCCTGCAGTCCTGATTGTCCTGAATAGATGATATTCCTTCCCACTGAACTCAACGCAATGTCCAACGCAAGAGAAGTGTAATGTAGCCATAACAAAGTAGTGCTGTGATCAGGATCATGCAGAAGACCTGGCTGTGATTGAGGAGAAGGACCGCCATAACAAATTTAACTCGTTCCCCTGTGTTAAGGCAATATTGAATACATCTATTTGCCTGAAAATAATGTATGTAAACATCATATCGTGGCAGGCTGACCACTTGCCTGAGAGATATGCTGTATAGAACCATAAGCCCACGGTGAAGAAAGCGGAGATTTACACAACAGGCTTTGGTCGACAAAGGACTGTTGCGCCATTGGTTAGTTTAAACTTATCATATAAGACAGATAAGATTTGAAGGTATTAAACTTTCGTTTCTCAGCGATAACTTCATATCAATCCTCACGCATTTAAAAAAGATAATAAATATCATTTCTAATGTATAAAAGATAGAACACATAATAAAAGTTTATTTACAGATTTTTATCTAATATATATATATATATGTGTGTGTGTGTGTGTGTGTGTTTGTTTGTTTCTTTGCGTATGTGTGTGTGTTTGTTTGTTTCTTTGCGTATGTGTGTGTGTTTGTTTGTTTGCGTATGTGTGTGTGTGTGTGTGTTTGTGTGATAATTTTATTAATATTCTTTAATCGCCCTTTCTGAACTTTCTTTCTTATGTGGTAAGCTTTCTGACGCCTTGGCGAGATGATTCGCCTTTGCCAATACTAACACTCTCCACCAATTCCTGGCAACCTTTCTTTGACCTAATTATATTTTCACGAGCAACTTCAGACGGCGAGGCTGGCTCGAAGTGAATAAGATGTGTTTCTGTCTTCGTGAAATAAACTTCAATTATTCGTTATGATTTGGAATCCTTTTGTTACGGCCTCGATTGCATTACTTTCAGGGGATGACCATTTGGGTCATTTCATATATATATATATATATATATATATATATATATAATATAAATAACGTACAAAGAGCACTATGAGTAGAGTCGTAATAAAAATTAAATTTAAAAAAACTCTTAATTAGTCTATATCTTAAACGTTCAATATTCTTGGAATAAAATAAAATAATCTAAGAATTTAACTAGTATAATTTGTGAGAAATTTTAAATTAATAAGACATACAAGCTCATCACATTATTTTAAAGTGCAGTATCAACTTTTAAGATTAGACAAAATATTTTATTCGAATATTCGGAACGAATACATACATATGCGCCCATTTAAACATTATCATACAATCCATCTCTGAGACGATATTCATGTCAAATTACGTTGCTTAGAAGATGCATTGTACTATAAATACATATACACATGAAACCTTTTAACATAACTGAAAACACTGCTGAGCTGGGTATTTTATATCCTACCAAGCTTTTGTGAATCTTTTGTTGTGCGCATATACGAACGAGACCGGGCAAATAATAAGGCGCAGTCTGTATCATTTTGGGTATATTTTCACGGTCCCTCGTCGCGAAAATGCATTCCAAGGCAATGATAATAGAGTTTTGATGTAGTGAAATCTAAAATGGATATTACAAATAACGTTCCTGTAGGATCTACTCGGGGGAAATGTAAAAGGGATGTTTTGTAATTACTAGAGAGAGCGAGGAAATAAAACCGGAAATGTAGATTATCCTGTTACTTGATCCCAGAGGAAAGGCAAAAGGAGTGAAGTTAATATGTGTGATGAATAAGAAGATGTTTTGTTTACTTTATTATCTGCCCTAATGGAGAAAAAATAGGAAGTTACGGATCAAATTTTAATTCCGTTTCTCAAGAGCAAGAGAATTCATTGCATTAGTCAATTCAGATTACGAATTATATATTTTTTCTCATAAAATTACCAGTTGTGTCAATAAGACATCCATTTCAGTAATTGTAACGTATTTTATCTTTTAAAAATCACACACGCACTCGAAAAAAATGATGATAAAATGAAAAATGCAGTCTGTAATTACCTGCGTCAATATTTTGAATTTGTCGCCATATGAAACCTTTTTAAGTATTTAAAAGAAATGTGGAGATATTTTTTTCCCTCTCGAAGCAATTCGATTTCGCCTCTTAGTTTATGAATTGATAAATGTTAGGATGTAATTTAAACCCTTATTTTCAAAAGATAAAAGATTTTATTTATAAAAATATGACGTTTATTTCGTAGAATTAATTCTTTAAATTGGATACTTTCAAGAAATTTTTATTGTATGAGACACTCATTATGAATTATTTTCAATGCCTACACACTCTCACGTTATAATGTATATAAAATCTGTAAATAAAATTTTATTATGAGCTTCAACTATTATACATATATAGTGAAACTTCTCAATGGCGAACAATCCTGGATTGGAAAAAAGTGACCGTTAGATATCTGTTAGTGTCCGTATATATTTAGACAGAGAGAGATATATATGCTCTATCATTTTTGTACATTTCTCCAACATTTGTAGTATTTACTTTAAAATTTATTATTACATTACGCACTCAAGAAGGTGATGAATATGTCCTTAACAGTATCCAAAATCAAAATTTTAAGAAATAAAATATTTTTGGATATTTTCTTTCCCTTATTTCCGTTAGTTTCATTTTTAATTCAAGGTTATTGTCTGTTTCCACAAATTGGCATAAAAAACGTATTTAAAAGCTTTTCTGAGAAAAAAAAAACTTTACGGTTCCAAGCAATACAAATGAAACTTATCTGTTTTGCAATTATATGCCTCAAATAGGCATTACAGAGATCCATCCAGTGCGAATATTTCCCAAGTGCTTGAAAATTTTTTCATCCCGACTGTTTCATCAAAGCTTATTTATCTCATATTTTGACATTTTTACATACAAATCGTGAAGAGTTTAAGACAACAAAAATTTGATGTAGATTGTTGAATTTGAATTCAATCATCTCCTTATTTTTTTCAATTTGTGCACCACCGTATCAGGCATCATAAATGATTTTGTGCTACTGATCATCTCTAGCTCACTTTGTTACTTTGTACCTGGCGTTATCCTTCCAAACGATGACAAGTCCGAAAGGACAATGGATGAAATCAACATTTATGATCAAGGCTCATATAAATGATCATTTTAGAATCGAACATAAACTATCTAATTTACCTCGTGATTTTAGATCTTGCTCAGAAAATGTTACCACGATGATGAAGAAAATTAAAATTCTTAAATTGAATAATAGGATCTTTAGCATTTCATTGCGAACGAGTACTCTTTAAGCGACATACTACTACGGAATAATGGTGCCTAACTTGTAACTGATTCGACAGTTTTCCAATCGCATGGTACCAATATGTGCAACAGAAAGCCGTTCATGGAGGGGTTTTCTTCCAAACATCAAAATAAGTGTTAGGTTCAAGCTAATACATATATAATAATAATAATAATAATAATAATAATATATATATATATATATATATATTCAAGCGATATATATATAGTGCACTTGAAAAGATTTATAACAATGGCAAACACTTTCCCTCTATCTTGAAGTCACATCTTTGTAAGCTTCGACCTCAAACACATAAATGTACTTTAAAACACCCTTTTCGTTCCCTCCTCTTCATGCCATAAGTAAAAGTAATATAAATGTTTACCCTAAATGTGCTCAGAAAAAATCCCAGCAGCAAAGAATCACTTTATTAGCATTACGATAAGATTAGGGTAATAAAAATAAACCCTCAAGATATTACTAAAAGAGGAATTTAGCCCGCTGAGGCACATCACATCCAGATAGGTCAGCTATTATTTGGCAGGAGCTGCTGGTCAAAGCATTACATTAAATTCCCTGAATTATAAAAGGAAAATGACTGTTTCCTCTTTACCATTTAGAATGTTTTGGGGTAATAGATATTTGGCAGCTGTAAAAATCCATTAATATTGAAAACAGGATTGTTGACTGGGATTAAAAGAGCCCTATAATATCCAATTAGAAACAGTTGCAAGTTAGATGCGAAATTTTGAATAGTTAAATTTATGTATACTATTACGTACTGTCCTATTATGAATTCTCATATAAGGTAGAATTGTTTGCGTAGTTAAATTTAGATGATGTAAAATACTGTACTTGGTAAATTATCGTTTTATAACTATTTTAGTAAATTATGAATTATTTATTATACTTAACTGATGTTAAATATTCATTTTGAACAACTGTTTATTTAATAATAATGCCTAGAATTCTTGATAAAGTTCCAATACTCGCAGAAAATAGCTTTTATATCTTGTTGTATGTAATTCACCGTAACGGATTCTAATTTTAGACAATATTTAATGAAATAAAAGCCTGTATTTTTCCTGAAATATGTTACATTCAGCACAAAATATGTAATAGCTAAACTACAATATACTGTACTTATGATAAAATAGTTAATATTCTATGTACAAAATTCGAAATACAAAATTCAATAACAAAATTCAACATATCAATGAATATACACATTTTTTTAGTTTAAAAATAAATTAATATACCTTAAAAATTACCAACTTTAAAATCAAAATTCTTTGTTCTTCAGAGATTTTTTTTTTAAATTTAAAATATCAAAAATTATTTTAATAAATTTAACTGTAACTGAAGTTTTTATCAAAGGAATGACATAATAGTGGGTCATTTTACTTATACATCTTTATATTACATGTGTATAAAATTTCAAGGTATTCTGGGCTACTGTGCTGGTGATATCTTGTTCGAAATGACATAACAATGAAAAACAAATCGTTGATATTTTAAATAATTACAAAAATTTCTCTTCAAGGTAGAAAGATTTAGAGCCATGTTTCTAAACAAGAAAGAGTGCATAACACACAGTAAAACTTTCGCATTCCTTAATAAGTTACTTTCATAAGCACTGATGATTGAATATATGGAATATATGGATATGTTTGTCGAGTTTCCTAGCTTTTAAAAGACACCTGAGCCCTTAAAAGATTGAAAAAAACTAAAATTCTAACAAGGGAACCCCAAGTTTATAATTTCACTCCCAGGGATTCTACAAACATAAAAATGTTGAGAATTCCTGCACTAGTTAGTAGTTATAGAAAATGGTCAGGGAGAAAGACAAAATTTTTGGTTCCAAACCAACCATCGGTATGGATAATACACCCTATAACAAAAAAAATCTATGGATCCAGATGCAGTTGTCCGATTGTAAGGAAATTTCATATGCAAAGATGTTTTGACCGAACATGCACATGATTAAAATTTGGTGTACAACAGAGGAATTTTCGTTACAATCGAAAAACTCTTTTTTGAAGCGTTGATTTTCTTGTTATATTGTGTATAATAACAATCTATAGTCATCAAAAACCCTATGTTGGTCAGAAGGGTTATTGTGCCTAATCGATGGTAGTTAAGATAAATTTCAATACATTCTCATCTATGCTGATGTGTAAAACAATTGTTTAAATTTGAAGCCTGTCTCTCGAGCTAAATAATAAAACTGATACCAAATGATGGCGAATATGCCATTGTAGTGTAAAAAAATATTCCGAAGTCTAATATAATTACGAATATGCTCATGATATTTAGTATTCTCTAGTTAATTGTTTGAGAAAATAATCAGGGGGAAACAGACAAAATTTTCTGATCCAAACCTCCTATAGGTATGGATCAAATTATAAGAATCTATATTCCTTGAAAACCCTATGTTGGGTCAAAAGGGATATTATGCATAATTATTGGTAGTTACAATAAATTTCAATACATTCCCATCTATGCTGATGTGTAAAATCATTGTTTAAATTTGAAGACTGCTTCCCTTATTTTTCCTTATTTCAATTCATAACGAGCGAAATAACGAAACCGATGCCAAATGATGTCGAATATGCCGCTTTGGATTTAAAAAAATATTCTGCTCCTAAAGAAAATTTGCTGATGAACAGTTTGCGATCATTAATGTCGGGCTCTTATAGAATCAAGAGCAGCTTCGTCACAGAAAAGTCTATTCATTAGAGAATCCCATTTAAATAAGATATTCCTGAAAAGGAAACCCATTGGAATTGCTCAAGATCTGGACTATTGTTTCCTCCATTCTCATCGTTAGCGACTAGCTCTCCAAAGGTAATATCTTTTATTTCATTGATTTCGATTGGGCGAAACCTTCTTTCACTGAATTAAAGCTCTGAGATTTAAATATAGACTGGATTCCAAACTGAGTTACTGGAGTTCACTGGAAAATTAAGCAGCAAAAAGAAACCTTAAAGTGCCTAACTTAATATTAGGAAATTAATTTTCAATTTGGCAGAGGTATTTGTTTCCAAAGAATGAACCTTAATGTACTTTCTTGAAACTGCTTTGTTGTTTGCACACGTTTTATTTATTGATTTGCGGGAATGGGTATAATTCTTAAGGTATGTTTATTAAATGCTGAACGCTATGGGATGCGAGGATGGCATCTCTGCACTTAAAATATCATAGTGTGTAATCAATTAGTCGAGGTTTGTTCACATTTTTTTTCAAATGAACAAATACGTAACGTTAATCATAGAAATACATAATGTTGAGAATTGTCAATGAGGAGTAATTTTAATTAACCATGAATCCATTTATCAAAAGTTTACCTATTTTAAACCTTTTTTAAAAATATTACGGTAGAAATCACGCTTTAAAACATTTATGTTATTAATATAATTACAGTTATTAATTCAATACACTCTCTTTGTGTATATAATGAAAGAATATTTTAATGTTTTCCGACAGCATGTTGAATTTCAACGTATTTATGGAATATAATGTCATGAGAAATTCGACATCCTTCATTAATAATTAAAATATCAGTTTGAAATTATACGAGTAACATTTTTAAAAAAATCAAGAAAATAATATCCTAATGTCAAATGATCACTTTAGCACGACAGTTTAAGAAATAATAAAACTTCAAAACTTTTTTGAACGGGAAGTTGCTATGCTAGAGGCCATGGCAGTAGTTTTGCAGTGGGAAAAATATAAATAATAAAAAAATTGAGCTTGAATGCTTTTGAAGCCACCATATGACATCTTTGAAAAAAATCGGCTATTGTAAAGCAAATTCTTATTTTCAGCAAAAGATAAAAACCATGAATGTATTTGACAGCTATAAACAAACACATTTTTTACCTTAATTTCAACTTATGATCCATATAAAAAAGGCTAGTATATACTTTTGCGATACCTGGATGTCCCAATGTGGATGCTATTGGCTTCTAATTTTAGGGCTTGGGGCAACAATACTTTTTATATCTTACCGCTATTTTTTTTCATATGTTTTCTTCAGGGTATCTTTATAAATTTTTGCTGTAACTTTCAATTGTTTGAACTTTTCTCCTCGTTGTTATAACATATTTTTATTTCTTAATACTTGAAACTGATAATAATTGTTTAAAATACATTAAAAATGGAGTTGTTGCAAGTCTAAATATGATTTTATTTCCCAATCCAAGTAATTCCAAATTTTTAATTTGAAATTAGGCAATTTAAAAATTATAACTTGCCGATAGATCATTTTCTCTTATCACTTTTAGTTGCGAATAAATATTAGGGGTTCATTAAATATTTGTAGGATTGTAAAATTGTGAGAGTTTGAAAGCTTAACACATTTGAAATTGACGTAATTGCAGGATCAGCATAAAATCCCTAATGAAAACCTTAAATACGTATAGGTGTACACAGTATAGGTACTTAACACATAAAAAAATGAAATAACTTTTTATGAACAACTAAACACTGACTTTAAGAGACGTTGTTATGTAATGTACATCTTTATTTAATTAGAATCAACAAAGATCATCCATAAAAGACGTCTTCAAAAGCGAAGTAATGGGAATATTTGTTAAATAGTTAGAATTTGTCGTACTCTAAATATTCATAAGTTTTAACACATTTTTATGTTATCCCGTTAAGGGGGACAGGGACACATTTTTAAAAAATATTTATTTATTGAGTTAAAATTCTGAATTTTTTTAGATGTTCAACCATATAATTTGTAAATAAAATCACACTATAAAATTTCTCAAAAAGTTTTTAAACAATTTTAAAATTTGAAATTTTTAATAAAAGTGGGGTAATTTAAAATCTTTATAACTCGAATTATTATTTGTCGAATTTCAAAATTTTATCATTTAATTAAACAGAAATATATAAGTTTTGATTTTGATTCAGCATTTTTTGAAATATTAATTTTAAAAGAAATTAAAAATATTTAGATCAAAAATTACAAAAAAAAACTGTGTAACTTATTTTTAAAAAATCATATTTTCAAAAGTAAATATTTTTTTTCAAATTTGCTGAATCAAAATTAAAGTAAAATAGTTTAAAAAGACATGTTCCAAGTTTCAATCATTTATGTCTAACGGTTCTTAACTTATAACAATTTAAATAGGAGAAATGGGGGAAAAAAACCATCATGAAGAAAAACGAACTTACAGGTTTAAACAACGATTGGCTACTATTAGAATGTTGCAAAAAAAATAATAATTTATTCTGTTCTAATTAAGATAGAAACATGATTTAAACGTCATTTTAAGCGTAAAAAACAAACACAAATTCTGCAATAATTTTTTTTTTCGAAAATTCAAAAAATTTTGTGTCCTGGACGCCCTTAAATTTAATTTCACAACTAGAAAATATTTACATTTTAATGAAGTATTGTAATGAAGCTGAAACAACACCAATAGTGTTTGTTTTGCTCTGTTTAAGATTTTAATCAAAAGAATATTAAAAGTACATAAAATTTCAAAAAATTTAATCTTTACTGATAGCTAGTGTGTTTATTCATATTTAAAATGGAAAATAAAAGATCTCTCATTGGAAAAAAATCAAGTTGTTAATTTGTTATTGTAAATTCTAAAGAAAACTTAAAATTCTTGATTTCGTTTGTATTCATCTTTTTTCTATTGACTTAAAAAATAGAAATTAAACTACATTCAACTACTCATTACAATTCATTGTATTGTCATACAAGATATGCATTATTCAGCATTTCTTCATTTGTAAAACGTTATGAATGAGCAGCATTTGTAATTATTTTTGCATAAATATTAAAAACTTTCTACAATTTAATTCTTTAAAAACCATCTGTATCAAACACGAATTTTCTGCTGACAAGATTAAACATTTCTTTACTTTAATTTATCATATATGCTGATGTTTAAAAAAATCCATCCCACAATATTTAAAAGCATTGAAAAATATATTTCCAAAATTAAAACGAAAAAATCTTTAAAACAAAATACAAATATAAATAAAAATACAAATTCACAAACATGATTTTTTTTCTTCTTTCTCCTTCTTCTTCAGTTTTTCATGCATCAGGCATTAAGGTATTAAATCATAAGAGCAAAAATATTTCCTTTCATCAAAATAAATCACTAACAAGCAAAAGCTCTCAAGAGAATTTGGAAAAAAATGGACATGCGTTTTTAAAAAGAGGATGTCTTCCTAGAATCTGGAGCATTTTCAAGTAAATTTTGAAATACCATAAAATTTTAATCATTGTACAATTAAAGTATAATTTTGAAAGCAGAATATGCTGATAATTTAGAATTCGTCTCAGTCACATGTGTATCTTTCTTTCGTCAATAAATCAACGTAGTGGAAGATAATTTCCCTAAATTATGTACAGAAAAAAATCATAGATTTAAATAGGCTCTCAAAAATCTATTATACTAGGTGCACCCAAAAAGTAACCAGACAATTTTTTTTTAAATAAGAAAAATATTACTCACCTTCAAATAAATTTATCTTCTTAAAAATAATCGCCAAAGGAGTCTATACAATTTTTCCAAAGTTTCTTCAAGTCATTGAAGCCCTCTTTATAGGTGTTGGAACTAACCGTTCGCAAAATGCGCGTAACATTTGATTTAATATCCGAGATGTTTTCAAATCTCTGTCCTTTCATGGATTCTGCATTTTTTTATTGTAAAGGACTTACTCACCAAGAATTCGTTCCTGAAAATCAAACAATTAATAAGTATTTTTGCAAGGAGGTACTTTTTCAATTAAGAAACAGGATAAGGCGAGTTAAGAATGAACTGTTTAATTCTGAGCAATGGTTTATTTTACACGATAATGCTAGGCCTCATACAGCAATTTCTGTACAACAATATTTTTCTAAGCATTCAGTTACAGTGATAAATCACCCACCATTATCGCCAGCTGATTTCTTCCTTTATCCGAAGCTTAAGATGGCCATGAAAGGACAGAGATTTGAAAACGTCTCGGATGTCAAATGAAATGTTACGCGTATTTTGCAAACGGTTAGTTCCAGCGCCTATAATCACTGTTTCGATGACTTGAAGAAACGATGCAAAAATTGCACAGACTCCTTTGGCAATTATTGTGAAGGAGATAAATTTATTTGAACGTGAGTAATATTTTTCTTATTTATAAAAAAAAAGTCCGATTACTTTATGGACGCACCTTGTATTTCTAAGAAGATGTCTTCTAGAAGTATAGAGAATAGAAGTATTGTTTTATGCTAAAACTATGTGTAAAAAACTTTAACTATGCTCAAAAAAGGTGACAAAATTCTAAAAAATAGATAATTTAAAAAATAGATATATATTAATGAATTTTCAAAGCCAATAGGAAAAGAGAACGAATATTCTGTTGTTCAAGCCATTTGTTTATGCAAACAGTTATATAAATTATCGCTTACATCAACAGATAACATAAACTAAATATTCGAAATACAGCTGATATTTCGTATTGCAAAGAATTTAGTTTCTGAAATAGGGATACGTCCTCGTCTTAAATCTCATCCCTAACAATGCACTCCTAGAATATACAAACAATTTGCGAGGTCGATACCATTAATAACTGTAACCCAAGCATCGGAGTGTCACTCAGGTATTTGTATTTGGGATTTCAATTACGGAACGGTGTAGATAGGTTCAAATAAATGATACTTCGATGGGAATCCACCGGTACTGATTCATTGTTAACCAAAGTGTTGCGAGGCAGACAGTCTCGGAAGGTAATCATTACTGAGAATCTAAACGGTATTTACAAGCGGGATCCATAAAAACAATCATTTGTTGCCGTACATTTCTCGAACAGTATTGAATTAAAGTGGAACTGTTCCCTGATATTAGAAAATTTATAGGAAAAGTATTTTTACTAATTGTACTGCAGCATTTATTTTAGAGACACTCCTTAGGAGAGTACATAATTTTGATATATCAGTATTTCTATGTAATAGTTTGTCAATATCTACACTCTTGTGTGCTAAAATTTGTTCAATGTCAGTTTACAAATAAAGAAATATATATATATATATATATATATATATATATATATATATATATATATATATATATATATATGAATGACACGGAGCTTATTATTATAAGCTTCATCATGGTGTCTTATATTACGTTGTTCCATCTTAACCTATTCCTAAATAATTATTAATGATATAGCAGTTAGTGATTAAAGGCCTGTGGCATAGAACTACAATTTAAATACACTTAAGAGTTTATTTCGGAATGTTAATTAACCCCAATTCAATCTATTAATTATCTGCCAAGCCATAATCTCGTTCCTCGCGATGCGTGACCAATCCCGACCAAAATCTATCCCTCTCTGCGTTAAACTCTATTGTTTCAAACCGTCAATGCTATAGCGCATGCGCGTGACGTATGCGCCGAAGATGAACCCAGAGGCGCGGCCTAAGTTTGATACTATTAATAGACTCTATCTTTGTTCGTTCAAAAAGGGAATTTCCCTCCTTGGATTGAGAATTAGCGCCTGCTCGTTCCATGTGAATATTAAAATAGTGGCGTTTTACACCACGAAATTAACCATCCTGAAGCCCCCTGTAAGTTATTTAATTATTATTCTTTTTCTAATTAATTCTTAACATACATACATATACATACATACATACATATACGTATATATGTATGTGTGTATATATATATATATATATATATATATATATATATATATATATATATATATATATATATATATATATATATATATATATATATAGAGAGAGAGAGAGAGAGAGAGAGAGAGAGAGATATGACACCCGATGGCGTAGTTGTTAAAAGCGTCAAGCTTCCATACCGGAGGTCCAGGGTTCAACCCTGCGACTAGGCAAGGTCGACTCATGGCTTTCATCCCTTGAGTGAGTCGATGAAATGGGGACCAAGCATACTTGGGAACTGACTCTGGGGGTCCCGTGTCAGGTTGACCACCTGACCAAGACATATGATGTATGGCACCCCCCAGACCATGGTCATGAAAGCGGAGATGGGCATCGCAGGCCTTGGTCCACAGTGCTGAAAAGCAAATCGGACTGTTGTGCCATGAGTTATATATATATATATATATATATATATATATATATATATATATATATATTCTACCATCTATCGGCGAATTTTTTTTAAATTTTAAGGCAAAATCTTTAATTTCCAATAAACGGCATTAAATCGATAGCTTAATCCTGAACTGAAGAAAGTGCAATAAGCTCGACTATCCAAGAAAATTAAAAATAAACCATTGTTTTCCTGAAATGACCTCTTTGTTGAATTTCAACAAGTGTTATATGAAAATCTTCAAAATTATCCTTCGACGAAAATATCAAGAGAGAGATAAACCGATTTTGAAAATTTCTGCCAATAAATGGAAAATTCCTGACTATAGCAGGGGTACTCAAAATGCGGCCCGAGGGCAGCATGAGGTCCACTAAGCACTTATGTACGGCGCGAGACACTCACCCCCATTAACAAGCAGGTGCTTTTCTAAACATAATTTTGGAAATGAGTACCTGAGAAACACTAAACTGTACAAAAATGTGAAGCCTGCTGCTCACGGTGTTCGAATCTTTGTGAATCATGCATTTCCAAAATGAAATATGCTAAGAACGTAAACAAAAATTTACTTTCTGATTCTAACCTGCATGACGTATCGAGCGTAACACGTAGGAAGTATAAATCTAATTTGTCTAAAGTAGTCAAAAGTTTGTCTCAATATAAAATATCTCACTTATTTTTAAATAAACTTTTGAATAAATTTTGGCCTTCAGATCTACATTTTACATTTTTATATTATGAGGTTTAGTGTAATATAGCAAAAATGTGAATGTGGTCCGAGAGAAAAAAAGGTTGAGTGTGACTGGCTCTATATATATATATATATATATATATAGATATATATATATATATATATATATATGTAAGGCCAAAATGTAAAGCTAAAATATGGGGGGTCTTTGTTTAGAAAGAAATAAGAAATTAACAATTTAAAACGGTGAAATTATGAGATATCGGGATAGGGACATCGCAGAGAAAGTATCTTACGGAGTGAACTTGATTCACGTAAATTGAAGAACCAGGAAGGGAATCTATAAATAGTAACAAAACTAGGACCGCCCAGGTCTCATCTTCGGTGCAAACGTCACACGCATGCGCGATGGCTTTAGATGGTAAAAAACAATAGCGTTTTAGTCAGACGGCAGGAAATTCTTGATTAAGACAGTCACGCGTCACGCGGCAGCTTGATAAGTTCTTATTTTAGTTAAATTTTAGTTGGATCTGCAAATTTTCGTGCTGATGTCGTGCTGTGCTAGCGACAACGATGCCGATTTTACACTTCGAATAAGCATGGATTTTCGTGGATGCTGGTTACTGTCATACTATCACCAGTGATGCGGGTGATTTTGTCTACTGCAGTTTGTCCTCTGAGAAAAAACGTCCGGTTGTGCCAACACCATTGCGCGGCGAGGATAACTTTGCCGTTCCGATTTTCTTCAGTCGTCGAATCATCGCGGGCACCATTTGTTTTTAGTGTGACGCAGTGAATATCGTTCTCTCTGCGCTGTTTTTCGCCAGAAGACCTTGAATCGTGGAGTGTTTTTTTTCATTGACGCAGCAAGCAGCGTGATTTAATGTTTTTCATCGGTGGTGCTGTATTCGTGCACTTCACGGAATTTCTGAATTCTACAGTGTTAACTATAAAAACATATGAAAAACGATGCATCGTGCTTGGGACCAGCTCGACAGTTACACCAGGATTGAAGGAAGTTAAGAAGATAAAATTTGTATATGCTGGATAGTTAAATTGGTGAAATGAAATTACTTTTTTGTTTGACGGGATATTAAAAAAGGGTAAGCGATACTTATTAAATTTTTAAATGTGAAATAGGTTTTATATGTGAAAAGATTGTGTTTGAAGGGTAATGTTGGAAATGAAAAAAAAAATTTAATGATGATGTTTAAATAACTGTGTCAGAATGTTAAATACGATATGGGTTTTTTTAGGAATATTATTTTTGATGAGATTAGTTTTATGTTGATAAGTATTTTTGTATTTTTGAAACTCATACAATTTTTTAAACATAGAGCTTCCCCACCCAGTTTCACTGAAGAGTATGTCACTTCGGTTAACACTTGAGGTTTGGATAAATGAGGAATATTAACTGACACATTTTAAAAAGATTTGTGATAAGATATGTAATATTTTAATTTTTTTCTCAGCGGATTTCATGACTGCTGGAAAATTGTTGTTTTTGAGAAGGTTTTGAGTGATTTTGATTAGAGTGTTGAGATTGAAAGACTTATTTCATGTTTTCAAGAAAAATTAATTGATATTTTTAACAATTCGAAATGATTTAAATTTATAATATTATGAAATTAATTTGTGTATCCATCTTGTTCTTGGGGAGAGGGGGGGGGAAAGCAAAGTAATGTACTAAATTTGGAGCAATTTGAAATTTTTTGCAGATTCTGGTTTCCTGGTGCGACGATGGTCATTTTATTCCTTGTATATATTTTGTGTTTATTTGAGTGCCAAAAAGTATTATTTTAATTTACATTTTGATAAATATTATTTCGAATTTTATAAAGTGTTCTTCAGTTTCAATCATTTACAATTTCACTGGTGTATTACTTGGATTTATGTTGATTTTACAGTTTCTATAAGTGTGCTTATGTCTGAGTCTTGACATAATTTTGGTATCCTTTTGATTGCTATACATTTTTGATAAATTGTGTTAAATGTTTTTATAGTGTATTTTTTGGTCGCCCAGCAAACTTAATGAGGAGGACCTCTGATTGTTAAGTGTATTTTACTATACAGAAAAAAAATAAATAAGGTGTGGAATTTGCAGTAATGTAAGATGTGAAAGTTTACGAAATATTTTAGCCTTGAAATGGGTAAAATTTGAATAGCATATTGAAAAATGTGAGTTTTTAACATGTTTTGTCAATAAATAAGAAAATGATTAATGTTTTGACCGGGCTTGAGCTGTTTCACATGCCTCCTCATGTCATTAGGATTAGTTTTAAATAAGTCATTGAGTGATCATGAAAAGTACATAATAAAAATTTGAGAAAGGAAACTGTTTTGAGTTATGTAGATGATTTTGAAAGTTGATACCATTCATTTGAATTCTAATTTACTGTTTCTGTTCATATATTTTTAAAATTCAAATTGTATATCCTTGATTTTATTGTTTAGGTTGATAACATTTTGTGATGTGTTTTCTTTTGATAAAAAAAAAATAATAATGTGAAGTAAGATCTTATTTTGTTTTGTTTCACCGTGGGATTTTCTCGTACAGATTTGGACTTCTACATTTGTTAAAAGAACTGAGTGTTTACTATATTTACTTGTGATTGAGGTATTATCGTGTTTTCTGTAATGAGATTTGATAATAATCGTAAATTTTATTGATTTTTATAATTTTGGAAATTTATATTGTGATGATTAATATTTTGTCAATGGCAATTGTTTCTCAAATGGAGACTTGTGTAAAATGTATCAATACCTTGATTCAATCTGGCTAGGCGTGAATAGATAAATTTTTTAGTTAGGTTTAATTTAATTTGTTATAACTGGGGAAGGTACCACCTAGCTCAGCATCCTTTTCGGTTTATACTTATTTGGGATATAGAAATTTGATTTTAGTGTTTTTCTCTTCTGGAGACGTGCTGCAGAGAATTAGCTACTCTTTGTGTGCAGGCCTTCAGGGGGACGAGCGGGGGGGGTTGTAAGGCCAAAACGTAAGGCTAAAGTATGGGGGGCTTTTGTTTAGAAAGAAATAAGAAATTAACAATTTAAAACGGTGAAATTACGAGATATCGGGATAGGGACATCGCAGAGAAAGTATTTTACGGGGTGAACTTGATTCACGTAAATTGAAGAACCAGGAAGGGAATCTATAAATAGTAACAACACTAGGAACGCATCGGCCTCATCTTCGGTGCAAACGTCACACGCATGCGCGATGGCTTTAGATGGTAAAAAACAATAGCGTTTAAGTCAGACGGCGGGAAATTCTTGATTCAGACAGTCACGCGTCGCGCGGGAGCTTGATAAGTTCTTGATAAAATTAACAGATTGAATCAGGTAGGAAATTATTGGGAAAATAAATTATGTTAGATGTATTAATTGTAATTCTTTGCCACCGGTCTTTTAACTCATTGACTGCTATAACTTTAATAATTATGTAGAGATAGATTAAGAAAGAGTAAGTTTGGATGCAAGATGATGTATTGGGAAGGGTGTAAGTAGCGAACGTGTCATATATATATATATATATATATATATATATATATATATATATATATATATATATATAGTCTGGAAGATAGTCTGCTAATGAATACTTTAAGTTTTACAAAATCCCAAGGGCATCGCATATAGTTAAATGTTAAGGAGGATCGTGGACCTCTATTTGAGCAAATTCTTTTTCACTGTAATATTAATTGTGTTATATATATATATATATATATATATATATATATATTCCTGTAGGATAATAGCATCAAAATAGTTTTTTCAAGTAAAAAATCATTTATGAAGCTTCTGTAAGTAAGTAATATAGGCAAGTGTAGAAATAAACTTTAAATCTGTTTTTCTCAAAACAGATTTTTCAAGGTTTCTAGATTTTTTAAATGCTCCATGTGATTTAATTTTTGTACAAAATTCGGGAAATTAATAAGAAAGAATCCTGATAGTGTTTACAAAAAAACTTTGTATACATTTTAAATTTCAACTTCATTAAGTTAATTAAATTTGATTTATACCTTATTAAGAGGCAAAATTTTGTTGAAAATTGGGGTAGAATTCAGAAAAAAAATCTCTCAAAAATTTACATTTTAAGGAATTAAATAATTGATATCCAAATTTGTTTGTAATACAGTTTTAAGTGATTACAATGTAAAATCGAGTAAATATCTCAAAATTAATTCTCAAGGAGCACTTTAAAATTTTGTTTTTAAATTTTAAATTTAAAGAAATCTTAAAATTATAATAAGATTGGAAAATTGTTTTAAGTTATTTATATACTTAGGGTGAAATGTATATATGTACAAAATTTCATATCGCTATGATAAAAAGTAATAAATAAATAAATTTTTACTTTCAGAATAATTAATTAAAATAAAACATTTTGTTATTTTACTGTAAAAATAAATGTTCCTATCTATACATAATGAAATTGCAAAATAATCAAGAAAAATCCCCTGAAAGATCTAAAATTCAATTAGATGTCTATTAATAATAATAAAAAAGATTAAAGGTTTGGGACATTTTAAAATGCTTCTAAATTTATAAATTTGATTTTATCTTTTGTTAATAGCTACAGAAGCAAACAAAGAAAATTGACAAAAATTATTTCACTAGGAATATTTAACTTATAACAGTTCTTAAATTTCCAAAACTTTTTGCTTCTATCAAATAAATTACAAAAAAATGCCCAAAAGGCGTGTTACCCAAAATTTAGCTTTTAACCACATCGGCAACTTACTCGAACTACCATTACCCAAGTAATTCCTTCAACGGGGTTTTATGGTTTTTACAGGGAGTGATAGATAAAATTGATGCCATAATCGTATGCCAAGGAAACATAAAAATCTGAAGGATCCCTTAATCCTTAAAATAAACATTCTCCGCTTGTATTCCGATATCCAGAATTTATTCGCTTACACTGACTGGAATACAATGGACCTATCGCTGCGGGCTACTGGAAGTTGAATGCATTCTCATTAATGCAGACTGCTTCAAGAAGTGCTTAGTCGGGTGTTTGCATTTCTAACGTTTGATTACGCTGGAGCTATAGAGTGCTGGTAATGTTTAGTTCAATTTACTTTATGTTATTTACATTTACAAATAGGCCATTGGAATGGCTTTATAGAAGGAAAATTTAGGATTAAATAGACGATGTTCCTCATAAATAATTAACTTGGATTTGAAAGTAATTTTTATTAGTTATTAATTGACTCCTAACAATATAGGTATCTTATTTGTCACAAAAATCATAAAAGGCAGCATGCATTGAAGAACTGATTATATTAACCGTTTTAATATAAAATCTTTATATATATATATATATATATATATATATATACAGAGGCTGTTCGCACATTTTTTAGACGATTTTGGTAAGCGGTAATAAAAAATCGTTTGCTGCAAAAGAAAAAATTGCAATTGTACTATGTTTTTAAAAGTCAAAATTATCGTCTGCGGCATGAAAGTTTTGTTTTTATTCAAAATGGCGTTTTTAAAAAAGCAGTGGTTCGAAGGCTACATTTATGCTCTTTCCGAAGAGAAATATGCTTACTCCGTTATCCAATAACGATGTGAGAGTCATGGTTTTGTGATATCTAAAGCGTCGATAGGTAATATCGTCTACAAGAAAGGAAAAAAACGTCAAATTGGAGCCTCAAGTGGGACAAAAAATTCAAACAAGTATCTAAGGAAAAAACGGACATCTTCGACTATTGCAAAGGTACGTTGTTTAATGTTAAAAGAAAATCCCCCTAGCCAAAGGATAGTTGCAAAATTATTAAAATGTTCGGTGTCCACTGTAAACAAAATGATAAACGTTGATTTAAATGTGTTTTTTTTTAATTAAAAAAAAAATCTTAAGAAAGCGAAAAAACGCAATGTGCATCGTCTTCTTCCAAATCATATCGCTGAACGCAGAACACGCTGCAGAATTCCATATGAGAAACACTTATCCAAAGAAAAATAGAAAACAATTGTCACAATAGATGAATCATGGATGTATTTAAATGATTGCAACAAAAAAAGAGCTATTTATTATCATAAAAGGGGAGAAAACAATTTAAGTACATGGTTCAAAGAATCGAAAGAAAGTTTTTTTAAGGGATTCATGATTGTTGCTGGTTTTTCTTATAATGGCAAGTTAAAACTAAAGACAGTGGAAAAAATGTCAAGATTAACTCCAAATACTATCAGGAACATATTTTATTGCCAATTTTTCTGAATGAAATACCATCGCTTTACCCACAGTGCCATCAATCTGTGAGACTCCATCAGGCAAAGCTAGCAGTCACACATCAAAATCCACTGTAAATTTCCTAAACGAAATGGAACATAAAACTGGTATCAAGGCCATACCCTTCACTGATATCCCTACTAAATCTCCCGATGTATTACCTATGGATTTTTGTTCTTTCTGACTTTTAAAATCTATATTATCCAAACGTCGTCCCAAAACCCTTACAGGACTCTGGAAAGCTGTTCAGGAGGAATGGAATAGAATACCTCTTCTGCCACTTCAAAACGCATTATTATCCTGGAAATTGCGGTGTCGAAAGATAGTTCAGAATAAGGGATGTCAAATAGCACATTTAAAACACAAGAATTTTATGTAATTTAGTTTTGTGAATACAATATACATCGTCTAAAAAATGTGTGAACAGCCTCTGTATATATTACTCCAGAAATGTATGGAAATAAATATTTTTTCAGATTATACCTAAATGATTATCGGTTGAAATTTCTTCAAATCAGATTAACATCAAAATATAAAATGGCACGAAAAAAATATGATTCGTTACTGGACTGAAGTATACATATAAAGAATAAATTTAGCAAATGAAAAATAAATTACTCTCGTCGTTACGACTCGTATTGGAGAAGGTTTACCGCTATCTACAGTTAAAATCAAAATTCTAAAAGTCAACTATCTTCATAATTAAACTGATCAACATCGGATAGATTCAAAGTGCCAGTCTGGCTTCTTTAAAAGACACGATACTTGGATCAATAACAACACACTGGAACCACAAAGATTGTAAAGAATCATTTTTCGTTGTCTTTCTTTCTTTCCTCTATTTTCCACTGTTTGCTCTGTTTTTTTACATACCTTCACTATGACTGATGTTTCTCACACGTAATAGAAATTTCACGAATCGTTTTGAAAGAGTTTACGAAGATTGCGATAGAAATATAAAGTAAGTTTAGCTCAAGCGAGTTAGAAACAAAGCTAATGACAAATGCAAGTAACATAGAATATTAATGTAAAAATCTACAAATCGCATTTAAACACTTTCTAGCAATAAATAATGCAGAATTATTTGAAAGAGATTATAACGACCATTTTCTTCACGAAATACTAATTGGTTTGATTAGGTTTAGTTTGGAGCGCTACGGTCAACTTTGTGCTACAAGAGGGCTAATTAGACTGGAACCTTAAGTTTAAAGCCAATTTCGAACGGCTACAAACATCCATGACAGCATTGGGCCTCGAACCCACAGGATCTAAACCTAATTCCAGCGCCCTAGCTATTCGGCCATAAACGGGTTTCAAAGGAATCAGAACATTAACTGTATTATATATATACAAATTAATTACTGAACATTCAAACAGGAAACATGTTAATCTTCAGATAAAATCTGCCGCATATCCGAACTCTGGATAAAGAGTGTTTTATGCTCAAATTGCGACACGGTTCTCTTAATCTGAAGGATTTGTTATCAAAACAGCTGTATGTTGAACCTTCAGTTATTCTGTGACGGTGGTTTGTTAAACAAAATTTTAAAGACGTTATCATGGAGACGAATATAATGCCCTATGACAATGTGTATTTGCAGACCTTATTACTGCAGAGGTTATCGTAGTAGTTACGAATGTTGAAGATCGTGTTATTTGGTAGAAAGTACTACAGAAGTTCTACAGAATATTTCACAGCATATTTTTTAATAAAAAAGCAAATGAGATTTAATTATTACGCTTTCTACATTTCAATATTTCTTTTTTTTCTGCTTTTTTAGTTTTATTGGGATGAAATAATTTTTATTTTAAATTTTAGTTACGTTTCTTTCTTTATTAAAAAGTTAAATGAAACATTCACACCATGTGGTTTTTGGTGCACTTTCAGTATCGAAAATATCATTTTGTTATTTATATTTCTATGTAGCTCATAAATAATTTTTATCTTGGTTTTGGTAAGACGTTTAAAGATGAAACCTAACTTGAAAAATTCCGGTTTCCTCCTGTAAGAAAAATAATCCATATTTCAAATTACAAACCATATCTGCCTTATCATTATATAAACTCTTCATATATATATATATATATATATATATATATATATATATATATATATATATATATATATATATGTATGTATGTGTGTGTGTGTGTTTGTGTGTGTGTAAGTAAGTAATATCTATGCTTTATAAGCAATATATATTCGTATTATACATAAGTTACTAATTGTAATACGAATACATAAAATTACACTCATTACATTTATAACATTCATAATACTCAAGCATATATTTTTATGATAATTTTGCAATACTGTGCATAATTATGATAAAAATATATCCACTTTCCTCTGAAATTTAGCAGCAGTATTCTCAGGAAGACGTATCTCTCCCCCCCCCTAACTTAACTGCAACGTTTTGCAAAACTTGCTAATATCAAAAGTAAAGGATTCAGTCTTAAATGGTTCAAATCTTCTGCAAAAAAACACTTTTTAGTTCAGTTACACACTAACAATTAGAATAGTTAGTGGTTTAAAATATATGAATATTAACCTCAAAATAAGGAGCATTTCACCAGCAACTTTTAAAATAAATGTAAGGGGTTTGAAAGCGGAAAATTTATTGTTTCAGTATATAATACGCAGTATTTAATACGCAAAAAGTCAGATATCAATTTTGTAAAATGGGTTTATTCTTGGTTCATTATTACAAATATGTTTAAAATACGGATTCCTCCAAATGACAGCACTTCTTAAAAAATATTTTACATCAATATTTAACATTTCTGGGAATATAACAATCTTTGTGCTACGCATTGCAAAGTATTCAGTTCAAGACATAAATATAGATTAAGGAATTGAATGATAAGGACATCAAAATAATATCCCCCTTTTCAATTACGATATTTCAATTGAAATCGTTCTTTATTTTCATCAAAGCATTCATGATTCTTTCATAATGTCTCAGTCGTAAGATTTCCTGACATTAAACAGGCTGAAAACGAATTCATAACGTTTACTCTAGAAATGATGACTGAATCATAGTAGGAATTCTCTTTGATGTAAAGCCATTAGAGACTTCAAATTGTAAAGAGAGCGTATCTTAGAATTTGACATCTACACCTAAAAATATACTTTAATAGGAAGAAATTTCGTTATAGATTTATATGTACTGTTAATGCATAGTGCTATTTAATCTGGAATCAGCTTTATTTTTTTCTTTAAAGAAATACGGACGTTGAATAAGATCGCTTAATGCTTGCAATGATAATTTAAAATATTTGGAACCAAATTTTTGCAGAATATAGCAATACGAGTATATATAATGTCTCCCACATACACACAAAAATTGTTTAACTACGAACTTCCAAATGAAAGCACAAGGGCATAGTATTTTACAAAGCTAGAATGTAATTTTATGTTTTTATTCATAACCTTTAGAGTCATCTTAAGGTAAGATTTCCTGACATTAAATTTAAATCTTATGTTTGAATTTTAGTTCGCTTAATGCTTGCAATGATAATGTAAAATATTTTGAAGCAAATTTTTACAGAATGCCTGCAATACGAGTGTATATAATGTCTCCCACATACACACACACACTCACACACAATTTGTTTAACTACAAACTTCCAGATGACAGCACAAGTGTATGAGACTTTATAAATATACAATGTAATTTTATGTTTTTATTCATAACCTTTAGAGTCATCTTAAGGTAAGATTTCTTGACATTAAACTTAAATCTTAATTCGCTTAATGCTTGCAATGGTAATTTAAAATATTTTGAAGCATTTTTTTACAGAATGCCTGCAATACCAGTATATATAATTTCTCCCACATACACACACACACACACACACACACACAATTTGTTTAACTACGAACTTCCAGTTGAAAGCACCAGTGTATGGGACTTTAAAATCTACAATGTAATTTTATGGTATTATTTATAAACATTAGAGTCATCTTAATGTAGTCGCATAGATATCAAAGCCTCTTTAAAACCACTTATTACCCCCTTGTTTCAAGTTGGAATAAAATCTAAACGCTAGCATTTTTTTCAAACTTTAAGAGCATTTTCAGGCTTAATTAATTATAAAGGCGTTGCATAAAACTGAGAGTAAAATCACAAATAAAAAGAAATAAAGGTACAGTAGAAAACGTATTATTCATTTTGAAATTATCTTCTATCAACTGACATACAATGGTTCCATCATTCAGTATACTTTTCAAAGCACGTGGTGAAGGTATTTTGGGGAAGCTTCTTCAGTGAACCCTGTGCAGCTGAAATAACGTGGGGATCTGCAGAAAACAACCAGAAATTGCACGGAATCAGTTGTGGACTTTTAGGATGTAGTGACAGAGTTTTAATAAAGTATTTTGGTATAAGATGCTGAACACAAGCAAAGAATGTACAAGCACTTTCTTTCCTAATCACCCCCACCACCCATTTCTGTATACAATACTCAAATATTCTTTAACAACTGCTCAACTACGAAAGCAGAATCATGTACCACTTCTTTTAGTACAGAATCTTCTTTAATTTAATAAATCATCTACAGTTTCATTTTTCGCTTTTGCGTTGTTGCCAACTCGAGAAAAACATACTTTCAGGTTTTATGGAAGGCCCTTTGTGGATTACCTGAATTTTACTATTTACTATAGAGAAAGAAACTTTATAGTGTACATTCCGTCATCATCAACATTATTTATCTTGTACTGAATTTTTATAGTACTTCGTTGTTAATTTATTGCATATGTAATGATATTTTACTCATTTTAATTTAGCAGTTTTCAACAGAGACATTTTCAGTATCCATATACGGAAAGTTAATTGAAATTAGTACAAAACTTTTCCTTAAAAATTTTGACATCTCGAAATCCCCCTCCAGATGCAAACGTACAAATTGACTTGTAACTATGCAGTGCCACTAAATACTTTCTGTTATTCTTACATAATGATTAACTGGTAATATTTATCAGTTATAATAGGATGAAAGTTAAAACTTTCTAAACAGAGCGTGTAGAAGCTTATAACTGACAACAAACGATGAAATGCTTTTATTGATTTCAAATATCTTACTGTTATTTTCATGTAGCAAATAACTAGTAATAATAATCAGTTATGATAGGATGTAAGTTAGAAGTTTCTGAACAAGTATACAAAAGTTTATAATTGAGAGAAAACAACGAAACGCTTTAATGTGGCTCAAATAATTCTAGTTTCGCGTATTTAGAGATTATTTGAAAGCCTTATTTGAATAGTGGGCCAACTCGAGTTTTAAAAACAAATGAGTTAGCCTCCCTTTCATGATGAAACAAGTCATTTCTATCTTATTTTAACACTAAAAAGATGGCTGCCGTCCTTTTGACGGTTTTGGACATACTATTGAGCTCTATGTCTGTATTTATCTCCTCAAGCTTCTGAAATGTTATGACTTTTTTTTAAATTTTACGCGAAATATGCACACACATTTACAAAATTATGTTCGGTAATAAAGAGGGGGAGAAAATGTGTTATATACCTGCTAAGACTGAAAACCGTTAATTTTGACGGCAATATAGAAAACAGGCAGAAATCTTTAAAATAATACCGGAAAAATGTTAATTTCTTTTCGTCTCTTCCCCCTTTTTGAAACAACAGAATTATTGGCTCTTCGGAAATTTTGGTGTTGAAAAATAAGGACTGCACAAACCATGCATATATTTTTACGGATAAACCGTACCAGGTTGTCAGTTCAGCATACCTGCATATAAATATATCTAAATATATACTAATTTATTATATATTGGTATGAAACAGTTCAAAATTTAAAGTATTTAACCAAATTTTTTAATTAAATATCTTAAATTCTTGATTTTATTCTAAACCGTCAAAATGACGGCTTTTTGTCTTTTTAGTAAGAAAAACATTCCCATCTTTTTAGAGATAAAACTGGTATACCTCCAGGATATTTCTGTTGCCAACAGAGGGCATTACAAATCAGACATCAGCAGTCATTTCACAGCACTCATTAGAGTTTAAGGTTCTGTATCTCAAAATGAACGAAAATGGAGTTGGCTCACTATTTAATTAAGGCCTTCATTTACAATACAAATAATTAGAGGTTATTTTAATTTCTTACCAACCTCCTTGCTCACTTGATAATTTTCACTCGGTGTTTCATCAACAAAATCCTCTGAACATAGTTTATGATTTTTACACTTATTTCATTACATCAATTACTTTTATCATTAGTATAAAATCTATTGAAATTTATAAATCAAAATTGGTATACATCTAGGCATTTCTTGTAATTGCTTTAAATACTACCTCAAGTAGACAATAGATTTTTGTTTTAATTCTGAAAATTTTCTTGTTTCTTTTTATTTTGTTGTTGCAGAAAGAAAGAGATTCAAATTAGCATGATTCCTCGTCTAATGGTTATTTTAATTGGTTAAAACGTCCATACTCAAACTAAAATTTGCGTCCCGACCAAGGTTATAAGAACAGGCTAATAGCAATCGACGACTAGACATACAACATGGTAGTCATAAAAAGTACCATAATGTGCTTTAGTCAATGAAGAAAAAACCGAGAATTCGTAATACCTTCATGTAAATAAGAAAAACACATGAAATCCTCGCTATATGCAATTCGCTTAAATGAAAACAGAATATATGCGATAAAATTCAAACTAAGATTTTCTGATATTACCTGAATACTTTCTGTTCGCTGATGTTGTCCAGTTATTTTAACTTAATACAATTACTGTGCATCAATCACCTTGAACTGGTTATCTACAAACATTAATGATTAATTTTTAAAAATCTAATTATTTCTCTGAAAAAAATTAATTAGTATTATAGAGTTTTAGTATTATAGAGTGCCTCATTTTATAATATATAGGTGTCCATAACTTTACTAACGTCCATTCGTTAACCGTATGAATACTTGTTAATTGCTTTTAGAAAACAAAATCTCTCTCTTTCAGAAATATTAAATTTGCATTGTTAATAACACGCATAAAGTAATCCAACCATGATTCCCAGTTAATTCATTATATATATTATCTACTTATTAAAGGAAAAGAAATTTTTAAAATATATTAATTTTAATAAGGTATAAAATATTTTTAAATGCGTCTACATGTGGTACACCATGATTGTAATAAATCAATATGGTATGTTTCATAAAGCAACATTACGTGGTACATCATACTTTACAATTAATGATTAAGGGGAAAATCTTACTTTTAAATATTCCTTATTTTTATGCCCCGACCTTTTAATCAATCAAAATAGTAGGAAAAATTTTAATACATTGTTATAAGATTCTCCATATTTTTGAATATTTGCAGTTTCAAAATTAATATTTACATTAAAAGTATTAATGGATTAATATTACAAGTATATATATATATATATATATGATGACTTTGTTTGCTTATGTCCCTTTAAGAAAATTTATTTTCAATGTAAGAAGTACCTAAGTCTGTCCGACGCTTTAAAAGTGTTTTCTAAACTATTGTAAAGACTTGGGTAATTGTTACATTGAAAATAATATTTTTTTAAAGAGGCATAAGCAAACAAAGTCATCTTGGGAAAAACTGACGTAGACACATCTTGTGCCAAGCCACAGATATATATATATATATATATATATATATATATATATGTGTGTGTGTGTGTGTGTGTTAGTGTTAGTTTGTTACATTACATATATCGCATACTATGGTAGTTATATAAAGCCAAAAGAATTTTTATTTTCTGTATTAATAAAAATATATTCTCTCACTTTCATTATTTTGCAGTATACGAACAACTCTACACTGACAATAAAAATATAACGCCTTCATTAAATAATTCATGAAGGAGATAGAGAAAAAATTCTTTGCATAGATACTATAAATAGAAGCACATTCGGCAGTCTTTTTTATTTCTCGCATATTCCATATGCATGAAACATTTAGACAAAGCAAGCTCCGACTGTGGTAAGAAATTGGCATATTTCCAAAAAAAGTCATGATAATAAGAGCAACCAAAGAGACCAACTACATATTTCCACTTAAGTACGTCTCACCTACATAAGTATCATAAAACAGAATAATTTGTAGGAAATAACGGCCAGTATAAGTATAAATAGGAAGTAAAAGCATCTTCTCTGGTGTGCTAGTTTAAAATGGGACTAGAAATCAAGACGGGTTCAAATTTTTTTCTTTTAACTTATGTTTGTTTACAATGTTAACAGGCCTGTTCTTTGGTACTAAAATATCTGTAACAATCTATGCAGAAATTTTAAAAACTGTCTTTTTTGTGTGCTTAAATTTTTGTGTGAGTGGTCTTCCTTGAATAAATTCATTAAACTCTGTATAAGCACATTTATGTGCAAAATGAATTAGTGTTATTAACTAAAAGTAATTTTAAAAAGTATCTGACTTAAAGTTTTGCATGTATCTAGCACCCAACGTCAACTATTGCAAAGAAAAGATTTCGTTGTCGAGTATTTTGAGCTGTTTTCGAGTATTCCGTTGTTAATTCAATGGAAGTTTTTACTACTATAAAAAGAGGGCTTCTTGATAATCACAATCCTTAAGCATACCACCCAATCACTAAATATAATTATACCATTAAGTAAGCAGAAATAGGAAGTAAAAATATCTTGTCTGGTGTGGGAGTTTAAAATATTAATAATAAATACCTACGAAAATTTGTAATTTGTATTTATGTTTGCTTATAGAGTTCACAGGCCTGGTGGCCGATATCTCTATCTCTCTGTATAGACACTTTAAAAATGCGACTAGTGTAAACAAACAAAGTCGGAATAGTAATCCGTTGTTTTCAACGGAAGTTATTAATTCAGTAAAAAGAGAGGATCTTGGTAACAACAATCCACACAATCACTAGGTAAAATTACATAGTAATAATAATACCACAAAGTATAAGTAGAAACAGGAAGTAAAAATATCTTATCTGGGTAGTTAAAAAGCATAAAATTAAGACCAACTCAAAATTTTGCTTTGCACATATTTTTGTTTAGAGTGTTCACACGCCTATTTCCTGCTACGAAAATAACTGGAAATTTCTATAAAGACATTTAAAAAATTGTTTTTTTCAAATTTTGGTTTCCATATTTATCCTTAGTTCAATTTATTCAGCTCTGCGTTAATACAATAGCATGTAAAATGGAACAATAAAATAAATACAATTAAACAAAATACTGCGAATGTAGTTAATTAAATAGGAATTTATAAAAAGTATATGATTTTAATTTTTGTATATATACAGCACCCAACCTCAACTAATGTAAGTAAAAAAATTGAGAGAGTATTCTGCTGTTTATTCAACAGGAATTATTAGTTTAGTTTAACTGTATATTGATTTCCTTATCCGAAAATAACAACAATTTAATATAACATCCATAAATACCAAAATATTTATGGTAATTTAATAAGACATCTGATCCAATGCACCAAAGAATATTTTAGAGGACTAATTAGATGTCGAATTTCGACACGGTTTCCATCGTCCAAACACACTTGATACCACCCGGATTTGAAGCTTATTCTTTTGCACTTGTAGTGTTAAATAAAAAACAAAGTGTTTCAAACTAAATAGTAAAAAACTCTGTAGTATATGTATTTATTTATTTTTTTATATAAAATAATGAGCCTCTCTCTTTTCTATAAGTTTTCTGCGACTTTCGTACAAAAAACTCATCTAAAATACAGAACCTAAATGCGTCACAGGCCTGCACTTGGGTTGAGCCCGTCTGGTTGTAGACCTACTTCCTTAATTGATTCGGATCAATGATCTAAAATAATTGTATTAGTGTCTTAAATAATAGCATTAGTGATTCATATTGTAAACTGTACATTAGTTTGGAAATTTGCTTTGAACAGAAACTTTTTGTCAAACTCACTCTATGAAAACACTTAATGTCTATGCTTATTTAACTGGATAATTAAATAAATGGTCTGTTGAATGTCTGCATGTTAAAATGCAAAAATATAATTAAATTACTACGAGTTCTGAATTAAATGTTTACTCTTAAGTTAGCATATTGAATTTTAATATACTACATACATTACAGCAAATTATAAATGTCATAATTAATTTTAATATTATGTTTGAGAAAAATAAATGTTCAATACAAGCTAAATTATTAATTCGCATTTAATAGAAATATAATTGACAGTTACTTAACTCAATATTAATTAAATCTTGTAACTTTATACAACAGTTTAATAAACACATTTCTTAAAAATATCCTAAATTTTTTAATAGTATTTAATTGGATATTAATTTCCTACAGAGACTTCTGATAATTTGTTCTGAAAATTTATTAAATGGTGGCTTTAAATATTACGCCGAACTGTTAATAGCAATTTAATTAGACATTTACAACATCAAATTGTTAATTACGATAGGTTGATTTTCAATTAGTATCTTTTAATTTTTTAATGACTATCCGTAAATATTCGTGAGTAATTATTAAAGGGAAGGTTTTAATATTACACTTAAAAGCTAATTAACGCACGTCAGTTAGAAATCTAATACTTCAAATGGTCTATATTCCAGATGAACAGTCGAAAGGCTGCAATTAGATTGGAAAATATGTATACTCATGTCTGAAAGAACGTCCCTGCTTCCTTTCACGGGGGGAAAAATAGAACTTGGGAATAAATTATTTTCTCACAGTAATGCCATTAAGTAGAAAATGTTACTATTTCCATCGCAAGGAAAGCTCGACAGAAATCTGCACTCTTACCTGGCATCTGGCATAAAAAAAACATTCACAGAAAGTGAGAAAAGATACAAAAATAAAAACAAAAAAATAAGTTGCAAAGGTTATATAAAAAAATGCATCCGATTTTCTACAAAAGAAAAGAGATGCGAAAATGGGAAAATCTGATTGTGAATGTTATTGATGAAGGCACCCCTTAAGGGGAAATCCTTTGAGATGGTAGGGGATATATCACGGGAATATATATATTTCGACTGCGTGTTCTCCGAAAGCAAAAAGTAACGGATGAGAGAGAGGGAGAAATTCCACATAAATGCGATGACAAGTGTTACGTAAAACAAATTTTTATTCCTCGCTAGCGAAAATTACCTTTATTTGTATGTTTAAGTGTCGTTGGAATTCGTCCGGGAAATAATACTTTTTGGAAGGAAATAAGATGAATAAAGTGCCTTCTTTGTTCCCAATTTCGTTTCTGAATGAGCATCTGCATCGGTAAGTGAAATTGAAAAATTCAGGATCTGAACCGTATTTGCTTATTTGTATGTAAAGGGCACCTGCTGGTTTAAGTTATTGACAGATAAAACATTGCGAGGAGTACATTATTTTCCTCCACTGGCACATCTGACAAATTTTAGCATGTTGTAAGCGGCAACGAAGTAAATTCTGTTCCAGATATAAAAGATATGACATGATGGAGAGTTCCTGTAATGAGACATTGTATGTTTTATTTTCATAATTAATTGCATTTATTGATACTAGCTGAAAACACGTACTTCGCTACGGAGGACATTCAAATGAAATATAACGGTCAATGTATGCAATTAATGCCAATATATATATATATATATATATATATATATATATATATATATATATATATATATATATATATATATATATATATATATATATATATATATATATATATATATATATATATATATATATATACGAGGGTTGGGGCAAAAGTCATGGCAACTATTTTTTTTTCTTAAAGATACCAGTCCGGTTGGAAAATGTGACATATACAGACGAAAGAACAAAGTCTTAACTACATGTGTGGACAATGAATAGCACTGAAATATCGTAACACACTAATTTATTACGGTAGTATACAGGGAAATATGGCCTTCACCGTGCAAAAGAATGATAACACAGTACACATAAAGTTGACATGACAAACTTGGGCCTAAAGACCCTCAACGTACTCCCTTGCTAGTGTCACCACACGCTGCCAACGATGTGGGAGGCGCTGAATACCATCAGCCTCAGCATTTGCCGCACCATGTGTGAATCGGGTCATCTGTTGGCGCACAGCATTAGCAATGTCCTTTCGTGTTGCAAACCGCATACCACGAATTGGTTCCTTAATTATGTATTGGTTCCTTGACGGCACGTGCCAAGTCGGTCCGCACACTCACCGGTCGTCCCGAACGTTGCTCATCACTGGTTGACACACGTCCTTGCTGAAACTTTCCTACCCACCGTGCTACTGTACGATATGGTAGGGCATTATTCCCAAGGGCTTCTACTAATTCACTGTGACATTCCATCACATTTCTCCCTTGGAGAAAGGCTATTTTGGTGTAAGCGCGCTGCTCAACACGGGTTACTTCCATCTCGCACGGCACTCACCAACTGACTGATTTCAGAGCCCTCGCTGCGCTACTACCAGCTATCACAGAGCCATCTGTTTTTCTGCATACACACTATGCCTGCAGAACTTCCACACGGCACATATACGTTTGTGATCCGTTCACATATCTTCAAGAAAAAAAATAGTTGCCATGACTTATGCCCCAACCCTCGTATATATATATATATATATATATATATATATATATATATATGTAAAATATTATATATTATGCCCTCCATTCTTGCATTTAAATTCCCTTTCCTAAATCCAAACTCCAGTAATCTTAATTTATCGCTTTAAAGCCCTTAGCCACAGAACTTTCCATAAATCACATGCCTTTGCATTTCTACAGATGTACATGCTCAAATTCAGGCGTGGGTTCGCATCGTGAGCCCCAATATCTACTGAACCTGCAAACTAATACCCACATGTTTTTTTTTTTCGATTCTCGCGTTTAATGTTGAAAGGTTATATTAGCTTAGCAGCCGTCTTCTGAAATGGACGGATGTACTTTTGTCGCTCTAATAAACGATTCGGCCAGACTGCATCAAAATTTTATTCCTTTCGGGATTTTACTGTATGTTAATATTTTTGGGGATAATGCCCAATCTGCCACATTAGCAAGGAAAATTTTTTTTTGTGTATTTCGTTGTTATGCACGTGACGCAAAATTAAATGAAAAAAAACCACGATCTGAATTTAATAAATTAAATTCTAAAAATTAATCTATAAAAATTCACCAAAAATCAGAAAATGGAGGTAAATATTCGAAAAAGATTTCATTTTAAAGGAATTTGTATGATCTTTCTTGTGATATAAATTTTATAACCCTCAGATTATTATTTTAAATGCAAACTTCAAAGAATATTACAAAATTAGCTTAAAAATTTAATTTAAAAAAATCTAAGAAGAATTTTTCAAAAATCTTTTTTAGTACACCCCTACACTATTAGAAGAATCGCCATACAAAACTTCAGCCCTTTAGGTCCAGCGGTTTGGTCTGTGTGTTACCTGTCAGTCAGTCAGTGAGTTACGGAACTATTTTATATATATAGACAAATAAATATGTTTCGTTAAAAGTATTAAAATTAGTATAATCAATATCCTATTATTAAAAAACTCGAAGACTTCCTATTAAAAAGAACTTTATATGTTGCATAATTCCAATCTTTATATATTATACTGGACTTCAGGAGCACAAATCATATGAAATTACAATTTCAATAACATGATCTGTATACCAGATACCCATAACAAAACCCTATTCAGTATTTACTGGACTTAAGGATGAAGTAATATTGAACAACTTAATCTAAAGAATCTATTCTCTATCTTGCTATATTTAGTCATAATTAAATGATGTCAATAGAGTTTCTAAAATATAAAACTGCACTGAAAGTCATCAATTCAATAAAAATCTAAAATATAGTATATAAAAAAATTAAAAAATTTCCCATTTAAAGTATTCCCTAAATTATTCCCTAAATTATAGGTTAAGTGAGGTGGGAAATACAATGAGTCTCTGATCACAAGGAACATTTTTATATCAATGTTATATTAAAACGTATTGTTCATGATAAATAAAAAAATACGAACTGAACACTCAAATGTCATTATCTCAATACTTAAAATTGTTTAGATAAACATCTTAACATATTTGTTTTTACCAAATACATTGAATCCAGAAACATATTACTAACTAATTGCATTATCAACTTTGGTATAAAAGCAGATGAAAAAATTTATTTTTTAAAAGGTTTTCTCTTAGTCATCCCATTTCAGAATTCTATCTCGATTTCATTTTCGTTTATTCTCCAGTGACGGGAATGGAAGTCAGATCCATTTAATAAATATTTACATACCTACATAATTTGTTCCTAACGTGCTTCCTTCATATCTTTATCTTTAAAATTAAAGATAAAAGAATGTTTGTTCAGTTCCTGTTTGTAATCTTCTTCGGATAAGCAGGCTCTAAGAATTACAGTCCCCGATTTTTAATTCAAAAGATTTTTTCTAAAGTTCATCTCTCAAGTGGTTGAGTTTCGAATTTTTCTAAAAGTATAAGTGTATGTAAGTGATGCAAATGTTTGCCGTATTGTACATACCATATGAATTTTAAAATTTGAGTACTTTCCCAAATCATCTCAAATTTAAATAACATTCTTTTTCAAAACTTCGGCGTAAAGTTTAGTTAAAACTAAATTTTTACAGTCTTTTAATCTGTCGGGAATTTTCTGTTATATTCTCTAAACTGAAGGAAGTATTATATAACATTCAAAAACGTTCATATGTAGCGGGATTATATATAAATATCCCGCTACGTATATAAATATAATCTTGTCAGTAGCATTCCATAAAAAATTTTGACTGTAAACTGATTTTTTTATTGTAACCTTCATTATCCTCAAACCCAATAGATAATATGTTCCAATCTACAGTTCGTAAAAATACTCAAATTAAAACCGATTATTTATAAAATACTCGACTTGTATTTGCAAACAAAACTATGACTATATATAATGTGGAGATCAAACCTTATATTCAAAACAAATTTTGCCGATATAAAATAAATCTCACTGTTGATCTTATCCACTTGGTGTGCCCCACTTGCCAAATACAGCTTCTTCCGTCATGGGTCCCAGCTTGCTTTAGACATGGAAAACAAAATTTTTTTAACTTTCTCTCAGTCCTCTCTAGCTCTACCACTCCTGTGCAAGGCCCAAACTCTCAGTACTCAGTGTTTCAGAAAAAATTCTCGCTGTCGATAATCATCTTTTGTGCCATAGATATTATCGCTGTGCAATCATCTCTAAATTTTAATTACACTCTATAAGAACCTATGGGCTATAAAATTGATAAAAGTTTTAACAGTATGTTTGCTTGAGTACTGAAGGAAAGAGAAAATTAACTATTTAATAACCAAACCAGAATGCAGCATCTCATTAACTTAACCTTTTTCTTACGGGTTGGGACAGCATCCCGATAAAATGGGTTCAAGAATGTATATATATATATATAACCACCTTAATGGCCGTTCTTACAAAGGGGGTATGAAATCTCTCGTTCTAAAAAGGCAATCGGAAAAAGGGGCTCCGAAAGTTTAACTCCTTACCTCACCACTATATAAATGTGACGTTCAGATATATTACGAAACCAACTCAAATTGATTTCCGTGTAACCTAAGCTTAATTTCATTTTACTAGATCTAACATCTGTTAAATAATCTAATTTAATTTTTAATTTGTGGAAACTGTGGATAAAATAGATTTCTTAGAAGCTGAATGTGTTTTCTTTATATTTTAAAGTTGTTATTCAAAAAAGTTTATCAGCTATCGGTGGTTCTCGAATGTCCAACTCAATAATTATAGGAACGATTCTCAAAAAGAACTAACACTTCATAAAAGGAAGAATATTTATTGCAAAATAACAAAAGAAATAGAACTCAAGACGAAACAGCTAAGTCAATCCAAATTCGACATCTCGTCGAACTGTCCAAGTGAAAATCAAAGTGTTGTGTTGTAGGCGTTCTTCTTATACAAGCGTGGATGCGAAAGGCGAAAGAGTGCGCCACCTGGATTTCAGTACGAGAAATAATTTGCATATATCTTGCGAGAAATATATTTGCAACAGTTGTATCACTCTTGATATTTTTGGGGTTATGACAACCCAGTTATAGCAGCATCCTTATAAAATAAGCGATTTCGGCTGTTGTGTAACATCAGCCGAAATTTTATAAGTTCCCAAAGGCATAAAACAAATATTTTATGTATATGAAAACATTTGATTAATGTTACAGAAGCTAGTTTATAGTGGCAGATATTTTAATTTTACTTGAACTAAATTAGCTTTTATTGAATAGTAATACATTTATTTTAAGAGATTACTTATCAGATCTAAAGCTAGGTTTAAAAAAGGTTTAATTTATTTTAACTACATATTTTCTTTGCCTAGAAGCCAGAATTTAGGATTAAGTGTCATGCATCATGAAGATCAAACTAAAGATTTAATCTCTTGGTCTTCAGCAGAAATGTTTGTGAAGTCAAGTCGTACTGATCTCATAGATGTTTTAATAGCTATTTTGGTTGTTGAGAGATATAGGTATTAAGACACAAACTCTTTGTTAATGATTATTGTTATGGCCGTGATTCTAGAAGAGTAGTGCATGGCGTTAAAAATAAAAGAATAAAACAAGAATTCACTTACCACACTTTCTGAATAAATGACACTTTATTTAATACATGAACTAAGAGAGCACATAATGATTTAAACGTGGGCATCACAACTTTCCTGAAAGGGCCAGGAAACATTAGGATTTCTTGAATCCATTAACACCTGCGTTAATTCTGTACTATATGCGTACTTGTAGAAACGTATCTAACACGTGGGATAGAAATTCGCTCACAGAAAATCGATTTATTTCTTCATCAGTATTTCGAAGATTGATTATTCTTTTTATGCGACACGTGCAGCCACGTGGTTCAGAACCACACTCTACAAGCAGATGGATAGACTCTGTCGCCGAAAAATTCACGAAAACTGACTGCACATGCAGTTCTTGAACCGGAAATTTAAAAGGCCACGCTCCTCCTCTGTTGCCATCGTTTTTATCCAAACTTTGTAGTCGGGGAATGTCAGTGCGCGCGCATTCACTGAATTGCCGCCACCCTGAATCGCACGAGTAGGAGAAAAGTTGGGTGCAAACCAGTTCCGGCTAGTTATAAGTCGATATTCCGGAACTAGTTTTAATTATATGTTTTCATAAGACTCTTCCAGGCATCTAATGCGCCAAACTGGTATAAACTGAATAATATTTTCTAAAAGGGCAATACATAAAATGGCAGCCATTTGGAATCGACTTTAAACCTTAAGTCCTGGTTTGTTTAGCGCTCGTGTTTCATAAGATCACAAGGCGCTCTAAAAACGCGCCAGAGAATCACTAATGTTCAGAGATGTAATCTGGTTTAAGGAAGCGATTTTCATTAATCTTTAAATCATCCAATATTTAACGGCAGACCGACGCGAGAGATTTTCATTTCAGGTTTATGATGAATTACCGCTAGAGTCATTCATTCTCTTAAATTTTGTTCATAACATTAACAAATAATCCCGGTAAAGTCCTTGTTTTCCTTTAAATCTGGAAAATCAGTGGGATCGTTATTTCGCGAATAATTGATCACGTTGACATTCAACACTCTTAAAAGATTCATCCTGAAAGAATTGGACCATATGTTAATGAAAGGAAGGCAAAGTAGCTGAAAGCTGCAACATATCGGATTTTATACATAATCTAGAAAGGAATGGGAAAGGAATTGTAAGAGTTTTAAGACTTCTCAGGTGACTGAGTTTTGAAATGTATTATTAATTCTGAAATCGAGGGAATGAATGCGAGAAGCAATTATCTGGAATACGCGTTCCTAAACCGGATTTTCATGAGAGGATGTTAAAAGTTTGAAGCCATTGTTGTGTGGATACTAAGAAACTAAGCTCCCTTTTATTTTTAATTAACTGAAATGAATAGACCTATTAGTGTACCTGAATCGTCAGAAACTGCTTTTTTTCCATGAAAAGGTGTACAATTCTACATCATAACACATGTGTAGTAAAGTCATTTATATAATGAGTCGATTATAGTGCAAAGTATGTATCTGGTATTACTTAAAATTAATACATTTTAAGTTCATGTGAGAATACAACGAATTCTTCTCAAAGCAGTCTATTTTGAAATCGACAGAAGTTTCACTTTTCCTAGATAAATCCCTTTCGTAGCGTAAGCCAACTTAAATAATACCGGAAACAAGTATAATACGAACATGTGTTATTATTGCTTTTCTAATCGTTAACTTATTTTGCATTAATAATCTTGTAAATTAAAATTAAATAATGGGAATCAGCATTTTTTTTCTATTTTATTTACTCCATGCTATCTCACTGCGATATCTTCTATTATAAAACTAACGCGGAACTTTGTTCACAAGAGAAAATCAATTCCTCGGTCTCTTCTTGATACACTCAGTTCCGCTGCTTTGATCTTTTCAAAATGAATTTGAATAAGGAAGTGACAAAGGGATAGCATCTGTGCTCTGAAAAGTTGTATCAATTCTAATGTTGTAGAACAGAATCATTTCTGCAAGAAGACAGTGATAAAAGGACAAACATTAAAAAAATATATGTATATAAAAATTATATTTTCACAGTTAAATGTTTTCTGGTATATTAAATTATTCTTTATTGAAAATAGAGATCATAAACCGGCTGTCTGACTTCCTTTAAAGACCAATATGTTAAAAAGTACTTTGGCAATATAAAATATTTAACTGACCATTATTCATTCTAATATATACACAATTCAACACAGGAAGGAAAACTCGTTGAGGATTAAAAATTTATCTCGTACCTGGTCAAAATCAATAGTTCTGAAATTTCAAAGGAACGAGTAATTAGAGGTTTATATAGACTGGCATGTGGTAGCCTAGTAGTAGCGCATCGGCTTTTAGGGCTCAGGGTGCTCGGATCGAACCCCGACAAGCGCCATTAAATACCTCCGTGTCTAGCCCGGATATGGGTACGTTAAATCCGTAGACCGAAAAGTCCCTAGATGATGTCAAAGAGGGTGGGAGAGGGTACGATCCCTCCAGATGTCACCCCTGGGGGTGCTAGGTCCATATTGAGGTGCCACGTGGCTAAATCCGACTCCTACTGTTGTAGTCCCATTATAAACCGGAGCCGCTTCCCTCAGCCCGCTAGTCTAAATGGACCTGATTTGGAATACCTCCGTCCAGGGGGGGGGGAAGTAAGAAACAACAACAATAACAACAGGTTTATATCATAAGAAAAATAATCGAAGATACATATTGCCTGTAAGATATCCCGGTAAATAAATAAAAATTCTACCAGAAAGACCGAAACAAATACATAGCTAAAATGTTATGCGATCTTATAATAGTAAATTAAAGTCCCTCAGAATCTCATATTTTTTTAATCAATCATGTATATTTTTCACACATACCCGTTTAATAACTAGCATGAATAATCGGTAGAACCGCGTAGTTTTGAAGGTTCAACAGAATTTTAGCCTCTCTGAGGAAAGCCTGTTATATTCCACTGTTTTGTGTGGCATATTGAACTTCTTTCCAGCTACATGAATTATTATTTTTTTTCTTTTGTGGTTCATGATAATTCGAAAATGGATAATCAATGCATAATTATATTGGGAAGTTACAGTGGTGTTAGTAAATAATTTATTATCGTTCTAATGAAAGACTTGGTGCTGCATGTGCTTCACAAACTTACCGTTTATAGGAAATTATGTTTTAAATATAGTCCTTTCCGAAATCCCTAATGATACAGAAACACAATAGACAAAAATTAAAAAGTTTTGCTTCGTATTCAAGAAAACGATTCGAAACGTTTACTGTAAATTAACTACCTACCTTCTACTGCACATTCCCGGCATGTAGAGGTTTGTAAATCAACAGTCTTTTTTGCAGAGCACTCTACAATCTCTTTCTCACCGCATAATACATTAATAAACTAATAAAGATAATTTATACAGATTGTTGTGATTTTTAAATGAATAAAATACTAGGTGCGTGTATTAGTTTTATTTACTAGAATTGAAATACTTAACTTTCCTTCCATTCATATATTTTATCAAAATAATTCAATAAAAATTGCTGATTGAGAAACCTGTAGAAGGTGCGGCAGATTGGACTCCCACATTTCAAAGGGTAATAAAAAACAAACGAAACGGTTTATAGAAAACAGCTTTATATTTTCGAAAAGTATTAACGATCTAATTTTTTCAATCATATTTCGAAAATGACATCACTCAGATGCCATACGTTATTTCCGATGCGCTGTCGAAGGTGTTGTGTGGAGTTTTCCAACACTATGTTGGTGAACTCTGGGGGAATGGCGGTAACTTCCTAACAAATATTGGACTTACGTTGCCTATTTCCAGGTGTTCTAATGCTTTACTTGGTTTACTTGGTAACGCAGACCTAATTTTTCTCACGCTTGAAACCTATCGCAGGATTGTTTTTCGATCAGGAACGGCATCAGAGCCCAAAGTTCACCCTACATGCCATCTGTTTCTCGGTAACAGAATCATTCTCTTTAAAGATTGTCTCGATAATGAACTCGTAACGCTCACCGAACCAATTTATGCTGTCTACTGACAACTAGAAATGCCCCAAAATTGTTGCTACCTCCCGTGCCACCTCACCCCCAGCACACCCTTACCAGTGTCCTTCAGAAATGTGTAAGTCCTTTCTGCCATCCCCTGTGGTTATGCTTTATAAATATAACTTAAACTCATAAAGAAAGGTGAAATAAGAAATAGGTGGAAGGTTAGGGAAATACGGGATTTCAAATTAGTTCAACGAAGAGAGAAGATAGCCTTGGATACCACATGGAATTCAATTTGAATTTTTACTGACAAATGTTTTAAGTAAAGGGAAAATGTAAGTAATGTAAGAGCAAATGGAAACACATATAACTTATCATTTCTTCTTTAAATGCCCCTGATACCCGTTTCATTTCTATAAAAGTATTTCAGTACTTTTTTCAACTGGCAAGTGAATCGACCCTTCCTCTAGCAATCAGTGTTATTACACGTTCTCCTAAAATTGTTCATGTTTTTATTTTTTAAGTTACTTGTGATCTTAATTAGCTCAAAATACATTCCGTATTTAGAAGCTTTAATGACATGCCTATCTGTGTCTCATATACATGACGATTGTGTAGATACTGAAATACATTTTCGATAACTTTTAAAATCTACATTATTGTTCCAGATATCTAAAATGTTCACAATACCCCAAACTTTACATATACCACAGTCAAAAAAAAAAAAAAAAAAAAAATATATATATATATATATATATATATATATATATACACCGGAAACGGAGGGGGTCTGGGGAAGACCAGCGAATCAGTGTACCTTGGGTAGATATTGAAAACTGAGAAGTACTCTAAAATTTTCGGAAACGGGCATTCTTGTGAATTTTTGGTCGTTCACAGTTTTCGTTCAGAGGATATTACTCCTATAAAGATATATTTATAATAATGCCTGCAACGGCGATAAAACCCATTTGTGTAGAATTCGCTGTCCCAGAGTAGCCCAAAGGAAAAATTTAGCTTAGGTTGAAATTCAAATAATGTCGTTTGAATTGAGAAATTAATTGTTGTACTGTGGTCGCAGTTAAATTCAAGTTATGAGTATTTAATTTCAGATTAGTAAATTAAAATACGAATCACACGTATAGGACACATAAATATCTTTAACCTTTTCAAGGGCAACAACCTTCACCGTTTGCACGGTGAAGATTGTTTTTCCCGATTTTTTTTAATCTAAAGAATCTTGAAAAAATTTCCAATTAAAGATTGCAAAATGTTTTTAAATCTTTAGAGTGATAACAGATGGCAGTATTAACCATTTTTCTGCTCATTTAACTGGGAAACGTTAGATGCAAGTGAAAAAAATTATTTAGGCGTTTGGACTGCGCAAACGGCACCCCTTAAAGGGTTTTAATACGTCTAATTATCAATCCCAAACAACAATATAAAAAAAAAATCTCTTTCACATTTCGCATACCTCATTCAGTGCTAAAACCCCGTGTTTCAAAAATCTGTTATTTATAACATTAACGAGTAATCAGTCTATAATGTTAGAGGGAAATTTCCAACAATATAATAACAGTTACTAGAGCTAGAGTTGTCATTTTACGTCTCATTGATTACATTTGCGTCAAAACGTTTTTAATGTAACGCTGCAAAAGTATTAAAGATAATGTTGTCGAGGAGACATTAGAAATGAATAAAATTTCATGTAGTATTATGCATGAAAGCTAGACCTAAAATGCTACGGAAATACAAAATTTGAAAAGTTCTCATATTATTGCATTTCAAAGAAGGTTGTGGTGTTATAAAAAGAGGATGGTTATAGGAAAGCAATGAAGCTTGTATTTCGTGGAATTATAAGCTGGATGAGATGGGACTGCATGTAGAAACCCTTTTCATATCCTAATAACATGAAATAAATACCATTAATATCGGTCTTTTGTGACGTTAACCAGAATAACATTTTGAGTTACGTTTTATGTTATTTCTCAAAATTGTTGCGTTTATGCAAAAACAACAGAAAAATGATACTTGCTTCTAAAAGACATTTCTAATTGTGTATTTAATGTTATGAGAATTTTTTGTTACGGCTTTCGCTTCCACGAAATTTCAATTTATGTTAACTGAATATTTCACACCCACCCCCTGCCTTGCACATTTGTTGATATCTAGTTTGTTCATTTTTTAAATGCAAAAATATAATTTAAATATAAATTGTATGTTTTTTCTGCCTACGTGAAGAATGTATAATGAATGCAGTATAAAATAATTTTCTTCATTTCAAAGTATGTTTACAAAGACAAGATTTTTATGATACAAAAGCGCTTTGTTTATTGTTCTCCCTATTAGAAGCGATAAAAAATTATTTTTGTTTTATTATTGCATATATTGAGTAATTGAATATAATAAATTATAAATTGTTTATATGGATATTAATAGATAATATTTTATATGCTATATCTTTCAGTTCTGCATTTTCTGGATTTTCAAGTGCTTATCAGTACTTTTTTTTACTGCGGAGATATTGTCTTGAGACATTAGCACAATATGCCGAAGACATTGTTGACTACTTCTAATCTATAAAGGTGCTCTATAAATGTGCGTTAACATTACTCGCTTGTGACACCTCAGTTATAACAGAGCAACTCCAGGTGCGACATCTAGAGGTCTTTCCCTAATTCTTCTGACCACATGGAAGGTTGACTGATTGAGAGCGCTTGCTAAATATACCGTCCTACCACATAGAAGGAGATTCCTGCTTACGGATTTAATGTGTCTATATCCGGCCTAAACACGAAGGCACTCCATAGAGCTCATCGGGAATCGAACTGAGCACCCTCCTTTCTAAGCCCAGTGTGCTACTGCTAGGCAACCTCTGGCCATTATTACTTAATATTTGCTTAGTAACTTTAAAAAAAAGTTACATAGCATTATCACTACTACTTTGCAATCTAAAAATTTGAAAAACAAATTACACTTATCATCAATATTAACCTGTTAACTGCTTTAAAGTAAGTTAAACAAATTACCAGCTTCTGCTGTATGCTTGAAATCATGATATCAATATTTACTACCTATTAACAATTCAAGACGTCATATTACCTTCCTCGCATTTTCTTTACTGACGTTAAAATAGACCCGGTTGTTTTTCTTCCCAAACTTTAAAATTCCTAACTGTTTCAAATGCATTCGAGTATTTTTCTCCCTTCTAATTCCAGTCAATCACTGGAATTAATATTTTATGGAGCAATGATCATTTTCGCCTTTCAACTTTCCTGAAAGTATCTTTACTTCAAAGTGTTTGAAGCATATGTTTGTGAAAAGAGATCTAAGTGGATTAAAGTTTCATATCGGATTTCGCACAAAGCCAGATCGTAAAATACCAAGGAAATAAAAGAGCTTGAAAAACTTTTCAGATGATTGGGTTCCACTGGCAAATTAAGAATGTTTAAAGAACGTAAGTAATTCTCGAAAAGTAATGAGATATTTATACTTCTCTCCGAAATTAGATTATGAATGGATATAATGGCTATTAGAATATTTGAATAAATTAAAATTATTTCAATACCGGATTTCTTGCAGACACGTATCTATAATGAGTTTAGATGCTTATTACTGTTTTCAACATACATTCTTTCAGACTTTGGCTCAAACCAAGTGGAGAAATGTTATAACAAAGGGGAAAATTCATCCGTCATAATTTTGAAGGAAAAGTTTAGTTTAAAAATTGGTATTTATGTGACTTAATTAGTGAAATTATCAACGCCCGGGTGTTTACAAACAACTGATTATGTAAGGTTTAAACTATCGAACAACCTAAAGACCTGTACTCGTTCGGAGTATTTTAAAAATATACCACATGCCTAATAAATAAACACGCATATTAAAGACTATAAAAGATCATTATACTCCAGTCCCCATAAAACTAGTATTACAATTATTGTTGAAATACCAAACTGTAAGCGTAATTATTGCATTGTGCAAAGTTTATCTCAAATTATGAACTTAGTTTTTATCTTCGAACTGAATTTCATATGATTGTTGTTTTCCTTTGTAGTAGTAGACGTTCCAAACATGTGGAAATGGAAATAATTCCACTTAAATAAAGGCACGTTTTGATGTATCAGTTTTCATTAAAATAAATTTATGAAATAAATACCTATATATCGAAATCAGATTAATACATCTGCTTATAAAATATTAACATATTCAATAGCATCGAATGAAAAGAAAATTCTAAGATTAAAAATTAATTTAATAGAGAAATAAAGATATCGTTGCAAAGCATAGAACTGGGTATAAATGATCAAAATCAGTTATCCTCCTACTCGAAACTATTAACATTTCAAAAAAATGTCTACATAATTTTTGCTTGTTGATACATGTTTAATGGGCAAATTTGGGTTGCAGATTGAACTGCCAAATAGGTCAGAAAACAGTTACATATAAGAGACGTATCTCATTGTGATATTTTTATGCAATGGGCAAAAATTTTTATGCAAAATCGCGTTGGAGATTGACCTACCAAATAGGTCGGAAAGCAATGATATAATGGGGCTTATCACGAGAGTGGTTTACATACTTTCATCGAGAAGTTTTTATTCTTCAAGGTCAGTGATAATAAAATTGAAGATCGAAAGGACTCCTACATTACTTGCTATAGAAATTCCAGTTATATTAATATTTATATTAATATGATACAAAATATTAATATAATATATATATATATATATATATATATATATATATATATATGACGAGCCTGTTAATTGGGCTCGAAGTATGTTCTTAATACCGCAAATCCCTCTCAATTACACCCTAATACTTATTAATAATATTGCAGTCAATGAACATAGGCCGTGGTAAGTGATTGCAATTTAATTATATCCAACAAGTTTATTCCCACTATTAATTTAACATCTCTCGACTCAATCCACATATAATTTAGTTTTCCAAGCAATCATCTCAACTCCCGCGATGCGTGAACAGTCCCGATCGAAATCTTTCCGTCTCTGCCGAAACTCTATTGTTCCTCAAGGCGTCTAAGCTTCTCGCGCATGCCCATTGACGTCTGCCGAATGTTCCAGAAGAATCTTTGCTTTCCTTGCAATTAATTTTCGCGTGAAACCCAGTCTAAACCCCGAAACAACTCCCCACGCAATGATGACTGCGATTCTCCTTTCTTGATTCCCCCCCCCCCCAATGCCATCCAATTCTATTAATAACTCCTATAGTGTATGCATTCGTAGACGCATGTAATCTGATTGACTCTGAATAATCATGGCTTTTAACATTAGAAATTAGTTATTTTGAAGCCCCTTGTAAATTCTCAATTAATGCTTTGACAATTAATGACACACACACACACACACACACACACATATATATATATATATATATATATGTGTGTGTGTGTGTGTGTGAAATAATTAACAACCTACTAAGGATACAAATGAACCACTTTGCAACAGTCCTTGTAAATTGTTCGAATCAATATTTTGCTCCGTATCGATCACAGAAACATTCATAGGTTTCTGAAAAGGATCTCGCGGAAGTACTGAGGCATATGTTTCCGAAAAGAGAAGGCTGAGTGGATAAAAGTTTCACGTAACGAATATCGTATGAAAACCGTATCGTAATGCAAAATGGGAGGGGAGGGGAGGGGAGGACAAGTTTAAAACTTATCAAATGGTTGCTTTTCAAAAGCAAATTTTATACTTTTAGTATATATATTAAGAAAGTAACGATTTCGGTGTTATTTAAAAGTAATCCTTTGAAGAATTCTGGCTTATTAGTTTATGTGATAAATTTAATCAGGGAGTATGAAATATTTATGTTTTCAGTGCGATCGGAAACGGTCTAGAAAGTTACATTTCTAATCCGATCTGTTCGAGTTCACCTGTTGTAAAACATAAATTAATTAAATAAAAATTTTTCGTTGTTTTGCAATATTTTGAATGGGTAGAAGAAAAAATTGTGTTATTTCATTAACCATTAAGCCATTATATATTTAAAATCATGAATATTAAAGTATTTTAAAAATGTTTTTCCTCATCCATATGCTATAAATTAAGAAATTACAAACTAAGTTAATTGTTTGGGGGTTGTTTTCACTGGACCACGTTCACTGGTTTGCATTCACTAGACAATGTTTTTTAAAATCAAGTGTTCATACTATTGATGCCCAAAAGATATTCTGTCAGTGATTGTATGGGTAAGTAAGTATTTCTACATATACGACATTCAATTTTTATGGAAGGGTAGCATTAGATTTCTATAAAGACATCTACTTAATGTGCGTAAATGTATCTTGAAATAAATTTAACACTCTTAAATGTTATTTCATCTAGTTTATTTCCGAGCAAATATATTTCAGTTAAAGCATTACTTTTTTGTGAAGGAAAATTTTTCTAGATTTAATCTAGATTTAATTTTTTTTAAATTTAATTTTTCCAGATTTAATCCCTTCAATCATCTAGACAAATTATTCATTTTGTTTCAAATATTCGTGTTTTTATTACATAAAACTGTTTTCATCAAACAGAAAATTATAGGACATAAAATATTTAATGATTGACTATATTTTTCGTCAATTAAGAGTTTCAATTTTAGGAATTGCATTTTTAAAGTTTGGCCTGCAAAAATGTTAATTGCCTTTTAAATAACACAAATCCTTAGCTTAGGCATATTCACATTATGTAAACCTCAATAGATTTAATTTTATCGATTTTTTACGTCAAATCACGAAGTAATTTAAATTGATTTACGATTGCATTAAAATAACTCAAGGAAAAATTTTCATTATTAGTAATCTTATGAAAACTGCAAAAAATAAACTAGTACGAAATGAAATAAAACCCTACGACTTTACTGAAAATTGTGAAAAATGAAATTTAGAATTTAACAAACATTTATAAAATTATAAATAAACGGAAAATTAACACAAGAATAATTGTGGTAGGATCTTTAATCTTTTCTGAAAAACTCCAAGACCTTGGCTATATATTTTTCTCTTAATACCCACTGGTCATTATTATTCATGATAGAATATTTCATTTGTTTGATTACCTGCATCAAAGAAATACCCCTTCAACAATGAAAAAATATTGATTTGTGTCATATAAAGCTCAGCTATAGGTATAGAGTTAATTTCTAAAACTTTTTATTTCTAAAGAAAATTATTTTCAAAAACGTCAATTTATCTCTAAATATGCATAGCAACCAACAGAAAAAAGCAGAAAATTATAAACAGTCTGTTATAAGCATTAAATCATAAGATAAGTGTCATATCGATTGGATTAGCTTTATTGGAATGTTATGTTACTGACCCCATTTCTAGCTAAAATTTCACTTCAACCCTGCGTTTTTATTAAAGATTGATTCTTCAATAGATTCCAAATGAGTTTTTTAGTTACAAAATGTCTTTTAAAACATATCGGTTCTACTACATATTTCTCATATCTTTGAAAATATCGGCGTATTTTACTTTTAAAAGGGAAATTAATTTGCAGCTGACTATCATACCATGGTTCTTCTTAATTATCCAAAATAGCCGTAGCAATTCCATTGCTTCGGGGCACTTAGTATTCTTAAACAATGTTTTGGTTATAGTAGTTAAAGATACAAGTAACTTTTCGTCATTATTGACATTAGAATACATTGGTTATAGTACACATTTTTCCTATTTTTGAAAATATCGCTGAATTTTACCTTTAAAAACGAAAATTCATTTGCACCTAAAATATCAAATAATTCATCATTTTTATTCAAAATAACGGTATGAGTTTCCCTATTTCCTTCAGGTAAATATTCTTAATCCCTTTTGTGGCTATAATTAATAGTACAAATAATTTTACATCGTGATTGACACTAGAATATAACGACTATAATACACATTTCACATATCTTCTAAAGTATACTTCGAATTTTACTCTTAAAAAAGAAAATTCATTTGAACTTAATATCATACTGTGATTCTTCTTAAGAATCTAAATTAGTTGTAAGACCTACATTACATCTAAGCACTGAGTATTATCAAACAATGTTTTGGATATTATTAAAGTTACATATAATTTTGCATCATGATTGACATTGAAATATATCTGTTCTACTACATATTTCACATATATATGAAAAGGAAATCCATTCGCACCTGAATATCATAATGTGATCCTTCTTCAGTAATCGGAATAACCGTGAGTTTTATTTCTTCCTTGTACTGAGTATTCTCAAAGAATTTTATAACTAAAATCAAGGATACAAATAATTTTGTGTCATCATTAACATCAGAAGATATCTCTTCCATTACACATTTCGCATATATTTTGGAAGTATAGTCGAATTTTGTATTTGAAATGAAATTCCTTCGAACCTAAATATCATACGATTCATCTTAGGTATTCAAAATAGCCTTGAGAGTTCCATTATTTCCAAACACTAAGTATTATCAAACAATGTTTTGGCTATAATTAAGGATACAAATAATTTTGCGTCATGATTGACATTAGCCGCTAATGAATTGCTCCTGTGAATATCCCTTTGATTAATGCAGAGTGTATTTACATGTAGATGAAGTTCAGATGTCCAGATTCAATTGTTCGGAGCACAATTATAAAGATCTTTATCATTTCGAGCTTTTAATTAGGTGGGCGCTTGCTACAGATTAATATTCCGTGAAAAGCAATTTAAATCGAATGCCTGCTTTAAGATAAACGTAGTTATGTGCAAATTTATAAGTACAATGAGATTTGAAATTTGTGCAATAAGATATAATGAGAGTTAATGTTGTCATAAATTGTAAATTCTGGTGTATTTATATCGTGATTTCTATCATCTGGGATATACTTAATGAATTTTACGTCCTAAACAATAGCTAATGTCACAAGATCATACGGAATTCCAAATGTTCAGGCAAAATGGTAGACTGAGGTATCTGTAAGTCGTAAATTTATTGAATTAATTTATAATTGGGAAGTTAAAACTCTGCTTTTGAGATTTAAAAAATACAAACATTTTTCTTCTCAATTCCAACTACAAAAATAGTTTGCCACAAAATTACTCGCCTGAATGTTTACGAAACTTTGAATTTTTAAGATTTTCTCCAAAAAAATAAAACCCAACTTTCAGCAGTTTCGTTTTAGTTATAAATCTATAAATTCAATTATAATTAGTCAGTTTTATTATGGGTAAACTATTATTTTTTTTAAACATCGCATATTTAGTATTAAAATTTAAAGTTGCTAGATCTTTCAAAGTAATTATTAAGTTTTATAAAAATAAAATTTCTTTATAAATATTTTAAAACTCTTTTCTTTGAACCTGAGAAACTATTCTTCAAATTTAATTATTAATTTAAACAGATTAGTTCAGCAAAATAACAATTATGTACTGTTTTAAATTGGTTTTAAATCCCTCTATGGCTCTACCCGAATTCTAAACGAAAAAAAACCCTCGAACATGAGAAGCGAAAGTTTAGTTAAAATTTTCTAAATTATTAGTCAGACTGTAATATACATTATGCAATAATTAATTTCAGAAGTCTCTTCTTTCTTGTTCGTACATTATATATCAGAATGAATTTTTAAATGAAAGATCTTTAAACAAATATGGTATCCAAAATTGCTTGTATCGGGACATTTTAAACAGGCTAAACAAAGGATAAGCTCATATGAGGTTTTTTAATCCTCTGCTAGCTATACTCAACTCTTATGAGAATAAAAATCTTTCTAAAGAAAAGATGCCTCAAAAGAATAGTTTTTTAGAGCAAATATCCTTAAAAATCCTTCATAATTAACATGATTTATGGACGTATGTCTGATCCCGGTTCATAGTTTCCAATAAAGTTTTTAATATATTTATTCTCCACTGTTCTTATTCATACTCCTTGGTAATGGAAAATATTCTTACTTAATAGTTAAGGCTGTTGTGTACTAAACCTGTTGGATTCACTCACCTCAGTGTTAATTTACGGAGAAAGTTTGTCCAAGGATTGCCGATTTGCAATTAAAGAATTTTTTTTAAAAATTGTACACTGTAATTGAGAATAAAATTTTACAACTTGCGGCATTTTTCAATTTTGAAAAAAAATGCAAATAATATTTTTAAATTTAAATTATTTGGGGATTTAAAAAAAAATTTTACTCCGTATTAGAGAAAGAAATTTTACACCTTGGGGCATTTTTCGTTTAAAAAATGCAAATAATATTTTAACATTTATATTATTCGGGGAAAAATCTGGTATAGTGTGTTTTAAACGCTACTAAGTTCTTTTGGTGGACGAAATTTATAAAATGAATCTTCTTACGAAGTGCAGGGCTATCTGAAAATACCATTTTTTATTGTATTATTAGCTTTTATGTAGCAGTAAACAGCAGAAAAATTTTCTCTATAGGTTAAGATTGAAGTAACCGCATACAGTAGGTTAGTACGCAGCAGCCTTAAGACATTTATATTGTTTTTGTCGAATTTTTCAGGGTTTCAAAATGGCATCAAACACAAATTTATAATAATCCTACTTCACCAAAAGATTTAATGTATTGAAATAGTCCGTTAGAAATTTTACATAAAATGCTACATTTGTTTCAATTTTGTTTTTAAAAATAATTGTCAAGGGTTTTATATTAGTTATGATATACGCATTTTGTAATATATATATATCACGGCTTGATGGGCTAAAAAAGAGAGCTAAAAGCTGGTCAGTTTCTCAACAGCATTTTTACAATAGCTACCAATCTCATTTCAGATATTCACTTTTCGATGTACAGAAAGAAAACAGATAATGCTTATTTGAAATTTTGTATTTTAAAACCCTCCGAAATAACTCTAGTTCCGTTTACTGTTAGCATCGCTATGAGTACATTACCTTTAGTAATTATTGTTAAAATTATATCAGTATTTTTATCAATAATAAAGCTTGAAAATGATAACTATGATATGGGATTCTTCAATTTTACTAATGCAACTACAGCTGTGCCAAAATAAATCTTCTAAAATATAACTTCTTTCATACCCCCAAGAATGGATGGATATATAGGGGACCAAAATGCATTTGTCATTCGAATTGGGTCGGAATGTTCTGTTAATTGTACATGTGTATACACATCTTTCTTAATAACTATCTCACTTAATGTTACAGTGAAAATAACAGAAGTGCATAAGGTGAGAATAAGAAGTCGAAAACATAATATACTGTTATTACTGAAAGGTATCCTGTCCACCTAATAATAGATGTCTGATCATAATCGCTGGTAAATTAAGGGTTAGAAATGGACATATTAAATATAAATACTACTTGAACTTATATGTTTCTATGAGTACAAAAATTTTTTATTCAATAAATGACGAAGGTAAAGTTTTTTTGCTATGTTTCCAATCTATCCCTTTTTTCGGATCTAGAAATTATGATTACGTCTGCTTGATTCTCCGACAATGAATAATTTTAAAGAGTGTTCATTAAGAACCCTTTCCAAGTCAGTTCCTAATTTTTTCTTCAAGTGAAAAAAGTTATGGATTTTCATTCTAAAGAAATATAACTTTTTCAAAGTGTTAAGTCTCAAAAAGTCAGAAAAATCTCCTACTTGATTTTGCTTTTTACATATTCAACTCTTTTTTTAAAATTCTCGTCATATGTGCACTCTTATAATGTTCACGAAAATATGTTTCTGCTTTTTATTTGCTTTCCTTTCGTCATTTCAAAGTTTCTCTTTAGTAGCAATATATGTATTTTTTAAAAGCTTTACGATGTTGACTTTCTTATGTTATCTTTGAGATCAAAGTTTTCGAATAATGTCACTGAAATGATTTATACTACACGAACGTAAAGAAAAAGGTTTATGTACTCTGCTGTTGCTTTATATATAATTTTCTTTTCTCATGTTCCTTAAAGTAGTTTTAAACAGATTTCTGAATATCCATTTTTTAATATTTTGAATTTATGAACTTATAAAAGAAGTCATTCAACTCTGTTTTTGTAATTTTTTTTTCTATTTACGAAATTTCTGTATACAGTGGAAGAAAATTCGGGCAAATAATGGTGAAGACTCCAAATCGAATGCAAAGAGTATTCAGCTTTAATCCTAGTCGTTGAAAATTTAAATAAATAATTTATAAAACTGTTTAAATTATTAATTTAAATTTTTAATTTAGAGAATTTAAAAACCCTCCAAATCGAATACAAATAGTTATTCACCTTTAATATCAGTCGTTGAAAATTTAAATTATTTAGAAACTATAGGAATAGCATGAAAAAAAAATTATAATAATTTGAAGGGAACACAGCCGGTCCTATCCATTGTGACGCATGACGTAATTTTAAAAATGGTGCCGTTGCAAATTTTTGTAGAAATTCTTTAAGTAAGGAATGTTTCCCTATTAGAAATAGTCTATTTAATAAAATAAGGGAAATTATTTTTAAAATATGCATTTATTTATAGAAAATTAAAATTAAAAAATTTACCAAACTTTGAAAAAGTAGAAGTAAATAAACTTAAATCTAATTTGTTATCTATGAAAAAAAAAAAATTCTAAATTATTCTTCAAGTCTTTATGACAGCAAATTCTTTGATTGTATCTCTATAATTTATTCTATTTCATACCGTCTTTTCTGAAAAAAATATTGCTAGATCATTCAATCGCTCTTGAGTTTTTGTTGTCGATAGATAATTCTAAAATATTTTCAGTTGAGAAAAACTGCATCCGGCTGATACTTCAGTTACACGTAGAGATTGTAGAAATTTTAGAGCTAAAAAAATGTTTGGAAATAGGCATTCAAAATTAAATTCTCTTAATCTCAACCTCAGGAGTTTATGAAAATCAGAGTAAATATTGGCTTATATTTTAATAGTTTTTGGAATTTCTTCCTTTATTAGATTAAACTATTAATATTTTTTGTTATTCTTTAAATATTTTGTATTTTTACTACGTTTCATTTTGGTGCCTATTATAATTCAGCGCCTGGGAGGTAGTCTCGCCGCCTCCCCTATTTCACCAGTAGTGAATAATATATTGATTCGGCAAATACGAATAGTAAAAATTTCCCAAAAATTTATTGTGAATGAAATATAACATTTTGTTTCCATTTATTTATCATCCAGTGTTCATATTTTAAGCATGGGATTGTAAAGCCCAGATTTTCCATATTTACTTAAAATATATTAGAGTTCACCATTAATCTCAGTCACTGAAATTTTTATGTTATATGAAGCATTTAACTGCATCAGTTGAATGGTTCAAAAAACGTAAAAGTAATACCATTTTGAAATCAACTTCTCCGTTTCATTCCTCCATTTAGGTTGGTTGTGTTTGTGTTTAATGTAAATAATAAAAAAAACCAAGGTCGAATACTTAATTGAAGTATATACGACAAAGTATTACGTAGTATCAGATATTGAATCTTTTTAGGTCAATAGTAAACAAATGGATGATTATCCCTAAATAATATACACTCTGAGAGTATTTTACAGTTTTAACTCTGTAGCTAATTTCGCAAAGTAAGTTAATTTCACGTAAGTTAATTTCGTAATTACTTGGAAAAGAGGAAAATTGACAGAAACATCGACTTGGAAAACTTTTCTGCAATATTAAGTACCAGGTTAGGTTAATCTAAACCAGTGGTACTTCTAAATTATCTGATAAAATAGAATAATATCGTAAAACAGACAAAAGACTTAGCAAATATATATTTTTAAAACTACACACTAAACAAACATATATTTTAGTGCAGTCTAAATATTAAATTCGTTTGCTTTTTTAGCAAGGTTCTGAATCTCGAATCTTTCAAAGGACCGACTAAACTGAACGATAAATGTGGAAAACCGAAGCTTCGGAGAACGATCGATGGAGATTCCACTATATATATATATATATATATATATATATATATATATATATATATATATATATATATATATATATATATATATATATATATATGTATGTATGTATGTATGTATGTATGTATGTATGTATATATATATATATATATATATATATATATATATATATATATATATATATATATATATGTGTATATATATATATGTATATATATATATATACATATATATATATATATATGTATATATATATATATATATATGTATATATATATATATATATATATATATATATAAATATATATATATATATATATATATATATATATATATATATATATATATATATATATATATATATATATGTATATATATACATATATGTGTGTGTGTGTGTCTGTATACTATGTGCTTGATATTTTTTTCTAAATGTCCTAAGATTGTTATAGTTTGAAGTTAGGAAATAAACGGGTAGGGCATCATGAGTTATTTTGGGTTCATAATTAATCGATGGCATTATAAACCATACAGAGATCTTATGTATTACATAAATCAATCAGAACAGAAATATTATGTTGTTAAAAAAAGGGGAGCTCGAATTTAATATTTAGACTGCACTAAAACACATCTATACTCAAAGGACTATCGAGCAAGAGTCGTACGTTAAACTCTATTTTGATACATGCATAGAGTAAGAATTATCTAAGAGTGAGGATATCCGTATAAAAGGGATTTATGTGTATAACAAATCCCTAAACAGCCAATTTATTTCATATATTTCCGAGTCATGAAGGTAGGAAGAGCCCCGTCGCATTGAATTCTCCGAATGGTCCTGCGAAGAGCGAATAAAGCATGTCCATAGAAAATGAATAAATGTCAAAGAATTTATTCCTAAAATATTGGAATGATGTCTTCCGAAAATCCAGTGTAAGTTATAAAAGGATTTTTGCAGAGAAAAAAAATATATATATATCGATTGAATGAGAGTTCTCAACAACCATTTCGTAAATATTACCATCGTTATCGTTGAAATATTCCGCAAGTTTCTGTTACTGGTGACATTTTAAGTTGTTATTTTTCGACATTCTTATATATTGAGCAATATAGTCTTGAATTTGAAGTACTTTATTTTAATTTAAGCTGCCATGTCAATATACTTGAAGAATTGCTTCCTTACCTGTGATAACGTGTGTATTTTACATTATAAACTGCAGATGGAATCCAAATTTTCAAATCCATGTACATATGCCTCGAATTAAATTTTTTAATTCTTGATTTGGAAGTTGGGAGAAAATAAACTTTAATTTATTTTTTATCAGCATAACATTTTAGTGCGGATTTTACTGCATAGCACTAAGCCATCTCTAAGCATTTTTGTGCTGTTTGGTTATCGAGCTGAAGACATTCAAATCCATGAAATATCCATGAAATCAGATAATTTGGTAATCGGAATGGGAAATATCCATCCAAGTTTTCAAATGCATGTACATATGCCTCGAATTAAATTTTTTAATTCCTGATTTGGAAGATGGGAGAAAATAAACTTTAATTCATTTTTTATCAGCATAACATTTTAGTGCGGATTTTTCTGCATCGCACTAAGTCACCTCTAAGCATCTTTGTGCTGTTTGGTTATCGAGCTGAAGACATTCATTAAAACCACATTAAAGGTGTCAACCACTTCACTGTAAAGATGAAAGTGGGGACCTCGGGTTCGTTGACTTTCTTGCATACAGCTGTAACGGGTCCTGGCCGGACGATGGCTGAATGGATAGGGCGCTGGAATTCGGTACCAAAGTCTGTGGGTTCGAGTACGACACATGGCATGGACATTTATAGCCTTTCGGAACATGCTTTAAGCAGTAGGTCCCTGTCTAATTAGCACTCGTGTAGCAAGAGTTCACCGTAGCACTCCAAACCAAACCGGAAAGGATCCTGAAAAAGGGTAGCTATCAGACCGCTAAACCCCTTCCTTGACCATTATTCCCAAAGGCAAGGCATTCATGGATAACATTAACGATGCACTCGAATTTTTCATGTACAGCCGCATAAATATACACGTCCCTTTAAAAATGGTTTATAAAAAACAGTTCTATTCTCTAGGTAGAATGTCATAAAAATTTTATAAGATAAAATGATCAAATAAATGTCCCTACCTTCATAATACCTTCACTTTAAAAAGTTTACCTATTTTCCCTGGTTTACCTGTACTATTTAGCTTATGAGGTACTTTTGACACGACTTCAATATAAACATATAAAACTGATTATGGGATGTAAAACCAATCGTCTGTAGAAAGAGACGGGCTAATAGAAAGAGACGGTATGAATTGAACTCAAACTGTTCTGGAGTTAGCTCATTTACTGTATAGAAAAATAAGTAAATTTAATGTTCAACAGTTTAAAAATAAAAATAATAAATCGTCCTAATATATTTAAAATTCTATAACTTGAGTTTGCTTCAAAGACAAAAAACATTTTGGGATGTTTTTTTCTTTTATTCAGCTTTTAAGAGGAAATAATGCTACATCATTATAGGATCATTATAGTAACATTTTATAAAGAACAATTTTGTTTCTCTCTCCCGCTCCCTCCCACATTCCCTCTCTTTCTCTCTCCCGCAATCTCTATATCTCTGTTTCTTCCCCCTTATGGCAGTGAAATGATTATATAAATGGTTGGGGTATTGGGGTATTATATAATAAATATAATAATAATGATAATTATGATTTTGAATTCATTGATTAAGATTGGTCAAGGTTGTGGTTAGTACATTGATTAATTGTGATTCACAAATGATTGAAACAACTCTGGTTTGCACTGACAAATTAATTTATTGAATATTAAATACATAAACAATACGATACAATACTACTAAATATTTCATCCTTCATCTACACATTTATGTATACACTCATACTCAAAATAATCATCACACTTTAAATCGATTTTGCACATTCAATTAATTACTACTTATTCTTCCAATACATATACTTTACACCCTTAATTAATAATTGTCATCACTCTACTACTTGGCGCGCACTATCGTCCTATATATACTTGATCAATATTTAGCGTTACTTCAACATCTATCAGTATCCGGATTATCATTAATTACTTAAGACAAGGTAGCATGGCTTACGACAAATTGGGAAAAAACAGACAATACCTCCGTTTGATGATACATCGGGCACTGTTGGACATCATACCTCTGGCAGTAGCATCTTAGACATCTCAAGGGTGGGATTGCAGGGCTTAGTTGATTGCTGGGGCCTTGTCTCCGGTTGACACTCATTCATCTGTCAGTAGTATCGTGTTCTTTGACATCTCATAGGTGGGACCACAGAGCTTCAGTTGATTGCTGGGGCCTCGTCTCGGATTGACGCTCCTTCATCTAGCAGAAGTATCGTGTTCATTACTTTTCTATATGGGCTACTTCGTTTCAGTCAATCTGTCATGCAGCCTCTTTCTCTCCTCTTTCACTCAAAATTTCTTCCCTTACTCAATTCTTCGTTCCACCCACTCTGAAATTTCATAGGTGTCTCCAGTTTTTACAACATCCCCACACCATCATTCGCTTGGGTTTTTAATTATAACTTCTTTGGTGACCATTCCTAGTTAAGGGACGTATCTCGCTTCCTGACCCCTATTTCGTTGTTCCCACGGATGGGTATCCTCTTCTTGTGAGGTCCACTTTTATGACCCTCAATAAATTCTGCCTCCCTGACTTGCAACACTTTTATATATCTCCTTTTATTTTCTTCCCTCTTTTGCGTTCTAAGCCCTCTTTCAGCGATTCGTTTTTGGCCTAAAATTGCTCTTCACTATTATTTACCATCCTATCTTCCAATTAACTTGCCTTCTATACCTATTTCTTTGTGTGCTTTTACGATGTCGGGAAACTCTGCGACACCCCTCCCACTATTTACGTTTTCCTCGCTGCCATAATGCCTATCACTCTTTCCCTCCCACTACTTCTACCTCACCTGCTCTCCCACTATGTCTTTCCCTCCCACTTTTTTTATCCTTCTGTCACTTTGTCTTTCTCCGTGTTCCTGTCTCTCTCCCCTCTCTCTATCTCTCTCTCTCTCTCTCTCTGTTTTCCCTGTCTCTCTGCCTCCAACTATCTTTATTTCTTCCTCTTAGCCACTATGTCTATATCTCTCCCGCTCCCACTATTTCTACCTGTCTATCCTTCATTCCTTCTGTCTCTCTCTGTATGTCTCCCTCCCTCCTCTGTCTCTCTAACTCCCTTCCCCTCCCTCTCTATTCTTCTCTGCTTTCTTCGAGGGAAAGTGCATTTACTGTACTCCACCGGATCTGCAAATACATAGCTAAACTCAAATGAACAAAAAATGATTACGGTTATGCTAATTGCGTATCACTGTCGGGAAGATGCAAGTATACATACGAATATTAGGTTAAAATCATCCTAAACAAACGAAATTGGGCTAATTATACTAACTCTTATACTAGTTTTCGTAGGCCTACTACAACTACTATATAACATATTAAGACGAAATAGTTATTGCTAACAATGAAGGATTCCACACTCCTTATTATATGTATATGAAGTTTATATCTCCCTGATATAGACCAATAACCAATAAAGAATTTTTGCATTATCATAAATAACATATTTTATGATATAACAAAGTGTATTATAAACATTATTATTCCAATGAAAAACCCAAGATTTTAATTCAATCTTTTTTTTCTCTACCAGGTAACACACAAAAAATTAATTACAATATTAATAATTTACTTCCATGGAGTACGCTAGATATTAGGATATACGAAGCCCGTAAAGAACGCAATTTGATAAAGTATAGTGCGCAAAATTTAGATTAGTACCCCGCCAAGAAAAATTGACCCGTGGGTATATAAAAGTAGAAAATTCAATTTATTACTCAGAAAATGTGGATATTGAAATCTTATTTTTTTCTATATTTTTTGTACTTTCATTCTTTTGTAAGAATGTTTTCTAAATTAAATTTATCGTCTCTCTCTATATTTTTTTATTATATTACGGACTTCCTTCGCCTTGAGAATATGAATCAGATTGGATTTTATCAAACAATGTAGGGAATTTCTCTTCGAGCCACGCTGTGTAATGTATTCGTGGGGGTTAGTTATTTATATACTGTGTTTCGATGATCTTTTCTCGTTTTGATGGTCAAAACAGGATGGAAATTTATTTCGAAAATGCATCACCTAAACTGTGGGAATAAAAATAAATTCTAGAGTAGCAAACCCATTTAAAAATGAATATTGGAATGAAAAAATCCTAATTATTAAAAACTATCAATTTAAAAAATATATTACCTATTAATTTACACATTTAATTTTTGTCTTTTTGTTTTGTAATGCTGTTCTAGATATAACAGATTGAATTGAAATTGGTAGTAAGTTTCTGTAGATTTTTTTATTATGCAGCCTTACGGTCAATTATTGTTCTGAAGAATCTAAATAAAGTTTTATTTTCAATAACTTTGCTCACAGCTGCTGTGAAATAAACCTATTGGATACGCTCACCTCAATGTTAATCTATGGAGGAAATTTGTCCAAGAATTGCCGACTTGGATTTAAAGATTTTTTTAAAAATTGTACTCCATAACAGTGATGGAAATTTTACACCTTGGGGCATTTTTTGTTTTAAAAATGCAAATAATATTTTTAAATTTAAGTTATTTGAGGAAAAATCTGTATAGTGTGTTTAAAAACTCCTAAATTCCTTCGGTGGACGAATTTTTTAAAATGAATCCCACTGCAATGTACAGAAAAGTTCAGACTGTCTGAAAATATAATTTTTATTTGCTTATCAGCATTTATATAGCTATTAAGAGTAGAGAAATTTTAGTTAGTATACAGCATGCTTAAGTGCTTGTTCATATTTAATTTTGGTCGAGCTTTTTCATGACGTATGACAGACCCTATAGTCTGTATATTTATTGTTGCAGCTCAAAACACAAAATTTATCTCTTACCTTTATCTAATTACGTAAATACGAAGGTGAGATTTTGGAGGGTATATGTTAATACTTCCTCTTATTTATCCATAGGCTAATAGATGAACATTTATTGGTAGAATTTATTTTAAATAAATCTATTTTTACTATGTTAAGATTTTTACTTGATACAAACTCATGCTGATTATGAACGTTTATGCCTATTTTATGCTAATGTTCATATTTCATGGTTTATAGGGAGCCTAAAAAATAGATATTTTCTTGTCTTTAATCTGTTATCTGGTGTACTTTAAATTGTATAATTTCGCCTCATTAAACATTGGACTCATTCATTTAAATCATAGTCGAATATTAAAACTGCTGTTATTTTTATTTCCTAATCCATGAATTTTGGTGACTATTCGTTTACTCTTTGTATAAGTTTCCAGATTACAGAGATACACGTATTAGCTCTCGAAAGGACGCTTTATCGAGATGATTTGGTGTTTATATCATTTTTAAAGTCATATTAACAGATGGTGTGCGTTATGTTTAACGTACATTGTATGACGTTCCAAATTAGCCTTGTAGTTGCTCTTAACTAACTGAAACATTTTTGGGGTACAGCTCAAGAATTAAGCGAATTCCAAAGGGATAACCAAAAAGGCCAAGAAGACAATTTATAAAATTATTCCATAAATTTACATTAAATAGACATCTAATTAATTTTATATTTTAAAAGGGAAGTCTTTTTTTCCGATCCATTCATAAATTTACATCACAGCAATTGCGATGCATAAAATATAATGGTAATCTAGCTTTTTGATCTCTCGAACGTTTTTTAAAAATGGCAGACGGTGGCATACATTTCGTTGTCGTGATTTTTTTTCCATCAGCACCCGATAGGAAATAAATATGTGATTTGGTCGCCATGGCATCAATAATTGAGTTATTTGAAACGTTAATTTATCTTAGTTCTGCAACTAGGAATCTTAAAACGTATCATATATCTGATAAGTATACTCGACCAGAGAAAAGAGAACAAATATTTCCTCAAATCATGCCGTTGGATAAGAGAAGGGGAAAAAGTTCTATGAGTTTGAAATGCTTCTGCTGTTCACATCTCTTTGTAATTTCGTCTAAAACTAGTCACATTTCTAAATTTTTATACAGTCGAATCCCGTTATAACGCACTTCAAGGGACCAAAGGTTTTGTTCGCTGTATCTGAACATTAAGAAAAATGTTAGCGTTCACAAAATGTAGGAGAAAGTAGGGCAAGATGACGAAGCGAGTAAGATAACGAACTCGGTATTTCTCCGACGCAGTCATAGATAGCAGCACCTGTCCATGCAATTCTTAAAACTCTAGTATTGGGTTATGACGCCCACTACAAGTAATATAAGTTGCGATCGTTCTATGAGTAGTGGTGACTCAAATGTATTTCTTTAATCTGTGTTTGTAAATTTTGGACTTCACAGAGCAAGGAATTAACCGACTACGGTAAGTTATTTTTTCTTCTCCATTTTTCTCTCTCAAAATACAACTCGTAACGTTAAAAATCATGTATGTTATAGTTTATTTACGATAAGCTTGGATACTGATAAACAAGTTAAAATCGAAAATGCCATTGTGGAGTAAGATGACGAGGAGCATACCTTAGAATTAGTACTGACCAGATTGCTGTGAATGGATTCAGAGCTACTCGCATTGAGCCTCTAGACAGCAATATTTTCACAGACGAAGATTTTCACTCTTCATACACCACTGATGTTGATGAAAACAACCAATTAGATTATCCTATCATTTGTCAGCAGCACATTTCATCGGCCTTTCCTCCTGAACCTACCATATCATCAACCCTATCTCCACAGCCCTGAACTTCCTCTGCTCTTCCTCCACTTCCGATGGCCAGCAAGAAAACAACCAGGAAACCAAGGAAGAAACAGCCTTCTTACCACATTTCTGGATCTCCTGTAAAACAAGCTCTTGAAAAAAAGGAGAAAGAAAATCAATTGTTGGAACTGAAACGACAGGAAATATTGAAAAGGAAAGCTGAAACATTAGCGTCAAAGAAAGCTAAATGCTTACCGATAACATCTAGAAAGAGAAGGAAAACTAGAATGCGTCAACAGGATTACTGGTCATCTGATAAGTCATCACAAGAAGTTCCATATGTGGAGGACGACGACTATGATACTGAAACATTATTGGAAAAAAACTACATTATTTCCGGGAAGGAGGGAAAGGACGAATTATGATATCAGTGCTTCGGATGCAAATCTTGGGCACGTGCTCAATGTTCCGGCTGGAATGATAATTAAACGAAAGACAGACCCTTTGTATATGAACTTTATTACCTATGTTTTTTCTTAATTTTTGTATCTAATTCTTTAAGTTTTTGTTTCATTATGGGTAATCTGGCATTGTATTTTTACTGTTATCTGTGCCTTTTTCACTAAGTACCTAAGTGAAATTGTTTCTCAGCCTTTTTGAAAATAAACCTTTATATCTTGATTCATATTGTTATCGATTCGTCATCTTACCCACCGCCCTTAGTCACCTTACCCCACCTAATGGGTAAGATGGCAAAATATTCCCTTCCCCCAAGAAAGTAATTTTCGTCATCTTCCAAAAGGAGATGAAATCGTTTCAATTTTTTTTTATAAAACATAAAGGTTGAAAGAAGTCTTTCTGTAAATTTCAGGTTTTTAAACCACTTATTGAATTCAGGAAAAATATTTGAAGCTTAAGTTCGTCATCTTACCCCACCTTACCCTATAACTCATTAGTTGCTATGTTTATTCAGTAATGATGTATTGAAAGAATGATAAATCTATTAAAAATAATTATTAATGAATTAAATTGACTAAAATCCATTTCATTAAACAGACACAATACTAATTAAATTAACTAAAAATGAAGACAAGTGGAAATAAATTGATTTTATCTGTAATTGCTGCTCACTGTTTTGATACAGAAATAATCGGTAATCTTCTGCTGACGTGATGCCGATTTCAAAAACATTTTATGAATTTCTTTGTCCAATACATCAAATGACTCCAACACTTTTTGTTCCACTGTTTGTGTAGACAAATACTTATTAATAACACGCATCGCTGCTGTAGCATCTGAGATGGTGGCGATTTCGTCATTTATGTGATCCTCTACATCAGCATCAGAAGCAGATTCTTCGATTTCAGAATGATTCATTTTAATGTATTCCACAATGTCTTCATCAGTCAGATTTTTACATGTAATGACTTCATCATCACATGTTTCGAACAATTGCACGCCACAATCTGAGAATGATGAAATTTTGCGCTTTTCTTACCACATCGCGATAGGTAAATCTTCATCATCTTCTTCTTCAACATTCTTTGCTTCTTCAACATTCGTTGTATCTTCAACAATCTTAAAATGTTTAAATTTTTTTTTAAAAATTCAGTTGTCGACTGAAAAAAATTTTCGTTATAGCTGATTCTTAAGATTTCGGAGGTTCACTATAAAAGGATAAATTAGCATTAAATACAATAGGAAAACGGTAGGACCAAAATTGTCGTTCGTTATATCCAGGAGTTCGTTATATGCCGGGATCACTATAACGGGGTTCGACTGTATATAAGTAGCCGCTGCATCACAAGCATGGTCGCTTTTAGTTTTATGTTTTATTTTGCAAAAAAAAACTCAACTGAAAGACAAATATATAGGAAATATTACCATTATCTGTCATCATAAATATACGTTGTTAAGTGGTAATGGGATCTCAGCCAAAAAATTTATAATCATTACAAAATTCTCTATAAGGCTGATTCTAAAACATCATGATTAAAAAATGTGAATTTCTATTACTTCAGAACAGAATTAAAGATAAGACTGAGAAACCCAACACCAATGATTTTAAAAATTACATCCCTCTCTGTATGTAATATTTTTCAAAATTAAGATATCTACACTTTATCATTACATAGAATAAGAAATTCTTGGAGAAAAAATTTTTCACTTAAAAAAGGTGTAAAAATTCAGCAAGTACTAAAATATAGTGTGGATTACATCACCCTCTGTTTGACAATTAAGTATTGTTTACGATTAAGATATCTACACTTAATCATATCAAATAAAAATTATTGGGAAAATTTCTTCATTTATAAAATGGAGTAAAAATTCAGCAAGTGCTAAAAAAATGTATAAAATTAATTTTTACTTACTATTAAGGTATTATAATGCAATTATTAATATTTTACTATGATATTCCTTAAACGTCTTGATATACTATGTAGAGTATTTCAGAAGTAGGAGAAACTACAGTGACCGAATCAAAAGAATTGACTTTAGATAAACTTACATACAACTGTCCATGACTAAACACTGGATTTGGTAGGTCTAAACATATTTTGACAAAAGGTTTGTCCTGTTACATACATTTAGAAAAACCGATGGGACAAATGAATAAATTAAAATTATATCCTGAATAAATTAAAATTATTCATGAGTAAAATACAGCAATTAAATTGTACCAAATTATGTGCTATCGTCAATCCACTACACACACGTGGTTGGCCGCTAATGTTTAGGCCAACCACGTGTGCACTACCACATTAGCTGGTAGTTGCGGCCGTTGCCATTCGGAGTGTAGAAATATCGGCGATTTTTGTGCCTACCTACGCTGCATACCTACGCGTTATATATACAGTGAATCACGTTTGTTATTACTGTTTTTGATTCTTATAGCCGAAATTTAGGTTTTAGGACAGACACACACACTTATATATACATATATGAGATAATTTACCATAAAATACTCTTTAATTTACGCTAATCATCTTTTATTAAAATTATTTTTCATAATTTTAAAAATACAACTTAATTTCTAGACTTATAAGTAGATACACATAATTATAGTAAGGGAAGAAAAATATCCAATATTTGTTACAACATACCTGCTTAACAGTTTTAACGTTTCAACACCAGGAAGGGAGCAAGTAAAAGTTTTGTATGGTAGTTTGACTTAATGGAGTTTTCAGGAGGCTGTTTATACCTCTTTCAATACCAAGAGTCTCAGACGAAGATTCACCTTCTAGCTTACGTTTCACGGTTTCATAACGTGCTGAATCTACTAATGTTACGTTTGCCTAAGTCATAGTGGACTTATGATGGACTTACATTTAGACATCTAAAAGAAAAAACACATAAATCTTATGTGTTTCAGGGTCCAGGAAGCCGCAGCCAGGATGTGGGAGGTGGGAAAAAAGAGTCCCTGCCTTTGTTTGCCTGTGGAGAAAAGTGAAATCAGACCCTCAAAGGTAAAGATGCCCATGGGTCAAGCTAATAGGACAGTGATTTGCTAAAGCGTTTAAGGGGAAACTATTATGTTGTGTCTAACAAAGAAAGGAACGCATTTTACAATTGTATTCCATCGCATCTTATCACTCTTTCTTTAAGAAACATAAAGAAAGAACTTCGTGCCTTTGAGGGTTTAAGGTGCTTTTTTGGAAAAATGAAAGGAAAGTGAAGAGTGTAAGCTGATTCTTATAACCGGTGGATTGATTCTTTAAAGAGAAAAATTTTAATATGGAAATAATACATTTATTTTTGTTTTTGTGATATTGATTCTTATAAACGGTTGATTATTATAACCACTGATCACTATAAGCGGTGGTCACTGTGTATATTAAGAATATATATAGATTTTTATTCTTAATGTTTACGGCTGTCTAAGCCAGAAAGATTAAACAATAATAGCAATATTAAAACCACTTAAACAACCAGCTTAGGTAACACTACTTAATCTAATAACTAATTTCCTCAATATTTATATTCCTACATTTATTAAATATTTATGAGGAGATAAAATTCACATAATGCGTGTAAAATCGCTTAAGGTACGTATGTTTCCCTACTGAAATCCTGACGCTTAAAATTATGAAAAATTATAAATAAGGGAGAGAGGTATTTAATAAACTTATTCTAAAAAAAGGAATACAGAATAATATTTCGTGTTGGGAGAATGTCTTCAGGGTAATACATAACTGAAAAAAAGGGGGAAAATAAGATAGTGTACTAACGTACAGAAAAGAATTGTCTGTTACTCTTATCAGGTGCTGTGTTTTACTTGAATACGTATAATTGCATAAGTCCCTTGTATAGATATCTCAAACACAAACGTTTACAGACTTACATATTCTATATTTATTTTACCCAAATTATTTTGTTTGACTTCAGTGCTGTTTCCACTTCCGTTGTTTCCTTAATGATGGAAGATGCATGTAGTGCATTTTACTTAATCTAAGATTTCCTGTCGCTATCTATACGCTACTTCCTATCAGATTCGATTTCCCTTATGATGCCTAATGAATCCAGGTATTAGAAATAAGAATTAAATTAGAAAATGAGTAAGTTGATTTACGCTTGTACGAAGTTTCTAAGGAGTAGAGAGATTAAACGCACAGTGTTTCCTCTGGTGAGCTCAAGCTACTTTCCTTCCAGCGACATTAAAATTTCCGCATTTTGAATGTTTAATAGAAAGTGACTTAGCTGGTTCACACGGGACGAAAGATTCTAGGGTGTATGAATAATTCACGGTGTCACGAATAGCTAACACTCCGAAGTAAGTTAGTTGTCTTTTTGTGAGTGAAATTAAAAAATTTAGCTGCTCATGACTTCTTTATCTGTGCATTGAATTTTTGAGCTGAAATTAAAGGCTGCTATGTGTCTATAGCTGTCTCTTTAATCCATACTAGTTGGTACCCTTCATAACATGACGGCTAGATAGTAAATAAATGTACTAATACACAAATTATACTGAACGCATCATTGCCAAATGTTGAAAATCATAATAATGCGCAGAAACAAATTAATGTGTTTAAACAACCTGGTGTTTAATGAGTATCTAAAGCCAGATATAAAAATGTCACTGAGCATGTGCAGAAAGCAATTTTTTTAAATGTAAATTATCGCTAATTAAACAGCGCGAAATAAACAATTTCCATCAGGTGTAATCTTATATTTCCCAAACATAATTATCATAAAAATAAAAATGACAGGCTTAGATCTAGAGAGACTCCTCGGAGTAAACGTGTTTATCATTTAAACACGCCACTGAGCATGCGCAGAAATCAATCTTCAATTGTAAATTATCACTAATTTATAGAAATTCCGGTTACAAAAAACAAAATTTGGCAAATATACAGATTACAATCTTTCGTTTAAGACCAAAATAAAGTAAATGGACGCAGTAGTTTTCTCTCACGAACTGCCCAAAAAGTCGGCTTAGCAACTTAAAAATATAGATTGAGGTGATAACTTATACTGCACTTACTAATGCACCTCGTATTAAGAGTGTGAGGCAATTTTTGCAATTGTTGCAAATTTTCATTCATTTTCTGCCTCTTTCTGTGGGTCTGAATAAGCTACACTATATTATTTTGGCTTCAGTCAGCGTTTAACTTCTTTCTTCTTTAAAGTATTCTTTGGATCATATCGAAGATGCAATCTGACTGGGATATTTTAAGATTTCAGTAACTACCAAGCAATTATTATCTTGTTTGCTCGTCAAAAATACTTAAAACACGTACTTGTATTATAATTTTTATTGTCAGTGCTTTATACTACATGGCAAAACCGTTTAGCTTTGCTATTATCTTTTGGTTTAACCCCAGATTATGGAAGACACGCAACGATAACATCATGAGCAGAAATAGTCAATTATGTTACGTCTTTTTCAAAATAAGTTCTCTCTATTAAATCATTATATACCCTTTGAGTTTCAGTCAAGAGTAAAAAAATCCTGTTATAAAAATTTAGCAGTATTATATATACAATATCGATATCTATAAAACAGTTCTATAACTGACTGACTGACTGACATATAACGCACAGACCAAACCGCTGGACCTAAAGGGCTCAAATTTTGCATGGTGATTCTTTTTATAGTGTAGGGGTGCACGAAGAAATATTTTTGAAAAAGTCTTAGATTTTCTTAAGTTAAATTTTTAATCTGTTTTAGTAACTTTTTTTAAGTTTGCACTTAAAATAATAATTTGAGGGTTATAAAATTTATATCACAAAAAAGATCATAAAAATTCCTTTAAATGGAAATATTTTTCGAATCTTTACCTGCATTTTCTGATTTTTGGTGAATTTTTAAAGATTAATTTTTAGAATTTAATTTATTAAATGCTGATCGCGTGATTTCTATTTCTGGTACTTTAAATTAATTTATCGTCACGTGCATAACAACTAAATAGACAAAAAAGTATTTTTTTCTTGAAATGTGGCAGACGATTGGACATTATTTGGTCTATAAAAATATCCCTTACGATTTTTTTATAAATATATATATATATTTTTTTCTACATCAATTGTATATATTGATCGTCTTATTTATTATAAATACATATATATTTATTTTTTTGGCATTAATTACATACATTGACCGTTGTATTTAATTTGAATGTACTCCGTAGCGAAGTGCGGGTTTTCAGATAGTATATATATATGTGTGTGTGTGTGTGTTACGGTCCGAAGTCTGGCCAATTCGGGAAAAGGCTGGCTATCTCTAGCACTGATCAATTCATTTGGCCATAGGCCAAAATATTTGAGAATTTGCGACTACTTCGGGTTTTGATCGGGAAATTATCGATATGTCCGACAATCAATGGCCACTTCATGAACTGTCCAAAAAAAAGCAGCCAAAGCTAGAAGTTTTTAGAAGATGGATCATAGAGTTACGGGAAGTGATCATAGAAGTTCTAACTATTATTATTACGACTGTGGAAATCTTTTTTGTATAGTCAAAATAGAAAACAATTACTCCAAAATCAAAGTGAAAAGGACACATTTTCTTGGGCAATTCTCAAAGAAGCCATTGGTTGTCGGGCGCATCGCGAAATAGCCGGTCAAAGCTCGAAGTAGTCGTAAACTCACGCATATTTCGCACTTTGGCAAAGTGACTTGGGCAATGCTAGAAGGGGCCAGCCGCTTCGCGTATTGTCCAGACTTCGAACTTTAACTGCAACATATATATATATATATATATATATATCTATATATATATATATATATATATATACAGGTTTTTCGAGTCAAATGAGTCAAATCCTTCCTACGAATTTATAAACTATAAGCTTTTCATCGAAGATAAGTAAATTCCTTCGATTCTTTCATCGAAGATCCGTAGAGATTTCTGCTTATATAAAGTCCAATATAGTAACTTCATATATTCGTTAAATTTTATGCCTGGATATCAGCAAAGCATAGAACCGATCGAGTGATAGTGCGTATTTTTTAATGCATCAAAATCTGCTCTCGGACATTTATTTTCATATTTCTTACACCCAGTTCTTCACGGGGAAAATTCCTCCTTTTCATTTTTCTAATACTCTCATTGATTCGTAATCTCCTATTCTTGCAAAGTCCTTCAAAAATAAACAATTACTCTTCCGATATAAAGAAACACTTCTCCTCCCCCGAGAGACGAAGAATTTTCTGTTGTTCACTTGATGAATAAATATTTGTATGGAAATAATGATTCCTGGAAGTCGTTCCCCGAAATTATTGAAAAACAGATTTAGAAACATTCCAAATTTTCGCGCATAGCAGACGGTGGGGGCCTTATCGGAATTCATGGTGATGTCGTAAGGGCATTTATCACATTCTTCATGGATTTTGTGCTGTCCTCTAACAAAAAAGCGATAAACTCAGTGACAACTTTAGAATATAGTTTTTTTTTTCACTAGATATTTGATAAAATGAAATGGAATATTTTTAGCATCCAATATATGTAATCACGTTCTGCGTTATTTTGAAAAATGACTTTTCAAATTTTTCTCATTACATTTTTCAATGTCGGATGATGTCTTAGAAACTCTTTTTTTTCTGAATTCTTTGTTTATGGAAATGGAATGAAATATTATGAAAATATTATTAAGTATTTCAATTTTAACATATCAATATTTTTTTCCAAAGTTACTTTCTTTTATGTTGACATAAGTTTGCGTGTTTAATTCTCTTGAAAGAAGGTATTGATTAATTTTAAACTATTTTCTACCTACCTATATATCTATCTACATATACATATATCTCTCTCTGTTTATATATATAGTATATATATATATATATATATATATATATATATATATATATATATATATATATTTATACAAAATTTACAAAATTTATATATATATATATATATGTATATGTATACAGTGTAAGTTTACTATAAAATCCTCATTGTAAGTAATTCACACAAATAAAACGCTAAGTGTCTTTTAAGCCATGATATTTATGCACAAAACTGGATTACTCGCTCATTTGTTATTAAACTTTCGTTTATTCTATCTGCACTATAATAAATTCTCAGTTTTACAGATGCTAAAATTTATTAAAGGGCAGAGGAGGTAGACATCAATCTTTCTCAAATATATATATAAAATTTTCTTCATTAAATAAAAAAAATATGTGCATATATGTACGACACTATTGAATGAATCTCTAAGTATTACATAGCTATGGAATTTATTAAACGATATCTCACCTGTTAAACTTCCAATTAAAATATAGAATAATATCATGTGTAAATTTAATTACCAACACAACAATTAACATTATATTCTAAAATTTATTACAGTTAAATTATTACTGTTAAAGTAGACAGAAATCGGTCTCTCCCGTATTCAGGCACAAAATTTTCTTGAATGAAGCATCCGACATGACGCAGTTGTGGAATTAAGTGGAGCGATGTATCACTGGTTAGACATCCATAAAATATAGATTAATATCATGTGTAAATTTCATTACTAAACAAAATATATAATAATTAAATGACGGACTGTATTACCGTCAATTTCTAGTGCATATTGGAAAGAAACCGGTCATTCACGTACTAACACACAAAATATTTTTGAATGAAGCGTTCGAGATGAAGTAATTGTGCATCTTAGCGGAACGATATCTCACCGTTTTGACTTCCAACGCAATTCAAAGTTTAACGTGCTATCATATGTAAATTTCATTGCCAACCAAAATAGCTAACAATTGCACTACTGTTGCAAAACTGCACTCGGAATAATTCAAAAATATTTTTCATGAATTCCGTTATGTAGAGAAATTTCAGAAATGCCGTCTAGTAGAGTAATTACATTAATTCTTTGTCAAACAAAATATAGATTCCTAACTCATATGGAATTGTGTCGACTCTTAAATTCATAAAATACTTCCTTTTAGGTGAAATAGAGCTTATTTTGAAGAGGTAAACCTGGCTGTTACTACCATGCGAAATATACATATTTTTAAATATCACAGTTTTACCACTGTATTTTGAAAATTTTTAGTCATACAATTTTGATGTTGTTTCTAATCCTTCCCCCCGCTTCCCCTAGCTGGAAGTTTTAGACCATGTCCATGCTGACTTCGGGCTGAAGTGTGCGGTTCCGGTTCATACAGCAATTTTCACCGAGCACCCCCATAAGTGAAATCTGGGAGGATCGCACCCTCCCCTACCCTCTCTGACCACATAGAGAGACTTTACGGTCTACGGTTTTAAAGTAGATATATACGGTCTAGACACGGAGGTGTTTAATGGCACTTGTCGGGATTCGATACCAGCATCCTCAGCACCGAAATCTAGAACGCTACCACAAGGCTACATCACGCCCTTCTTAAAGTTTACTGTGTAAATATTGATGAATGATAGATCAAATTGCACGAACCGAGGCCTTGTCTGAATTCAAAAAGGATTTCGAATTAACTCCGTAGAGATAAATCATTAGTTTTCATTAATATTTAATGGAGCATTCATGTACATCCCCAATTGGCATTTTCTTTCTTCATTGAGAATTTCCGATTTTAAAAAAATTAATACAATAATACATAAGCCACTTAATCCTACTCTAATGCTCAAGATATATTATTTGAATATTCCGGAATGTCATATTTATTCTTAGTATAATTTCAGAATTAACTTACATACCCTTATTACTTTTTATAAGGGAAAAAAGTTCTTTCGATAGCGTGATTGATATCCATAGATGTGTTGCTCGTTCATTAATCATGTTGCTTATAACATTAACTTTCTGGAACAAAAAGAATGAAATATTCAGTAATATTTTAGTAGGATTATTTCTCAATGAATATTTGATTATATATATATAGAATGAAAGCCATTGACCGAATATTTTTCTCTGCATAGTTTCCGAGAGGATTTCTCCACTTGAATACTTCAGTAAGATAAATTCTGTTATGTAAAATTATCATCTGTCGGTGACGTTTATATGGAAATGTTTGACAGAGGCCATATAGAAAGATGTTTCTGGCTATACTGAGGAATATTTTTTATTTATTTATTAGCTATTGAATAAGTAGTATGCAGGGAATATTTAAAAGATTTTTTAAGATTTTCTAAAAAAAAAAATTCATTTCTTCGTAGCATTAATTCATTACTTCGCAGCTAATTTTAGCAATGTTTACTGCTAACAGCAGAATAATGATATGTCAAACGCACCAGTCTTTAGTTTTAAAATTTCCAGAAGAATTATAAGCAATTTCTTTTTCTTTGAGATTTCTCTAATGTGTTTTATTCGTTTTTAGCTCATTTTAAATTTAATTGTTAAAATAATTTATACATTTATTAGGATATTTTGAATTGAACTGTCAACCAATACAAACCCACACACACACACAGACATACACAAAAACTGTATTGAAAGATATGACAAGATGTAATTTTAGTTCACCACTGGGAGCCTTCAAATTCTTGTGCTTTGAAAAGGCTTATTATGAGTCTAAAGTTTAAGCAGAATTCTGCAAGCAAATATATTATATCGTTATCGCGAACATAAACGTAGTACATGTAAGAAAAGACACAATTCACTATCTAACACCCTAGCTTTCCCCGGTTGTCTCAGTAATATATTTTTAAGATGTATCTTAAAATAACGGGGCTTATAAGAAATGTCATGAGATTGTGCCGTGGTCTGTCAGATATATAAAATTTAATGTTTTATTTTGCGAGATATGTTTATTTTTGGTTTTTCTAAGTGCAATAGACCATTTATAATAATCAGTATCTATTATTTCTGCTTGGCAATTGGGAAAACAATTAATGGCCGTATGATGGCAGCGAATGCATTTAAGAGTATTTCTCATTAATTCAAAAATTTCGTTAGAATTTTTAATAGATCAAAATTGGAAATGAGCATTTGTTTTCTAAAATATCCTACAGAAACTATATACAGTAACCACCGCTTATAGTGATCACTGGTTATAAGAATCAACCGTTTATAAGAATCAATATCGCGAAAACAAAAACAAATGAATTATTTCCATGTTAAAATTTTCTCTTTAAAGAATCAATCCACCGGTTTTAAGAATCAGTTTACACTCTTCGCTTTCCTTTCATTTTTCAAAAAAAGCTACTTAAACCCTCAAAAGGCACGAAGTTCTTTCTTTTTGTTTAAAGAAAGATTGATAAGATGGGATGGAATATAGTCGTAAAATTCACCCCTGTCTTTATTAGACATAACATAATAGTTTCCCCTTAAACGCTTTACCACAACACTGTCCTATTAGCTTGACCCGGGGGCAACTTTACCCGTCCGAGTAAATCTTCGTCTGAGACTATAAGTATTGAAAGAGGTATAAACAGCCTTCTGAAAACTTCATTTCGTCAAACTACCGTAGAAAACTTTTTCTTGCTCCCTTCATGTAGTTAAATGTTAAAACTGTTAAGCAGGTATGTTGTAACTTGTAACAATTATTGTATTTTTTCTTCTCTTACTATAATCATGTGTATCTACTTATAGGTCTAAAAATTAAGTTTTATTTTTAAAACTATAAAAATTAATTTTAATAAAAGATAGTTAATGTAAATTAAAGAGTATTTTATGGTAAATTATCTAATATATGTATATATAGCTGTGTGTGTTCCTGTCCAAAAACTTAAATTTCGGATATAAGAATCAACCGCTTATAAGAATCAAAAACAGTAATAACAAACGTGATTCTTATAAGCGGAAATCACTGTATATATATATATGATATTTCAGCTAATAAACACGCAAATAAAATATATGCCTTATCCTAAATAGTCTCCAGAAACTATATAATTCGTGTCTAGGATGGATATGGGCTCGCTTTCGTAATCCACAGAAGGTAAAATACTATGAGTCAGTTGGTGGGATATGGTACGATCCCTCCAAATGTGGCCCTTGGGACTGCTCGGTCAAAACTGAGGCACTCATTTCCACAAGAGAGCAATGTTAACTCACCTGTATAATGCAATAACATATTAAATAGTTAACAAATTATGGCGGCATGTATCAGTGCATGTGCCTCCACATTAGGAAAAGAAAAAAAAAATTCAGGTAGTCTCTTCTAAAGAAACTACCTCGGGTTATTAACGTAGGATTATTTATCGTTGCTGCTTACACCTTATATATATATATATATATATATATATATATATATATATATGTGTGTGTGTGTGTGTGTGTGTGTGTCTGTCAAAATTTTGACGCATTTTGATACTTTTCTGTTTAACAGTTTACTGCTTGTCCAAGCGATACAGACTGGGTTTGGCGAGCTGCTAAAATTATAACTCATGAGATACGAACGGATGGTTTTAGCGTCTCATATTTTCCTCTCCGGAGGACGTTATGGAGGAACGTAATCCTACGTTAAAACTGTACATTGTATGAACTAGACGTTTTTACAAATATATATGTGGAAAACGTTTTCATAAAATTATTAGTGTCTGAAGAGCAATTATGCACAGTTTTCAAGATTTACTCCACGGCATAAATGAACAAGAGAATCCATCTGTTACTTAGCATTCATCAAACCTACCACGATTAATAATGTATATGCACAGAATTTCTGTTTGATCGTTTCGATGAATATTTCATAGTATAAGAAAATTCTTTCTAATGTTATTGTTTTGGTACATTAAGATAAATGGCAGTGGCAGACGCAAATAAAATGAATAAAACATTTATCCAATGCGTTCACGCTTGAATGATAAATTGAACAACCCGTCTGTGTTAAACGATCGTGCTTCTTTTATTCATTAACAAGTATTCGGCCCACGGAACATGTGTTACATCGTCAGAAAATTATGTAGTCAGATTGTATAACATTTCCATATTGTTATCATTATTATTTTTCTTTTTTTGCTAAAGAGGAGGCAATCGTTTTCATACATTTGCAATTCGCACTGTATACCGGAGAAATCGTTGAGTCCTTTTCAGCTGGGAGAGCACCGGACAGGTGAACTAACATTGTTCCCTTGTTATCACTTCATTTTTTTGATCGAGTCCTTGCAGAGGCAAACATGTGGAGGGCTTGCAACTTTTTCCATCCTCTGACCTCGTGCAAGGACTTTCCGTTCAATGGATTTAACTTGTTCATATCCGACCTGGACGCGAAGGCATGTAATGACGTTTGTCGGTATTCGAACTGAGCATCCTCCGGCCGAAGTGCAAAGCACTACCACAAGGCTTCCTCGGATGCTGTTAAATATTTGGGTTTCATTCATGAGCAGGGCCACGTGGCTAGATAACGTGGTTTCATGCCCGCCGTGGAACAGTCCTGCAGACGCGGTTCTTGATGCTTGCGTCATTCATGTGTTTTTGTCTTGAGTTGGGATACTCGAAAGTCCCGTGGTAAAAATCTATTCGTGTTGTGATTTTGTAAGCATATCTTGGTGCATTTTTAATTACCGCACTATCATTCAAACGGTCATTTGAAGGTACTGTATATACCATGTAGATAATTAGGATTAATTTATGTTGCTGTGTTGTTTATTATGCCACCTGGTTGGAAGTCCCACACTAGGTCCATATAGGCTTCGGGCTAAAGTGTGCGGATCCGATTTTAATTAACACCAGAAGGTTCTGGGTCCATCTTAGCTAGTTGCCACCACAGTTTTCATCAAAAACCCCGAAGGGCGACATATGAGGGAATCGTACCCTCTCGGACCTCATAGAGGGACGTTCCGGTCAACGGAATTTATGTGCCCATATCCGGCCTAGACACTTAGGTATTTAAAGGAGCACGCTGTGGTTCGATCCGAACACCCTCATTAAAAAAAGCCAGCACGTTATCTCAAGGCCACATCTAGCCCAGGATTAATTAATAAACCCTTTTGAGATTAAGAGAGTTTGTTTTCGTGTAACGTATTTAATTTTTAGGTATTTTAATATTTTGATAGATTGATCAATTTATGTCCGTTGTTTTTCAAAATTTTTTATACATTAACATTTACACTAGCAAAAATTTCGGATAATACCTCTTCATAAAACTATATACACGTTGCTAAGTATGTATCTTATATATACTGTTTAACATAACTAAATTAATCCGTACCTCATTCATCTTTTTAAATGTAAAATCAAAGGATGACCATAGAACTCCAAAAAACCATTAGAAAATGATATTTCTGATTAGATGGGAAAAAAAAGTATACTAAAACAAGAAATTGGATAATCCATGCATTTAATTTTGATCGTCTTTTACACTCTCCAAAGTATTTGACTTCGCAAATTTGGGATCATTAGGTTTCAGATCTGATTTTCAAACAGTTCATTATTTTTTTTTAAATTTAGTCCGACAAATAAAATCTGACCTGAAAATATTTCCCTGTCTCGGGTATGCACTATCGAATAGAGTATTAAGCTCTCTGAGTTCATACTTGAGTCCGCTGCATACACGAAAGCCGGAAGATACAACCTCGTACCGTCATGTATACTTCCCCGAATTACATGATCGGCACAACATTATCGGTCAAACCGTGTTGACTGCCAAATACCATGTTAAATTATGTCCGTCCGATGATAACGAAATTCGTCAGTCTACATATGTCTCATTCAGTCCTCTCCAGTCCTAGAGCGCCGATCATAGGACCAAATACTATCGTTTTCTAGCTGTTATTAGAACGAAGGACAGCCTAATACAATTATTAATGGCATGTTGCTCCGAGTAACCCGTTTGGCTGCAATGAGTAGTTTTAGTTCCTGATACTTCGTTTGCTATTTACGGAATATGACTTTCCTTGGTTAGTGAAGGATTTTTTGTTAAGAATATATTGCAACAGTCTTTCTAGTCCGTTTGTTCTAATAGATTGTTGATTTCATTTCTGTCACAATCAGTCTTCTTTCATATTTTCTTTAGCTTAAGCTGCAGCAAGAGACCAATAATCGACAAATGATACCAGTTGCTCAAATAACATCCCATAGCCGGATTCCTCTGAATGAATTAATTCTTTGATGCTCGCCAAAGCAACTTTTTAACGACCTGATAGACTACCTGGCTTTTATATAACAGTTTAAAGTCAATGCACGTGGAAATTTGATCCCAAAAATTTGCATTTATTTTCAAATTAAGAACTGTAGGGATGTATCTGTCAATATGCATCCCTTTTTTTGTTGGCCAAAGAGATCAGTAAATAATTGACCGTAATAAAAAGCGTGGCATGATTGTACATCACAACAATAAGCATGTTATTTAAAATCTTTTGATAAACAGTACATAATAATTTTCAATGTCCTATTACCCATTCTCCCTGGAAATGAAACGTCAAATAATTCTTTTAGATATCATAATAGCGAATTCCAATTTAGCATAAAAAGAAAGAAAAATCAGGTCAAACGGTGAATACACTTTTTCGGTACGCTTTATATTCTAAGCACATTTTGGAGAAATAAATATTTCTAATGTTTATATTGACAAGCGTAATATCATCATTTCCTCAGAATCTGAAGAAAAATAATATCCCCAGACATTACTTTCAATCGCTGGCCTTTATTTACATGCATTTGCTGATCATTTCAAAAAAAAAAAATGTAAGTGATTTATCGTTGACGCATATCTCAAGATAATGGAATTTATTCAGGGTTTTTTTCATAGAGATTTCGTTTCTTCAAACGTATTTTAGTCAAGAAACTTGCAATATTGACGGGAAATCTTTTGTGATTTGTCATGATTTGTGAAAGAACACGCATTTTGGTGTTACGTTTACGTCAAGCGATGTTTTATTAATATGCAATTCTGAAGCGATAATGGCGAAGTAGAAAATAAACCCCTTTTATTTTCTTTCGGAGGGTTTTTGCAAGATGTTATTAAGGATTACGCCATTAATCATCATTTGTTTTCCATACACGAAATCTTATTTTGTGTATCATGCCAATTTTTTACGTACTGAAATCGCATGCAGATAAGCGTAAAAATAATAAGATAAGCATTTTAGTTATCCTTGCATTTCTCATAGGAGATTTAATATGGCGTTTTAAGCAATTTATCGCTCAGAAATAATTTTTCTAGTGGAATCATCCGTAGTTAAATATCAGTGATCTTTCGTTTTCAAATTATAAAACTTGATTATATAATTGACAACGCGGGATCGAGAACTCGTCATTATATGACTAAACATATAATTTCAGAAAGGCATGTCACATTTTAATATGATGGTAAAGATTATAGCAGATTTATTCCACCAGTCTATTATAGTGTTATTATAGTGAATTATTAAATATGCCTAGGTACATGGCGATATTCATCTACGTTTTGTTACTATTATAATATTTACTATGCATAACTGCATTTACCACTTCAATTTGATTTAAAAGCATAAAACTTAATTATAAACTTAATGGTATAAGCGTTTCTCGTAACTTCATATTTATGTCAAATATAGTTCCGTAGAGGAATATAAAATTTTACCGAGACAGATTAAAACTCGGACAATTTTTAGATATAAAATGCAAACAATGATACTAAAGTAATTTTTTAAAAATATGCAATTGTAGTTGCCGTCTATTCCCTTGTCGATAAAAATGAAATGAACACAAAACAGCTGTTATTTTCTTGAAAATTTATTTCCCTTAAATAATTTGTTTCAAAGTATTTTTACTTGTGGTAAACCATTGTTTTCCTAATATCGAGAAGAATTGGAAATAAAATATATTTAGCTTTATTTAAAACCATTTCTTATGTGAAGAACTTTTTTTTTCATTCAAGATTTGAAATTTATAATTCATGCGCTAATTCACACACACACACCCACACAAAAGAAATTATCACATGAAAGTAATTTTCAGATCATAGAATGTCACATTTATCTTTCTTTGCCTGCAAGGCTTTACAAATGCTTAACCATTTCCTCACGAGGTGGGATAGCATGTATTCCAAGAATGAATATATATATATATATATATATATATATGTGTGTGTGTATGTGTGTGTGTGTAAGGCTATTAAATATGGGGGGGGGGCGATCGCGCGACCTTAAAACGGGATTTTAGTTATTAAAATATAGGATTTAGCAATTAAAGTCTGGGAGTTCAAATTAAGCGGCTTAATGCATTGCAGTGAAAATAGAACTAATAGGTCGGCTTCATGCAATCGTGCAATAACCAGAGGAAGAATTTTAAGTAGACGTAGCCTTGAAGTTGGCGCTAAGAAAAGAAGAGCTTAAATCAGCAAAAAGAACATCCGATATGACGACATGAATAATTAATGAGCGTCGCTGTGCGTTAGTTAAAGCTTAAGAACAAAGGGGTGATTCAGAGTCATGGAAGGTTAGGAAACGATAAGACGTGTGCCGTTAGGCGCACGGATTCTAAAAGGGGATGGGGCGTAATAAATATGATTTGGAGCTGAGAAATTAATTGGAAATTAAATAAAGATGTTCGTAAAAACATTTGGACAGTTCTATAGATACTGTGTGAACATCTTGAAGGCTTCATGGAGTTTTAAGTATTTTATATGTCCTCGCCACCGGACCACCGACTGCCAAGTAAAATGATTCTCAAGATTGCTAAGTAATTCAATTCGGCGTGAAGAGAAACCAAATCCGACAGTTTTATATATATATATATATATATATATATATATATATATATATATATATATATATATATAAACCCCTTAATGACCATTCTTAGAAAGGGGGTGTGAAATTTCCTGTTCTAAAGAGGGAATCGGAAAAATGGGCCCCGTAAGGTAAAGGTTAATACAACTATTGTTAAGTAATAAGAATATTATGTGCTTCAGTCATCTATCTGGTACCTAAGTTGATATTTTGTACTTATCTTTAAACTACCAAGAGATTTAAAATATACTTTTCTGAATGATTCGTCAGATTTACTCTGTTCATTAGCCAGAGAAAAATCACATTGCGATTTATGCATGGTAACTTAAATAAACAATTTACAAATCAGCTGCCGAGAATAACGTATTTTATATCTGAATGATTGTTTCGAGCATGACCTGCACACACATAAGCAATTGAGTATATATATATATATATAGTGTGTGTGTGTTTGTTTGTGTCTGTGTGTGTTTGTCTAAGTAACAGGAAGACGTTTACTTGTTCATTTTGAATATATTAAATAAAAGTGGGAAATAAAATCGTCCACTTTTATAGTGATTCCCGGAAGTAGTTAATAACCCACGATCGTAATAAGTAGTTTCCCTGTGATTTATATACAAAATTTAATTCCTTTTTTGAAAAAAATTAAATTGAATTTTCAGCAAAAAGGAATAAAAAACTAAATTTTATATTCATAAGATTTATTTCGCTTAGCAAAGATCTTGTAAGGAGATTTTTTTCGTAATGAGAGTTTTAGTGTGGATTAAAAATATGAAGTTGATAGTTTTTATACTTTATCATAACACCTGCATCGTAAAAAATAATTACGAATAGTATATATATATATATATATATATATATATATATATATATATAGTTAATAATTAAGACTGTCATTGTGTACAAGTGATGTAAAAAAATATGAATCTTTATAAAAATATCTCGAGGGTTATTTTTATAGACAAAATAATGTAGAAGAAAATATTCAAATTAAATCTAATAGGACATACTACAGAAGAATATAGTAGAGTGAACATAGTAAAGAAGAATATAGTAGAATGTATATAGTAGAGTTCGAAGAACATATATTTTACTGTATTTTAATATTTTTTGAATAATGTCCAATCGTCTGCCACATTAGCAAGAAAAGAATATTTTTTTGTCTATTTCGTTGTTATGCACGTGACGATAAATTTATTTAAAGTACCAGAAAAGAAATCACGTGATCAGCATTTAATAAATTATAAAAATGAATCTTTAAAAATTCACCAAAAATTAGAAAATGAAGGTAAAGATTCGAAAAATATTTCATTTTAAAGGAACTTTTATGGTCTTTCTCGTGATATAAATTTTATAGTCCCCAGACTATTGTTTTAAATGCAAACTTAAAAGAAGTTACAAAAACAGCTTAATTTAATTTTTAAAAAATCTAAGAAATTTTCAAAAATCTTTCTTACTGCACCTTTACATTATAAGAAGAACCGCCATGCAAAATTTCAGTTTACACTAAATATAAAATATCCCCGTGACATCTGTATATATAAATTGTATATAAATATAATTTTTAAATCTGTAAGGGGACAGTGGACTTTCAAAATTGTGAAATTTGTCCAAAAATTCGATTTTTTTTATTTTATTGAATTGTTAAACTACGGACAAGTAGGAATGTGTTGCAAAAAGAATTTTTAATTTTTGTGATTACTTTCCTAGTTATAGGCATTTGTATTTAATTTAGATATTATGTGGTTACTAATAGCAATAACTTTAAATGTGTTTTTCTGAAAATAAAAATTTTCATGTCATACGAATATTCAAATTGGTCCAGGCGCATTTCTAATTATCGTATTGTTTTGAAATTTAAGTTTTATATACTTAACTGTATATCAAATAAATCTTATTGAAAATAATTATGCTTCGAAGCTCAGAATTTCTGAATTTTGTACTTGAAAAGATGATTTATAGGAATTTTGCGTAATAAAAAAGGTGTTTTCACTGTTATTATTTTTTTCTCTTTATATTTTTAATGAATGCTTAAAATAAGCAATATGTTTCATTGTTAGTTCTATAAGGTATCCTGTAAATAAATATTACCATATTATATGAAAAGAAATGCCCAAGGAACATTTTTAATTAGGCCAATTTCTGATATAATTAATAATTCAAAAGTCATAACTTATTAATATTTCATCATTAAATTTTAACCAGTTTTACATATCTATGGTACTAATCACATATTCAACAAAAGGTTACAAAAAAACGTTAGGTTTGCACGTCCACTGTCCCCTTAAAGAGTAACTTTCTTCTTTACGCTGAATCAGATGGAGACATGCTAAATTTTTATATCACCAAGACTTTTCCTATCAAATACAGTGAGAGTCAGCCATCCCTCCCTCAAAATGGTTATATTTTGTTCAAAACCGATTAAAGACTCTATGGAGCTAATGTCATTGTGGCGGGGATAATTGCGAACTGGTATTAAAAAATACGGTGGAGCAGTCCCATTGTATAGTGAAAGTACATTATCTGGTCAACTGTTATATTAACAATATCACTCTGAGTTTGAATAATAACTCGGTATATTGAAAATCAAATACACATAAATACATTTCCTATATTAAAATTTACTATTATCTTGAAAATCAATAAAACATACTACTATTACTCACACTATTCATTGATCTTTACTAGGCATAATTATAAGATACCTGTCAAGTCGTCACTGCAAACACATCAATTGCAAACACATAAATATGAAGTTGATAAATACGAAATACACTCTTCAATTGGTAATAACCTTCTTTATCAATGAGACACATCACGTTATTGATCGTTAATAATTGTCTAACCCTTATTGTTACCTTTAATTTATCATGAATTATATTAATTTAGTGCTTTCTACTTGCAGTTCTTAGTTGATCTACGACTTAAATATTGATACAGGCATTTAACTTGTTAGAAGTGCTTATTTTAGCTTTGGTAAAAGAAGCATAGGTCATACATATATATCAAAATCACGATACTCTCGTTTTGGAGTATGCTTAGGAATCTGTCAGTCGTCGACGGGGACGTAAGGATTCACTCTCATCGTCTACATTGGGATCGGCAAGGGCTGAAGGCTGTCGGTCGGCAAGGGCATTGGATCCCTGGTGTCGGTCTGCGTTGAATGTGTGTCGGTCTGCGTCATACGCGGTCTCGATCGACTTCTCTTCGCATATACGATGTCGTGATGAATCGGGTTGTGGGCCTCGTCATCAATAATGTATCAATGGCGGTCGGTACTGGAATCTTCAGTTCTGCAGGGGATAATCGTCTAGCGACTGGTTCTGTCACTCACCTCTTCATTTCTCTGGCAGTTATAGCTGCTCATCTTGAGAGTTTTCGGCATCATATTATTTTATAAGAGCCTTACTCCAAGAAATACCTATGTTCGTCAAGCATCTTCTTAATATGACTTATATACCTCGGGGATAATTGTCGTATCGATGTAGTAATTTCTATCATATCTTAACGTCTATTGCATCTTTAGAAGCTATACTATCACGGGGATAGTCTTTTTTTAAAATTTCTTCTACTCTCTACATATTTCTTTACATAGCTTCGTTGTCCTACCTTAATCACTCTTCCATTGGCTCATTCCCTTAATTTCATTCCAACTCCCCTCTTCTTATTCATCCGTCGCTTGTCCTTATCTTCTCTTTTAACCATTACAAAAATTCGTGGGTGTATCTATATTTCGTTTCTATTTTTGCGCATTCCCACGCTTGCTCCCTTACTTGACCTCTGTTACGTACGGACTCCCTTTTATAACTCACATAAATTCTCTTCTGCGCTTCTCTGTTTTGCCTTCAAGCACTTTTAGCCCTCCTTCCTTCCTTCCTTCTTGCGTCTTCCAATCAAACCTCAACCTCTTTATATTTATGTCATCAGTACCTGTTTCTGAGAGCCTTCCCCTTTTTTTATTTTCTCTGTTATCACCTCCTATTACTTTTCCGTTTCTTAGCCTTCCTACTCTCCGCCACAATTCCCTCCAATTAATTTATCCTTTACACTTATTCTTCGAATTCCCTTCTTCGCCGACACATGTCGTACCCTACGACATTATGGAACAAACCTCTTTTCGATGGCCAAACCGTCAAAACGGCAACTTTTTTTTGGAACAATTACTGGCCGCCATAGATAAATTTCATTGTGTACCTGTTTGGCCTGGATACTACCTAGCATAACTATAAACATCATGGGCGTTTACTCATGTGCTTTTACTTGTTATACTTACTTTTCAGTTTTTAATTTTGGTGTTGGTATTTTAAATAGACTTTTTTTAAACCTCGTAAATATTTTTGCTCGTAAATATTTTTTTAAATTGATGTATACTGTTTTCTAATATCAATTACATACAAAACACTGGTTTGCAATTAGAAACCAATCTATGGTTTGAGACAAGCAATGCAATTGAGAATGGTAGGTTATTTTACACACGCATACATAAATATGAAGCCATTATAAACTTACAAAGAGTTAACTTAAATAATTACAAGATAAAAAGAACTTTTTATATACCATGTTTTTAAATTTTCTGTTGAATCATATAAACTTGACAATTCTATGCATTAATAAATACTTTAAAATTTTTTTTTATGAATTATCCCATCAACTTGAAAGAAAATGAAGTTAATTTAAAGTTAACTTGCGCTTAAATTTTCGTTCTCCTCCAGGACAATAGATGGCTGCACCAGTCTACAAAATAAAAGTAATTGAAAATAACTGAAAATGAATTTAATTCTGCTTAAAGATTGCTAAAAGTATTAAAATAATGCATTGTCATCGTGTTCTGAGCTATCCTAAAAGTTTCAAATGTCTAGCTAGTCGGGAAGTTAGTTAAAAATCAATTGCAAGATTTCTACGGGACAAACACACAAACACACAAGCAAACAAGAAAGCGAGTTAATAAAAACATGGTAATAAAACTTCATCCCTTTTTTAAAAAATCTTATAAAGCACTTCTTCGTTGGTGCGGAATTGTAATTTGCAGTGCTGTCCTGAATATTGAGACGTACCCAAAATTGATCATCTAAACTGTTGAAAATATAACTTTTTCCCACGACATTTTCCGAAATGACATTTAGATTGTTGACATTCAGCTTTGCTGTAACACGTTTCCCCCTTTCTGATAACTCTCTCTCTTTACAACACGCAAGATACTTCAACGATGAAAATTGTCTTTAAAGGAAATAAATGAAAAAAAACCGTAATGAATGATTCCACCCACGTTTTCATTACTTATTCAGATGGCTTGTCATAAAGGGTATAAATAATGACAAAGGTAGTTTATCATTGTCAAAAACGAAAGTTACACTTCAGCAGATCTTTCGCAAAAATTTAGAAAACCGTAACAATTTCGAGAATTATCGATACGAGAAATAATGACGAAGAAAAATTTCAGGATTTTGATTCATGATGTAAAGGATTCGGATATTCATGCGTTAAAAATTAGCTCTTTCCTGTTCGTTGTGCCGTTTCTCGACTTTACTGGGTCAATTTAATTATGCTGTCTTATGTTTCAGTATTTGGCATTATGCATGAGCGTGTGTACTGAAACTTAATATTTTCGACGTCGTTTTATTTTAAAACACTCCTTAAAGTTTAAAATTACTTATTCACGCCTTTTACCAAACGCTTTTACACAATAGCATTGACTCCTTTGAACGAACTACCTTTGTAACAGATGCATGAATCTGAATTACAACTAATTATCCTTAATCAAACGAAAATTATCCATTCCTTTAAAAATCATTCCGGTAATCATTATTACTAACATTAATCAAAAGTTATTCCATATTTGTTGGAGTAAATTTTACTGTCTCTGTGATTTTAAATTATTCCTAAAGTTTTAGATCGCAAAGTTGGAAGTTACACGAGAGAGATGGATTCTTTGAGCTTGTTATATCACGGATGCTATCAAATTCTCTCACAGAAATAAAAAGTTCAATGGGGAATTTAAGTAGAACTTAACGAAAAACTTAATTATCAAACAGTTAGTTTTATGCACTTAAACAGCAGGAAGAATTCTTTAAGGAAAGGAAAAAGTTATTCATATAGTAGCAGAATTGGATTATTAGTTAAATTGCAAATGTATTACAGATTATAAATATATTTTCACTATACTGCTCATCAAAAATATTCGGTGTTAGTCGAGCTCATATTTTTTTTCAAATTTCACACCTCTACTAGACAAGAGTGTTACATGTCCGAAATTTTCGATTTTGAAATAATTGCAACACAATGCTCTATAAGAAGTGCTTGTCATATAGTTATTGATATAGTTCACATATAATTATCAAATAATGTTATAAGCCTAGTACCATCACAATCTCCTAGATGGCGCTTATTACTCTCATCCACAACTAGGAGGGGGAACTTGCTCATGCGGGAAGAATGAAAATAACATATTTGTGAGTGCCTAAAGTTGTATTAAAATGTACCTGAAACTAAAACGTTCATTAGATTTTATTTGGAAGATAAACGTTTTTATTTGGGATATGCATTTCGATTTTTTTTTAACCTGCTGTTCATTTTATCAAGGTTTTTTCTTTGTATTGGGAAAAGTTTAGATAGATTCTGCATTAGCATATAAATATGACAGTATTCCCTCAAGTATTTCAGCCCATGTTGATAAAATAAGGTTACTAAAAGACGGTGATATCTTGTAATTAAAATTCAAAATCACGCTTAAGAAACTGAAAACAACTTTAATAGTTTTATATAGTTATATTGTTCCGCCTTCTGAAGTGATTCGAACAATAAGCTTTCTCAAAATTATCATGGGCATTCATAAAACAAGAAATGAAATTTCGACATATATCTTCTTTTGCTCTTCCTGAAAATATAGCTATTTTGAGATGCAATACTCTTCTAGCAGAGATGTGAATTACCTATTCCTTTAAAAAGTATTCCCTTAATTATTATGACTAACATTTATCAAAATTTACCTGATACTTTTGAAGTAAGTTTTACTCTGCCTATATTTTTTGTAGGAAAATTTGAGATTCTATGCCGAATCTGTCGCAGATATGGAAGTTACACAAAAGAAATGATTCTTTTAGCTTGGTATATATTGGTGTCTTTCAGATTCTCTCTCACAAAGAGAAAAGTCCATTGGGGAATACATGTAGACTTTAACGAAAACTTTAATATGCAAACAGTCAGATAAAATATTATGTCGTAATATGATTCATATATAAGGTTTAAACACTAAAATTTAAATCTCAGAAAGAAAAATTAATTCGCATTGACATTAATAATGATAAAAACTAGCTTTTTAAATTTCGCAATGGAAATTAGAATGACACAAACTTTCGAACAAGCTAATTCCGTTCTTCATACGGTCGAGAAGCATTAGTTATGATTATTGCCACAAAACGTTACTATTCTTATTTTGTATTGTGGATTTAAGAAACTGTGCATATCTTATATACATATACCACATATATTATATTATGTAATTAATATTTACAGTGGTTTATTAGATCAATTTGATCAGTTCAATCACTATTACAATAATATGAAATTTAACGAAATGTATATATAAGTATATATATATATATATATATATATATATACACCTAATTCCGTTTTTGCACGAACCTTTTTTACACGAATTCAAAAAAATATTTCATTCTCTTTTTACGCGAGTCAAATTGATTTAACTGGAGCGGTCCAATCCAATTTCTATATATATTTTTTTTGCCTAAATTCTAAGAAGATAAAATTTTATTTGTGGCATATTATTTTTAGCGATGGTGTATCCAGTTATGTTTCGATTTAAGAAGGTCTGGAACTGGTCAAAAAATTAGGTAATCATTTTTTCAAACATGACCCTAATAAGGAACGCGCTGGGAAGTTTCAACGTGAACTGAAGTTGTTGGCAGCCTCGTACAGAGAATTATATAACAGCCGAACCAAAACACGAACACAACGGTTAATAACTGAATTCGTTCGCAAAACCTGTGAATCATCAGCACCAGAGGAGACTCTTGCTGATTTTGCTCAAGAGATCACAGAAAGAATTTCATTAGAAGAGGAAGAAGATGATGTAAACAACATTTCTAGTGATAGCAGTGATATTCCAGTCGTGCGCAAACGTATGCACCATTTAATGTCAGAAAGTGAAAAAGAATTTTTAAAAAGTTATGAGTATTTTTTTTTTCATGACGAAATTTTTTTCCTTTTCATTACATGTTATTACATGTGTACTATTTTATTGAAACAAAATAATAAACTTAAAACGAATATTTTCATATGGTTTTTGAAGATTATTTTTACTGACTTTTTAGATACGGAACCAATCTTCTTTTCCTCCATAGACACAATGTCTTTTTCTCTACGAATTGTTTTTACTCGTACTATTCAGGAACGTATCTATCGTGTAAAAACAGAATTACAGTGATTTCCGCTTATAAGAATCACGTTTGTTATTACTGTTTTTGATTCTTATAAGCGGTTGATTCTTATAGCCGAAATTTATGTTTTTGGACAGGCGTACACACACGTATATATATATATAACAGTTCCTTAACTGACTCATTCATTCACTGACTGACTGATTTACTGACATACAACGCACAGACCAAATCGCTGGACCTAAAGGGCTGAAATTTTGCATGATGATTTTTCTAATAGTGTAGGGGTCCACTCAGAAAGATTTTTCAAAAATTCTTCTTAGATTTTTTTAAATTAAATTTTTAAGCTGTTTTTTAAACTTTTTTTACGTTTGCATTTAAAATAATACATTGAGGGTTATAAAATTTATATCACGAGAAAGATCATAAAAATTCCTTTAAAATGAAATCTTTTTCGAATTTTTACCTCCATTTCCTGATTTTTGGTGAATTTTTAAACATTAATTTGTAGAATTTAATTTATTAAATGCTGATCACGTGATTTCTTTTTCTGGTACTTTCAATAAATTTATCGTCACGTGCGTAACAACTAAATAGACAAAAAAAATATTTTTTTCTCTTTCTAATGCAATAGACGATTGGATATTATCCAAAAAAAATGCATATCCCTTACGATTTTTTTATAAATATATATATATAGATAGCTATATATTTTACATCAATTGTATACATTGATCATCGCATTTATTATAAATATATATATTTATTTTTTGGCATAAATTGCATACGTTGACCGTTGTATTTAATTTGAATGTACTCCGTAGCGAAGCGCGGGTTTTCAGCTAGTATATGTATATATTAGATAATTTACCATAAAATACTCTTTAATTTACATTAATTATCTTTTATTAAAGTTATTTTTTATAATTTTAAAAATACAACTAAAATTCTAGACCTATAAATAGATACACATGATTATAGTAAGAGAAGAAAAAAATCCAATATTTGTTACAATATTCCTGCTTAACAGTTTTAACATTTCAACTACAGGAAGGGAGCAAGAAAAAGTTTTCTATGGTAGTTTGACGTAATGAAATTTTCAGGAGGCTCTTTCTACCTCTTTCAATACTAATAGTCTCAGACGAAGATTCACCTTCTAGCTTACGTTTCACGGTTTGATAACGTGCTGAATCTACTAATGTCACGTTTGCCTAAGTTATAGACACTTCGGCGAAGATTTATGTGTTTCAGGATCCAGGAAGCCTCAACCAGGATGTGGGAGGGGGGAAAAAAGAGTCCCTATTTTTGTTTGTCAGTGGAGAAAAGTGAAATTGGACCCGGACGGGTAATGATGCCCATGGGTCAAGCTAATAGGACAGTGTTGTAGAAAACCGTTTAAGGTGTAACTGTTATGTTATGTCTAACAAAAAAGGGATGCATTTTACGACTATATTCTATCCCATCTTATCAATCTCTCTTTAAAAAAAAGAAAGAACTTCATGCCTTTTGAAGGTTTAAGTGGCTTTTTTGGAAAAATGAAAGGAAAGCCAAGAGTGTAAACTGATTCTTAAAACCGGTGGGTTGATTCTTTAAAGCGAAAATTTTAACATGGAAATAATACATTTGTTTTTGTTTTCGCGATATTGATTCTTATAAACGGTTGATTCTTATAACCACTGATCACTATAGGCGGTGGTTACTGTATATATGTGTATATATATATATATATATATATATATATACATATATATATATATATATATATATATATATATATATATATATATATATGCTGTTTGGGTGTATGTTTCGGATCATTAACCATAGGTCTATTGACTTCTTGAGAAATTTGCAGAAATTTCACCCTTTCCCCATACCAAAATATCCACGGCATTATTTCTTTCTCTCCCCCACCCCAACTTACATACAATTGACATAAAAATCATATATATTTTGCTATATGAAACACTAGCTGAAAACCCGTACTTCGCTACGGAGTACATTCTAATTAAATACAACGGTCAATGTATGCAATTCATGCTAAATATATATATGTATATATTATATGATAAATACGACGATCAATGTATACAAATGATGTAATATATATATATATATATATATATATATATATTTATTTATTTATTTATTTATAAGAAAATCGTAAAGGATAATTTTATAGACAAAATAATGTAGAAGAAAATATTCAAATTAAATGTAATATACAGTATACTAAAGAATATACTACAGTTAATATAGTACAGTTTGTGGAACATTTCTTTTACTGTATTTTAATATATTTTTGGATAATGTCCAATCGTCTGCCGCATTTGCAAGGGAAAAAATATTTTTTGTTTATTTAGTTGTTATGCACGTGACGATAAATTTATTTAAAGTAACAGAAAAAGAAATCACGTGATCAGCATTTAATAAATTAAATTCTAAAAATTAATCTTTAAAAATTCACCAAAAATCAGAAAATAAAGGTAAGGATTCGAAAAAGATTTCATTTTAAAGGAATTTTTATGATCTTTCTCGTGATATAAATTTTATAACCCTCTATTTATTATTTTAAATGCAAACTTTAAAAAAGTTAATAAAACAGCTTAAAAATTAAATTTAAAAAATTCTAAGAAGAACTTTTCAAAAATATCTCTTAGTGCACCTCTACACTATAAGAAGAATCGCCATGCAAAATTTCAGCCCTTTAGGTCCTGCGGTTTGGTCTGCGCGTTGTATGTCAGTCAGTGAGTCAGTTACGGAACTGTTTTATATATATAGATTAAAAATATTTGGATATGCTTAAATATATTTTACTTTATATACTTCGTATACTCTCATTCAATAACTTGTAAGTTAAACCTCTATTTGTTTGTCTTCATTATTGACTTTTAAGTCAGTTTTTGTGACGTTTTTAATTTCTATTTATTTTATGTAGTAACATTTATGTTTGGCCCATCGATAGCTCAATAATTTATTCATTAATTAAATGACTCAACTCAAAATTAAATATGTTGGACTGTAGTTTTTCACTTAATTTATTGTTTCAACTCTGAGCTACGCTCACTCCGTTCTCACTCGGAGCTCGACTCATCTCTCATCACACGTCACATGATACATATACAGCGACAGCAGCGCCCTTTTTAAATGCGGCAGGCGTTGCACTCAACATACCGACCGCCTTGACAAATTTTTTAAATTTTCAACATATAAATCAAGCAAGTTACAAATACCAGATGACACTTGTTACAATACAATTAAATTGATGCACAAACACAAATAAATCAAAATCATATAGGGTAGGTGGGGGCAAAGGTTTGCAGTTTTGAGCTTTGGGTTTCTTACGGGCCTCCGTTAGATCCTATCGCCCCAAAAAGTCACTTGTATTGTAGTTGGGTATCCCCTCTACCTTCTATAAAATAATGAATTTTTTCCCGAAATATTTAGTCACCGAATTTTTCATTTTACCAAAAGACCTGTTTGCGAACCTTTGCCCCAATCGGTGGGGCAAAGGTTCGCACTGCAAACCTTTACCCCACTCGTTGGTTTCTTACTGGATAGGCATCGAAAATCACAAAAAGAGTTGTCTAAATAATTTTATTTCACATTTTGTAATCTTTTTAAAGGTGTTACATATATAGAAAATCACAAATTGAACAGGTTAATCTCAATAAATTTTTTCTTAAACTAAATAACTTCAAAATGAAATATCAACTATTAACACAGAAAGTTGAATCTAACAAAGAAATTCACAAAATGAAAAGGGGTTAATCTCAATAATTTTTTTCTTAAACTAAAGAACTTCCAATTAAAATATCAACTATTAACACTATCGTTATATGATATCTTAGGTTTTACTCATTCTTTTAAAACCCGTAAAAATTAAGCAAATTAAGGGGATGGGGGACATTACAAAGCAATTTTTGAAATTTTTATCTCAGAGATATGAAATTGGGCATAAATATTCATTAAAGTAAAACTATTTCAAACACCTTATAAAATTTTATAAATATTTAACATTTTATTTTTTATATTTAAAAAATTGAAATTTTTATTATGTTTTTTAAAATGCTCCTTGCGATCCAATTTTTAGTCTTATCCTTAATTTTGCATTTAGATTACTTATACATTTTGATCAGGGTTATGTTTTGATTTGTGCTTTCGTTGAATAATTAATTTTTAGGAAATATTTTTAGGCTTGTACTCTGAATTCCCGTGAAATTTTTGTACTTTTCCACGCTTAAGTTTAACTTTGATAATCTGAATGATGTCGAAACCTGAAATGGATACATAACTTTATTTTAATGTATAAGAGGAGTCTTTGTAATAAAGTTTATAAAATTTCGTCAAAAATTGTGACGCAAGGAGCATTTCAAAGACTTGCAAATCTGGAAATTACTCATTTAGAGCTTTTTTCCCTAACCAGACCTTCGAAGCTTATAATGTCTTGTAACATTTAATTCTTTTATCTTGTAAAATAGGTCTTTGTTCAGAGCTATTTTATTTTTGTGTTGTACTAATTTATTTTAATTTTAATTTATGGATTTTCAAGCATTTTACAAAAAATTTTCTGATTAAAAACAGGCAGTTTTTATCAAAAACCATAATTTTTTTTCAAATTACAAAAATGTGAATTCCCATTAATAATAAAAGACGTTGTTAATAAGGATTCCTAATGAAAAGAGGACATGAAACAAATGTAAATAGTTAGAGCGGCAAAAGTTTGCAGATGGGGCAAAGGTTTGCACTGCGAACCTTTACCCCATGACTCCTGCAAACCTTTACCCCATTTCGTGCTGGTTCTGTTTCTGCAGAATGGACGCCACTGTATTTGAGTTAACCCAAAACTTAAGGTAGGATTTGAAAGGTTATTTACCACCCTAACATGCGAAAATAAGCCCAAAACAGTTCGTGAGTTTGAGTGATGCTCAAAATTACTCAAAAGTTGCAAAAAATTACATTAAAAGAGACGAAAATAAACTTACCTCATTTTCTCTGCAAAAGGGGGTCTTAACTCCAACATTTTTTACGAGGCAACTGACTGGAAGTAGAGGAATGCATTGCCTACCCTATTCTTCCTAAAACTCTTCCCGGTCATTTTAAAATGTATGTGCGAACCTTTGCCCCATGCGAACCTTTGCCCCCACCTACCCTACTTCAATTATATTCAAAGGGTAATTTAACAACTTTATGAACAGGTCGCTTATAGATACCTTTACTTGTTTTTAATGTAACTACTCTGGTTATATTATCCTTTCCTGGATGGACCTTAACTATTTTGGCAAGATTCCAGCTCAGTAATTTTGAATCATCATCTTTAACCAAAACTACCTCGTTTTCCTTAAACTCTTTTTCTCCTTTATACCAGTTAGGTCGTGCTTGAAGACGATTTAAATAGTCTGAGGTCCATTTACTCCAAAATGTTTGTGACAATTTTTGCACTAACTCCCACCTACTGAGCTTATTCATTGGAATCTCCCTAAAATCTGGTTCGGGCAATGATGTTAACGATGAGGCAACTAAAAAATGGGCTGGAGTAAGAGCTAAATCATCATTGGGATCCCTAGAGAGAGAGCAAAGAGGTCGTGAGTTTAATACCGCCTCCACTTGTGTAACAAGTGTAAAAAATTCTTCATGAGTAAGGACCGTATTTCCCACAACCATTTAAGGTGGCCTTTCAAAGATTTAACCCCAGCCTCCCACAAACCTCCAAAGTGAGGTGTGGGAGGGGGATTAAAATGCCACTTAATGCTCTCAGAAGCAAGAAAATCCTCAAATTTTTCTGTACTTTCCTTTTCAAACAGCCCCTTTAAAATTTTACTAAACTCATTGTTGGCTCCTACAAAGTTAGTTCCGTTATCACTAACAATCTCACTAGGCCTACCTCTACGAGAAATAAATCTTTTCAAGGCACCAATAAAGGCTTCAGTACTTAAACTATTTACAATTTCTAAGTGTATGGCTCTGACAACAAAACATACAAAAATACAAATGTAACACTTATATACTCTTTTAACTCTACCTGGGATTAATTTGATACTAAAGGGACCACAGAAATCCAGTCCTACTTTAGTGAATACCCTTGAAATGTTAACTCTGGCACTAGGCAAATCCGCCATCATTTGGTTTTTACCTTTAGCACTTACCTTAAGGCATTTTAAACATTTCTTAATTACTCTTTTGACTGTGGATCTGCCATTAATTATCCAAAATTGGGTACGAATGTTGGCTAAAGTAGCCTCAGTTCCTGTATGAAAATAAAAGACATGATAGTGATTAATAATCAAATCACAAATAGATTGTTGCTAGGAATTAACATAGGATGTTTTTGTTCTGCAGGTAGGCTAGAATGTCTCAGTCTACCTCCAACACGAAGTATGTTCTTCTCGTCTAAAAACGGAGACAAATTCAACAAGTTACTGGAATTAGGTAACTGTTGTACTCTTTGAATACACTGAATTTCCTTCGAAAAATATACAGATTGCACATTTCGCACTAAATACCTTAAAGCTGTGGATAATTCAGGTGCAGTTAAACTGCCAGTGATTTTCGATGATAGGTTCCTTGTATTTTCTTTGAAACGCACACACCATGCAATTATTCTTTGCAGTTTCAGTAATGAAGAGCACTTATAAATGATGGGGAGTATCTCATTCTTGCACCAAGAGACAAACTGAATCCCCTTGATTATTCCTTAGCTCACTTACAAATAACTCACTATCATGGACGTCCTTGCAGTCACCAGGGAAGTTCACTATGAGCTCTCTTAGAAAGGATGGCCCTCACCACCACATGTTACTTTGTTGGATTTTTTCTGGATCAAGTCCTCTCGATATTATATCTGCAGGATTTTGTTCCGAGGGAACATGATGCCACTGCTTGGTCTCTGTTAATTCTTGAATAATCACCACTCGATTGGCTACAAACGTCTTCAAATCTCTGGGTTCCTTTTTCATCCACGATAACACTATCGTAGAATCCGTCCAATAGACCACTGATTTTATGTCCATTTTTAATGCATTTTTCACCTTATGCATTAATTTGGTGAGTAGGACGGCACTACATAATTCTAAGCGAGGTATACATAATTCTAAGCGAGGTATGGTTACCTGCTTAATCGGTGACACACGAGATTTACTCGCGACAAGCTTCACTTTCACCTCTCCATCTGACGTAACCGATCTAGCGTAGATTGTAGCACCATATGCTTTTTCGGAGGCATCACAGAAGCCATGAAGCTCAATTACTTCAGCGCTTTGAATCACTATGCACCGTTCAATATTGATGTCACTTAAACTCATTAAAGACCGCACAAATTCTTGCCATTCATAAGCTTCGTTTTGAGGAAGCCTTTCACTCCAATCAATTTTGAGCAACCACAATTGTTGCATAAAAATTTTTGCTTTAGTGGTCACTGGACCAAGCAATCCAAGTGGATCAAAGAGTCTGGCTATGATTGATAAGACTGACCTTTTAGTAGGATGAGCATTTTGCTCCACTTCTACCTTAAAGGTAAAACAGTCAGTTCTAGCCTTCCAGGCAATACCTAAAGTTTTAATCTCATCTGTAGATGAAAATTCATACTCATTTTCTGTGGTTGGGATAAGCTCGGAAGTATTCCCACACCACTTGTGTAATGACATCTGAGCAGTTTTTAGAATGCCAATAAGTTGATGTTGCAAAGTTCTTGCAGCCTCCAATGTGTTTGCTCCACTTAATACATCATCCATGTAAAAGTCATCACACAGGACTGATGCAGCCATAGGAAAGTTTTTCCCCTCGTCAATGGAAATCTGTTTTAAAGTTCGCATTGCTAGGTACGGGGCACTAACCGTTCCGCACGTCACGGTATTCAGTTCGTACACCTTAACGGGCTCGTTAACTTCTTCCTTCCACAAAATTCTTTCGAGGTTTCGTTGATTCTAATCTATATTAATCATGCGGTACATTTGACGAATTTCTGCAGTGAATGCAAAGATGTGTTTACGGAATTTCACTAACAAAGAAAAAAGGTCGTCTTGAGTAACTCCACCGTTGTATTGAATAGAGTTCAGCGATTTTCCACTAGTAGTCAAGGTGGACGCTTTAAACACAGTTCGCAATTTTGTTGTGCTTTTTTGAGGCCTATAGACGCCATGGTGAGGCATATAATATGTGAACTCAGGTTCCTCACTCTCCTTGATTTCAGTCATGTGACCTAGCTGTGAGTACTCACTAAGAAAGTCACGATACAATTTTAGATACTCCTGGTCTCTAGACAAGCGAGTCCATAGCGAATCGAGTCGTTTTAAAGCAATGTCCCTCGAATTCCCTAAACATGACCAATGCTCTTTAAATGGCATAGTCACGACATATTTTCCTGTCTTGTCTCTCCTATGCGTCCGCGCATAATGTTCCTCACATATATCATTTTCTTTATTTTTAGGTAATTATTTTCCTATTTCCTCGATCTCCCAAAATTTTCTCAAATTCGAATTTAATTCTTCCGTCTCACACATTAAACTGCAATATTTGGAATTTAATTTATCTGAACTCAAAGTAGTACTACCTCCTACTATATAACCAAATACAGAGTCCTGAAGCGTCAGGCTCGCACATTTTACTTTTATTTTTTCCGGCTTTATTATGTCATAGAAGTATTCCGCAGAAATTAAAATATCAATTTTTCCCGGAACATTATAATTAATATCCGCAAGTTTAACTGTCTCTGGGATCTGCAAACCTCGCATCGATCATTTGATTTGGTATTAGGTCAGTTATTTTTCGTACTACTAACATAGAAATATTTCTCTCAAAACTCCTGTCTTTGTTCGCAAGAGTAGCCGTAACTCTACGATTAACCACTAGCGAGGCATCATTAATACATGATATAGACTGATTTATTTTTTCACTCTTTAGTTGCAATCGCTGTAAACACTCATTACTTATTAAGCAGATTTGGGATCCCATATCTAATAAACATCTCATTTCCTGCCATTGCGAGTATCTATCTCTGATTAAACACTGTACCGTAGACAACATAACGTTCTTTATATTTTCAACTAAATTAGTTGCTACGAAAGGCGGCTGACTCCACTTGTTGCTGGGGGGAACAGAAAAACCGTGGTCATCGTTTTTTTCCTCCAACTGCGAATTGTTTACAATTTCCGTGACGCCTGGCATGCTGTTTATTCCATTCGTAGACGAAACATAATTCTTCTCTTTCGGAAAATGTATTAACTTGTTATGTGGTTTACCGCAAAAGCAATTGCTAAATGAGCATTTTTTAACGCTGCAGCTAGGCGATAAACACTTAAAACATGCATTTTATTTTTTACTATCTCAACTCGCTCAGGAACCGAAAGTCTTCTAAACTGAGGGCAAGCGAATAGTGGGTGATTTTCATTCCTTAGACATAAATCACAATTTTTATTTTTCATCTCATTGCAAAATACTCTTGTAAGGGGTTTATATTTATTGTTATAAACTTTTTGCTCCCTTTTCGTCTCATTTATAGGCTTACCTCTCGAAGTAAAATACAAATCTATCTCCTTTGATAGCTCCACGGGATTAAACCAGCCTTTTGCCTGCCTAACATTAATATGAGCGGCTGTTTCTCTATCTAATGTCTGAAACAATTTATCAGACACAATCAGTTGTTTTAAGGTTTCAAAGTCCGTTACTCCTCTCAATTTTAAATAGTACTCAAAACTCGTAGTTAAACGCGAAGAAAATTGCACATGTGTTTCGTTTTGTCTGGATGCATTTCTAAAATTCTCTAACACTGCTTGCGCTGTTGGTTCGAATTCTCTCAAAACAATTGATTTAATTTCCTCATAATTGTTTAGATCTTTCTCATTAATATAAGTTATAATATTAGAAGCTCTTTCCCCTAATAAATTCAACAGAATCTCTGCTTTAAGTTTCTCAGGTACCCTTTTAGTACTATATGCTCTCTCTAACGAAGTAAAAAAGAAACCCCATCCTTCCGATTTACTCGGCACTTTAATTGTTAATGTTCTAACACTTTTTATTAAAACATCAATTGACTCTTCAGTTTCGTTTTTACATTTGTGATCAAAAGAAGTATCGGAATTTTTTTCATTAGCCTTTAATTGCGCTAATTGTAATTCTGCTCTAATCCTCTCTAATATAAGTCGCTCTAATTCAATTTGAGCGTTCTGATCGGCTTTTTGGTTTTTCTTCTCCTCTAACACTTGATCCATAACGTTTTCTACGAATTTGATGTCTTTTTTAAACACATCACTCCCCTCAATTAAACGTTTTAAATCAATATTTTTAGCACCTTCTGGTACTGATAAACCAATCTCCTCAGCAACGCGTTTTAACTCATCTTTATTTAATTCGGCTATTTTCGACATTTTGAACTTATAAACCGACAGTACACTAATTCAAGAGAACAATATTAACTTACAAACAAAAATTTGCTTTAAACTCAAAAAATTAACTTCGACTCGAGAAATTAATTATTTTTTCTTAACTCAATAAGGCAAGAGAAAACTATGCTGTTACCTCTATTCTGGGACTGCTGTCAAACGAGACCAGGATCCAATCCTCGAATACTCAAATTTCTCTAAATATATCCAACAGGTCACTATATCCATCTCCGGCTGACCTGGACCACTGTTTGGCCCATCGATAGCTCAATAATTTATTCATTAATTAAATGACTCAACTCAAAATTAAATATGCTGGACTGTAGTTTTTCACTTAATTTATTGTTTCAACTCTGAGCTACGCTCACTCCGTTCTCACTCGGAGCTCGACTCATCTCTCATCACACGTCACATGATACATATATAGCGACAGCAGCGCTCTTTTTAAATGCGGCAGGCGTTGCACTCAACAATTTAATTATTCCTCTTAACAGTTGTCTGGGGATAAGGCTTTCTTAACTGTATTATTGCATATGTGGGACCTCTTTATGTAGTATCACTTCTCAAACCTTTCTCGGATAATTATATTTGTCACTCCACTTTCCTTTATCTGAATAAACCTATCCAATATCCCCTATCTAATCCAATCATAAAATTTACTTTCTAAAATCTTTCATAAAAATCTACATACTTTTTCTTGCATTAAAAATCACTTCCACAATTTGGTATTTAAATTATTCTTTACTTGTTCGTCCAAGGGTAGAAAATATACGAGGTACTTTGAATTTTCCGATAATTCTGTATTAAACGTCCTTTATCGATTGGAAGCTTAAGATCAGGATATCTGAATATCAAACTATTAATAATTGACTCCCTAGTTCATTTCATTTGCATACATTATAAGATGCATATTCATGATGTGCTACTAAATGGTCGCCATTTAGGCTTCGATTTCACTAAATTATGATCAATGGAGTTTATAAACTATTATGTTATAGATTTCTCTCTAAAGCAATTGTGCGTTCATCCAAAGGCTCACATATATGTATTAAGAAGCTGTAAATTGAATCACATCCAGCCTCAAATACATTAAACACTTAGTTATTAATTTATCAGAAAATAACAGTCCTGAACCTTGGCAAATTAAAAATGACTTAGTAAATATTGAAATAATATTTTTTTTCTCTGTTCTCTTTAAATCCATTTCCAAAACAGCTACGTACGAGGATTTTAATTTTAATCGTAATCGAATTCTACTCTAATCTATTGCCGATATTGCGGAACATTTAGACAAGGAAGATTTCATTTTTCCCAGATTTAATTAACAAATTCGGCTTAGTCGTTGTATTTTGATTACTTGGGAATTTTTCAACTCTTATACAACTGATACCATTTAAATATATAAAGCTGAAAAACAAATGCATTTATTCTTAATACATCTAAAATAAAATTCCTTACGTCACCGCAACGGGAAAAGGCTACGATCTTCTCCCATTGTCTAGTTTACGACGACTGAGTGAATGACTGAAGGGATAGTTTAACTAATCAATATAAAAAAACGTCAAGGGCAGTGTCTGCTTATATGTTGCTCAGTTGAAAAAGCATAAGAAGTTTATCCCATTTTGTTGGCAGCTTATTATCATATTAGGATACACAACCGAAAACTCTGCAAGATTTATACAGGAGAAATACATATATTAGATAGAATTACTTTCTCTTCCTATTTATTTCCAATACATAGTAACGCTCGTTTTTAACTTCCCACTCACCACATACTAGAAATTTTCTTTTTTTGCATTGAAATTCTTTTTTTGAATTTACATATTAAGTGGCATTGCGATTTTAACGGTCTGTACTTGTTGTTGTTCCCAATGCAACCTGTAAGAATTCCAGAACAAGGCTTGGCGGGCTGAAGAGTGCTGCTCCGGTTTCCAATAGCACCACCAGGGTAGGAGTCCGTCTTAGCTAGATGGGAGTTAAATTTAAACTGAGCACTTCACGGGCGGCATATGGGGGGGGGGGGCAGCGTAACCTCCGAAACCTCACAGCAGAACTTTTTGGTCTACGGATTCAACTTGCCCATATGCGGCCTAGGCACGAAGATATTTAATGCCGCTTGTCGGTATTCGATCCGAGGACCCTCTGCTCCGAAAGCTGACCAGATACCACTATGCTACCTAAGGCCCTCTTACTATTCTTTTAAACCTCTATTTAACTTTCTCAGCTCTTTCATTTTAATAGGAAGTTAGGTTCCCTTCACCGAATGAGGAGACAGAAGAAAATAGTAAGCACACACTCGTACTCAACATAGTACTCAACAATGACACACAGAGAAATGAGGGGAGGGATGGGTTTAAATTTAGCATTTTTCAGTATACAACATACCAACAACGACAATCGAGACACAAACTAAGCCATGAGCTCACCTAAAACCGCATTTTTTAATACCTAAGCTTGGAACTATCAGTAATATGTAATTCGCAAATTCTCATAGTTAAAAGATCCCTAATTTCGAAAGCACTTGACAAGGCCTGACATAGCAATTAAGGCCTTCCGGGAACTAATCCCTGCCGGTAAATAAGCTGCCAATACATTTTAGACTGAGCTCTCTCAGGGTCAACATCTGATGTTCTCTTACCTACTCCCATCTTCTCTGGCATCACCGAAGGACCTTCCGCTCCACAGATTTTGAGTGCCTATATCCAGCCTTGAAACAGACGTGCTTAACCATCATTAGCTTACGGGGCCCATTTTCCTGATTCCCTCTATAGAACTCTCCCTCTTTCCGTCTTTGATTATATATATATATATATATATATATATATATATATATATATATATATATATATATATATATTTATTTATTTATTTATATATATATATATTTAATCATTCACAGGAAGTGAGATTCACGGAGGTGAGAGACATTATATTTAACACAAAATTTTATTCTAAATATGTGGAATCATAAAACTGAACAATTGCTATTAATAAATGTTCTCTATAACTAAACTTGTGATAATATTAAAATTATTATTTGAACATATCCTTACCTGTAATAAAGGTTCACGGAGGTTAGATTTATGTGTAACCGTTTACGGATTTCACAATGGACATCAAATAAAACTCATGAGAACAATCTTGTTGCAAGTTGCTCTGTTCACTAAAACAAAATGGCTAATTGTATGTTGTCAGAATACCATGTGCTGAAGACATCACTGCCATTTAGTGCCAGTTTATAACAGCATTCTTGAATACTCACGGAGGTGAAAAAAGTTCTTGAGAAAAAACTTTCTACTAATAAAATAATTGTTAATTTTAAAATATTAATAAAAAATATTTGGAATAACTAATTTTTACTATCTAAAATTCAGAATTATTAAGTAAATTTATTTAAAATAATGTACAAAAATTTGTTAGTTTTTATTTGCCCATTATTATGGTAAATATCAATGAAAAATATTTAAGACAAATATAATCATAATGATATATCGTAAAAAAGACATAAAATGTACACTTTCAGGAGAATGACCCATATATATATATATATATATATATATATGTGACATTTCACCCCTGATTCCATAACACACACAATAATAATCACAAACGAGGCAAAGTTCTATAAAATTGCAGTCCTTTATTTCATACCAGTTGGGAGCGGATATCAGAGCGTCTTTCTAGCATGACGCGAAACATACAAGTGCTTACAAAGACAGACAATCGCAGACTGCCTGCTCTCTTAGTCAGGGTCTGTACCAAAGTCAGCGACTGTTTACATCAACACAGATGTTTTTCGTGGGTGGTGCGGTTGCTATGCTAAGAAGCACATTGGGTGCGCTTTATCTTTATGATATTGTTTGACACTTTTGATCCTTTATCTCTGGCACCTGCAGCCATTATCTCTGAGATATTGTGAACTGCGGATTTTAGATGACTAGAGACGGGGTTTAGTTACTCCTTCTGGGCGGCATGGCTAATAATCCTATCAACTGAAAAGAATTTATTGTGTTATTTTCCCCACTGGAATTTGCAGATGTTCACTTGCTTTTGGGTGGGCTATTTCTGAGAGGAAGGGTCCTCTCTTAACAGATGTGGGACCCGAATTATAGAAATAGACGAGATTCAACTTATAATGTCAAGATTCAACTTATAATGTCACATCCCCCCTCCCAAGAGGCTATCATCCTATGCCTGCATAGGGTGAGAGACACCTGAGTGTGAGTATGTTGGGACCTCACCTAATTCACTCTGCAAGATCAACATTATAAGTTTTACTACTTCAATTAAGTTAAGTCATAATCGATATAAAACTCTTGATCTGCAGTATCAAGCTCTTTATATCGACATACGTTAGCTGGAATTATAAATCTTTCCGTATCTCTGGAGAAGTTCTCCACCTATCTAAATTCCTCCATCTCCAGTCATCGTGTTCAATACCATAACAATACAATTACTCGGCCTCAAATTAATAGGTGCACAATTACAACAATAGTCTAATAGTAATTAAAGTACATAATTATAACAATATTAGTGGGATAATAAAATATGTAATAAGATAATATACTAGTATAGCCATGAAAAGAATAACATAGAAATGGTAATGGATATGGCTTAATTGAATCTCCATGCAGATACATTATACCGAAAATCAGTTCTAATTCAATAGTAATCTACATGAAATCATACACAAAAACAATTCAATTCTGATACTTGTAAATCAATGCTAAATCAATACACAGAAATGATACATTAAATACTTCAATTCAGGTAAACGTAACTCAACATTAATTAAATAGGAAAACATATTGACAATCACGCACTAAATTAGTTCAATTCAGAAAAATATAACTCAATACTATTTACACTTCTAGAGCACTGGTTTACTCGGATAATAATTACTATTTATACAATCACAATAATGCCAGTATGATCATAAAATATATAATATGATAATAGTGCGTAATAATGAAAAAGAAATAACAGGTGATATAATATAATAAAATCCTTACTAAGACACAAATATATCATATGAACACAATGCTTTTTACAATTATTAGATTATTCATCTCTTTCATTCCACTTAAATTCTCTCATGTTTTTTAATTCACTATATTCTTTAATACAGGGGAATAACTTCTATTTTCCTTAATCTCAAAATCTCTTTCCTATACTCTTCAAGATCTCTACATTGAGCGAAAATTAATCCTTTCACCCTTCCAGTATTCATCTCTCTCAAGCTCAATTTTTCAATTACCTTATCCTTCTAACCTAGCTGTGGTGTTCTGACTTATGATGACATCTGCTAATCAGAGTACTAATTTCCCATGATAGCTTGTCTTTGAATAAGTCTGTCCTATTTAAATGAATTTAAGATTCTACTGAAAGGTACAAATTTCCTCCTTCCATTTTTTCCCTTAACTTCATAATTAAAAAATAATAAAATAATTCTGACAACTTCAGCTAGTTTGGTTAAGGTAACTTATTATTCGTCTCTTTTTACACACTCAAAGGAATCGGGGACTCGCTCTTTCCTCCCCCTCTAAAACACTATACTTCGTTACTCGTCGTTTGACCTACTTCCGTTGGGTGGGGTCAGGGTTCACACTGTTACTCCTAGCACGCTCTATAAGGCCTCAATGCTACACGTAATTCTTATGTTGTAATAATTATAGCAGGCTCCATATTTACTCTCCCAATATCGTATTTACTTTTAGCAAATATGCCAATAAACGATGACAATAGAGGAATGAGCTCCGACGATAGACTCATGTTAGCAAATTCAGGTAATTTATCCTGAATGGCATTCTGAGTCTTATAGTCTTCAGTCAAATCAAGTGTATTCCTGATTTGCTTAGACGTTTTTGGATGCTCATGTTCTCCATTGCCATTCGTTAGCATTATATCATCACAATTATTTTGAATACGACCATAATATAATTTAGCACAGTTATTATTATCAGAATATTCATTAATCATTTTACTCGACCTACATATCACTACACGTTACTCCTAATTCAAATTAACAAAATACCAATTAAACAATTATATACCAATACACTACGCAATTACTAATTACACATATTAAAAGTATTGAATTAACCTCTACTCACAAATTGAAATTAATAAAATGTCACTTAAACAATTATATACAAACACACTAAACATATACTACCTATAAGCATGAAAAATAGTAAATCAACACTTACTCACAAATTTAAGTTAATAATAATAATAAAACATACTGCTCACGGAATCCAATAGACGTAAAGATGATACCACAATCACTTAATTTAATGTTCAGGTTAAATAGCTTCATATGTAAAGATAATAATATATGACTCAACTGGGTATCTACTGTATAACATACACCTTAATAGTTCTAGCTAGAAAACCTATAGTAGTTTATACACTGATAATTTTATCACTAACAATCTTACCTTGCGTTTGTTGCACTGTTTGCGGTAACACTGTTTTTATGAATTGTCCGTTATAATCACTATGTTCCGGATTCTCTAAACACCATAGTTGGTTACTATGCATTTCACTAAAGTTTTGCATCAAGAATCTATGAGATGAGCACATCACTCAACGTGATCACAAATGCACACACAAAACACTAAAATAACACTTCGCCGCTAGATGACACTTAGGGCCACATCAAAGGCTAATCAGAACCTTTGACAATCGCACTGCCCGTCATAAATAATACTTGACGTGCACACATAATCACACTGATCTATATTTCATTTTTACAAAACCTAATTGGATCTGTGAAGTCGGCAGGGTCTCTCTAATCAGTAATAAATTTCTGTGCTCATTCATTACTCTCTTGTTCTGCCACATTCTGTCCAGGTAAACTGCATCTCGAGGACTCACCACATAACACTGTACAGCTTTCTGACACGAATACTTTTCTTCTGAATATCGGAGAAACATTGCCACTCTCAAATGGGTTTCGTCCCGATCTCTTGTTAGCCCCTCTAGTCTTAGGCTGCAGAGAAAGTTCATTTTCTCCCCTTACTTAGTTTGTCCGAAGCTAGTGTCAACGACCTCTGATTATCACCGAACTCCTTCCATCTTGTATACAAATGAAAACGAAACTGTCTTTCCACTGTAACACCAGTGAGCTATTACAGCAATGTCTTCCTTCGCAACGCGGGTGCAATATGACACCCTCCTCGGTTCGGTGTGGGGAATTGGAAAGCAGGGCTCGTCCGCCATGTTTGTCCTTCTTGTCTTCTATTGCCTTAAAAATGCATATAAGTTCATTTAATCAATTTGGTTTCTTCTTATTAAAGTCCATTAGGTGTTCCTTCGCAAAGTATTATCCTGTCGGCTTGTGACATTTCACCCCTGATTCCATAACACACACAATAATAATCACAAACGAGGCAAAGTTCTATAAAATTGCAGTCCTTTATTTCATACCAGTTGGGAGCGGATATCAGAGCGTCTTTCTAGCATGACGCGAAACATACAAGTGCTTACAAAGACAGACAATCGCAGACTGCCTGCTCTCTTAGTCAGGGTCTGTACCAAAGTCAGCGACTGTTTACATCAACACAGATGTTTTTCGTGGGTGGTGCGGTTGCTATGCTAAGAAGCACATTGGGTGCGCTTTATCTTTATGATATTGTTTGACACTTTTGATCCTTTATCTCTGGCACCTGCAGCCATTATCTCTGAGATATTGTGAACTGCGGATTTTAGATGACTAGAGACGGGGTTTAGTTACTCCTTCTGGGCGGCATGGCTAATAATCCTATCAACTGAAAAGAATTTATTGTGTTATTTTCCCCACTGGAATTTGCAGATGTTCACTTGCTTTTGGGTGGGCTATTTCTGAGAGGAAGGGTCCTCTCTTAACAGATGTGGGACCCGAATTATAGAAATAGACGAGATTCAACTTATAATGTCAAGATTCAACTTATAATGTCACATATATATATATATATATATATATATATATACACACATATATATGTATATATTTATATATATATATATATATATATATATATATATATATATATATATATATATATATATATATATATATATATATATATATATATATATATATGTCGGCGCGGGGTTGGAGTAAAAGATCCACAACATAAACTAACTAGAAACCATCGTAAATAACAAAAACAATTACATTTATTTAGAAAGAATTGAAAGAAAAAACGTAGTCCGTCCACGACGGAATCCAAAGCGGGAGTCTTAATGTTCTCCCCAAAAAGAGTAGAGGGGTCGTGATAATGTTCGTGCTAGCGGCGCCCTCTTGCGCCAGACATAATATGCGTTTACAAATAACATTTCATGAAGTTTAAAGTTCATACTTAAGAGTTCAGTTCTGCTTTCTACAAATCGGCCATCCTAGCTGTCATGCGGCCTCGGATGACATTAAGCAATAGGCACTGACAGTCTCTGAAAAAGAAATAAAATGGAACACACTTACAATACACGAGACCATGCAGGGGGTGCTCTGGTGCTGACATCGAGTACACGGGACCATGCAGGGGTGCTCTTGTGCTGACATCGGGTACATGGAACCATGCAGGGGATGCTCTTGTGCTGACATCGAGTACACAGGACCATGCAGGGGATACTCTGGTGCGGACCTCGGTTGGCGGGATACCTTGTCAGTCGTCTGAATCGGGGTAGCGGGGATGTCATGCCAGTCGTCTAAATCAGGATAGTAGGGATGCCCTGGCTTCGTGTAGTCGGCAGCAGAAGACGTGATATTAGGACATTCATGTTGTTCGAATTTGATGACACCGCACTGGTCGTGGGACTTGACATTGGTCATTTTGTAGGGACCTAGGAATTTCGGTCGTAATTTCATTCTTGTTCCGTACCGCGTAGGCTTGATTGCAAGTGATTTTCTTGCCTTGTACTTGCATGATTTTTTCCTTTTCTTAAAGGATTTCTGGTTTTCGTCTTGAATCTTAAGGATATTCTTTCTTTCTTCTTCCTTCATTTTTTCTCTCTTTTTCATCGTCGCGTTAAGGTACTCTTCTTCTAAGACTTCTTTCACTCGTATGTCTGTTATGCCTTTTAGTTTCACGCCTGTCAACAGTTCGAATGGTGTGAATTTAGTACTTCGAGAAGCGGTACTGTTCATTATTCGTTGGACCATAGACACGTATTTGTACCATTTCGTTGGATCGGAAATTGAAAGTTTAGAGAGTATAGGAATTAAAGTTTCGTGCATCCTTTCAACCTGACCGTTACCACGGGGAATTCCTGCTGTAATTTTAATATGATCTATTTCTTCTTCTACGCAATAGGTCTCAAAATCATTCGAAGTAAATGCGCTTCCTCTGTCACTGATAATTCGTGAAGGATTTCCAAAGGTAGTTTGTTGTAGCTTTAACTTTTCTATTGCGTCGCGTGAAGATGTCGATTTTACTGGGTATAACCATACAAATTTCGTAAAGGCATCGACGACCGTGAAAATATGTTGATAATTCTTATTCGTAGAAGGTATAGGACCTATAAAGTCAATGTGATACGTGCTCAACGGTGAATTTTCTTTTGGGATAGGATTAGGTAAACCTTCTCCTTTGCCATGTTTTCTGTTACATAGGATACATTCTACGCAGTTGGCAATGACGTTATCAATTTGTTTTCTGGCATTACGTATGTAATAATTTTGATTTAAAACGTCTTCGGTCTTGGATGATGCAAAATGATTTTTATTATGAATTCGTTTGATTATTTCTTTTTCCATTTCTTGAGGCACCATTAAAAGTTCTCTTCCATTTTTATACTTATATAAAATTCCATTTTTGACAAAATGTTCTTCATCATTTCCCTTTTCTATCAAGGTTTTAATCGTTTCAATATTTTCGTCTCGTTTTTGGGCAGCTTTAATTTTGGCGGTTATATCGTCGTCTAAAATTATCTTCTTAGAAATATCTACGGTCTCAGTTTTGTTTGGCGTATATGTAGATACAGGTTTAAAAATAGTGTCCCTTAGTGTCTTATCTTTAATGCGGTTTAAATCTAATTCGTTAGTAACAAAGTTGGGTAAATTTTCCATCAACAATAAAAAGTTTTTCGTGTTGGAGGGCTTCTGAATAATTAAGGAATCTTTTTTCAAAATAACGTCAGCTAAATCTAACAGAGGGGTGCCAATAATAAGGTCAAAAGGTATAGATCCGTCCGGGACAACATGAAACAGCAATTCGAAGGAGTGACCGTTGATTTCCACTCTATGCATAAAAGCACCCTTGGTAAGCACATTCTTAAAGCCTAGTCCTACTAGATTTATGGCGGGGGGAGAAACAGCTGGGAGACACAGTCTTTCATAGCAAGCGGATCGTATTACATGCAAACTGGAACCACTGTCGAAAATACCCGTCAGCTCATTACCGTTCAACCTGACGCTTATCTGTACAAGAGAATTTTTCTCTTGCACCGTAAAGAATTACTTTGTTAGACGGTTTATCGGGAATACCATCTATAACATATTGAATTAGGGATTCTGTTTCGATGTTACCTCTGCTTGCTAGTTCTTTCATGACTAGAAAATATTCCTGCAGAGATTCTTCTTTGTTTAAATAACGTTTCGTCAACATTTTATGGAGTTGGGCGCTTGTGCACTTCGAGGCAAATTCTTGTTCAAGAGCTGATTTAAGCTTAGCCCATGAAGTTAAGCCAGATTCACCTTGAATAAAGAGTTTCGCTAATCCAGTTAATGATCGTTTCGCGAATATTAATTTTTGAAGATCATTCCATGCGCAAATACTCGCCGTTTCTTCAAAATCAGTTTTCCACTTTTCGATGGAATAATTATCTTTCCCGTCAAACTTTCTCAAACTGTCTTCGATATCATGATAGGAAATAGTAAATTTAGAAAATCTATCTACTGATGGTTCTACACGGGTTAATTCGCTAACTTCGCTACGAATTTCTTCATTCACGTGTTCATCGTCGCTATCAGATTCAAAATTATCATTTTTAAGCGTTTCAATATCTAATAGGCTATCGAGAATTCGAGTAGCGAGAACAGTTTCATTTCCGTCACAATCAATACATAAAATATTGCAAATTGTAATTAAATTAGCAAGCCTAACGTTTTTCACAGCAAAAGTTAATTTCTTCTCATAATGTTCGCCGTTTTTCTGATAGTCAAAGCCAGAAAATTCTCGTAACCGTTTCCGGTTTAATCGGTCACCTTCAGTTTCATAAACAAAATTATGCAAACATTTTATAGATTTAACAGAAGCAGACTTCAAGTTTGCTTTGATTCGGGGAATATCAGCTAATTTCATTTTTTCCATTTAGAGTCGTTAATCGTAGCAATCGTTATTTAGAATCGTTATTCGTAACATAAGCTCGTAAATCGTATAAATAGAATTATCGTGATTAGCCGTAATTCGAAGAAACAAAACAGTCACTATCGTAATTCATAAAAATAGTCTTACTTTAGTTCGGAGTCCGTTACATCGTAATGCGTTGATGGAGATTCGCGTCGTGTTCTCGTAGATTTCTTTCTAATTCATATCTAATACCTCTTCTGACACCATCTTCTGTCGGCGCGGGGTTGGAGTAAAAGATCCACAACATAAACTAACTAGAAACCATCGTAAATAACAAAAACAATTACATTTATTTAGAAAGAATTGAAAGAAAAAACGTAGTCCGTCCACGAAGGAATCCAAAGCGGGAGTCTTAATGTTCTCCCCAAAAAGAGTAGAGGGGTCGTGATAATGTTCTTGCTAGCGGCGCCCTCTTGCGCCAGACATAATATGCGTTTACAAATAACATTTCATGAAGTTTAAAGTTCATAGTTAAGAGTTCAGTTCTGCTTTCTACATACATATATATATATATATACCCAACAAACACAGGACTGACGGCAGCTTATCGGGCCAGTGCTGGAGGCACCGGTTGAACGACAAGTACGGGAGAATTTTGTCGGGCCACTGGCGGGTTGTTTACGAACCTCCGAAGGGGAAACGCTTTCCGTTTACGTGTTTCAGGGCCTGTTATGGGTTGATATGAATCGCACCGAAATCGTTTACCCTGCATCGTCCCGGAACTGTACCTCCGATTCGTAACCACAAGTAACAGATATCTGCATCAGAATTATGGATTTGAAAGGGAAGGCGAAGATTAAATTTAACAGACTTTTCAAAAATATTTATTTCATTGTTGTGAAACTTCTTTTACGCGGAAAATTCCCATAATTTTCCTTGTATGTAAAGATTGTATTATGTGAAAAGTATTATGTGAAATTGTATAATTGTATTATGTGAAAATTCACATAATTTTCCTTGTATGTAAAGATTGTATTCTGTGTGTATGTTTTTAACTCCCTAGAAGCTTATAAAAACAGATGAAAATTAGTTTCAATTTTATATATTACTGGAGAAATTAAATATCTACTTAAAAATGGGTCCTTGTTTCACCACTCTTTATTTATAAGAGAGGAAATAGTGATAAAATTTGTATTTTTTTAAATTTCTTCTATAGTATATTAAAATAATAATATATATTTTTGTAGATAAAATATTCAAAATATATTTTTCAGGAAATTTACATATTCTAAGTATTTCTAATTGTTAGATGCCATTATAAAACAACTGATTTTGTAGAATTTTTTCTCGAATTTCATCGTATTAATTTTACAGTAACATATTCTTATAATACAAATTTGAATGAAAGAAAAAGAATTTTAAATTTACAGACCTTAGTTAAAATAAACAAATCACACATATTTAGAAAAATATTAATGTAATGTAATGTCAGAGACATAGACAGTAGATGTCATGAGACACCAAAAAATATCAAAAAATAAGACCCTTTATCCTCAGTACGTACATTGAAGAATATATATTACATTGTTTTTTTTGTAATTGAATCAGGATACGAGAAATAATATTTACAATAAGAAAAAAAAAGGCAAAAAAATTAGTTTAAATAAATGTTAGAAATAAAAAATAAGGCAATTAAGTTTAAAATAATAAGTAAGTTATATTTAATAAATTAAATTGGCAGGTTTGAACATCCGTGAGTACAGATAACAGAACTGCACTTTGCAGGATCGAACCGAGGACTGAAGCATGGGAAGCAAAAACGAACGCCCCACACCAGCATTCCCTGATAGGGTATCAAGTGTGGAACTTCAATAAGAGGAAACTGCCTCGCATGGAACAGAAAAATAAAGGAAAAATGTTAAACACTATCAGAAACCACACTATCAGAATAACACTATCAGAATTAACCTGTGAACAATTAATGGACTGGGTAAGATTTGAAATATTAAGATCGGAACATAAATTTTTAATTTTTAAGTGGCCGTTCGGTTTTGGGATTTTTTTTTCCAAAAAAATTCAATGCGTAAGTAAATTAAGTAATTTTGAAAGGTCCGATATTAATCCAATTGCAGTAATGTTTTCAGATAAGATTTTGAGAAAGTTTCATGAAATTGATTTGGGATATTGAATTTTGACTAGGTTGTACATTTTGTTGAGGGTATCTTTGTACCCTTCCGCCATTAAAAAAAAAAACATGGCTCAGGTTTGGTTTCCCGCCTAACAGGAAATTCATCATTAGCAGCGGGAATTTCTTTCCTCCGGATTACGACAATTTCCTAGGATAGAAAATTGGTTTGAGAGATTGATTCGATCATTAATGCTAGTTAAGTTCGAGAGCAATTCGCTTTAGACCAACCCAAATTTAAAAAATCACATTATGTTCGATTTCGTTCAAAATTACCACATCACATTGCATACCAAGATTATAATATTTTATACATTACATATACAATGTATTTTTCATTTTCATAATAAAACTAAACTTTTGAATGTAGTTGACTTTTTTATGCGGCCCGCCTGCCTTGAAAAAATTTACCATGTGGCCCAGATGCTGCAAAAGGTTAAACACCCTGCTTTAAGCTCATCAGCCTGATTCAGAGGTTTAACTTTTTCAGATTTAGGAATATAATCAAAAGTGGGTGTAGAAGAAAATTTAAACGCACACTTACTGTGCATAAGATTAAAAAGTTCTTTGAGATTGGGGATGTTAAACGTTATTTTGAAAAAAAAGAAATTCATGTTTTTCAAAAGTCCATAGTAATCACACATGGTTTCCATTACTTATTTCACTGACACATTGAATTGTGTTTTGTTTTGTTTTTTATTATTAAATTTTGGCATTATCTTTTGAGAATGTATTTTCGTTTTTATCAATGCAACTCTTGCAGAAGTGCCACGGACGGGTAAGGGTGACTCGGTAACGAATTTAACAATCCTTTCTACTGCTTGTGTGTGACATGGAAAATTGCTGAAGTCAGTACGTTGACTCTCCTGATCAGATTATTTTGCTTCCTAGTTTATAATCAGAAATATGCCTCGTTCTGTTACTTTAACATCTTTACGTACAATCATATCAATATAATCCTTGGCATCAAAGTTTATACGTTGAACTTAAAACTTTCCAATGCCCCCTTCATTTTTCAGTCCTTGCTTTTAGAATCCGGCGTAATCCAAGCTGTCTTACGTGGCTGCGATCAACTGATATCATACATAAGAGGAGATTTTCAGAAGCAGCGAAGTACGAATTTCTTTGAATGACTGGGTCAATTACATTTTTAAGAGTCTGATGGAGGTAACGTGAATAGCTTACAAGTTTCCACAAGTGCTTCGATCCATGGATATAAGATAGTTTCCGCTTTATGTGAAACGAAACAGATGCATATACTTACAAAATGTACTCAGTCAGTATTCGGAGATTTTTTTTGCAGTACATTCTGTTCCCACATACAAGTGAAGTATTTGGTTTGCTAATGTAAGCTATCATGAATAACAAAGTTTTCCTGGTTTTCTCATAGACAAATCAGAAGAGCACCTTCCAACAGAGATTGCATTAGACATTTCTAACAAATATTTTGGGTCCACACTTAAATCATCCTTAATTTCTAGTAATGGAATGCCATTTTCAATAGGTGATAATTCAATTACTGGAAGTTCATAGCAGTTTTCTAGTTGTTTACCTATTTCTCCTCCAAATTAGGACGTAGGCGCAGTTCATTTCCATGAAATAGACAAATCAACCACTGCAGTGGCCTTCTTAATTCCTTTTCAAATAAACGAACCACATCATTATTCAATCCAGTGTTCACGGCAGTTCCACCCATTCCAATTACAGTAATGTTTAAATTCTGGTTGTTGTCATTGAAAAATGCTATTATGCTATCTTATATACATTTTCCAGTGCCAGAAATCTGCTTCTGAAAATCTCGTCCTTTGTATGATATCAGATGATCGCAGTCATGTAAGAGAGAGCTTGGATTACCCCGGAATCTAAAAGCAAGGGCTGAAAATGAAGGTGGCATCAAAAAGTTTTTATTTCAACGTATAAACTTTGATGCCAAGGATTATATTGATATGATTGAATGGAATGATGTTAAAGTAACAGGACTTCCTATGAAGAGGCATATTTCTGATGACAAACAGAAAGCAATTCAATGTGTCAGTGAAATAAGTAAAGCAAACCATGTATGATTACTATGGACTTTTGAAAAATATGAATGTTTATTTCAAAATAACACTTTGCCTTTAAAGACATTACATTAATATTTTTCTAAATAAATGTGATTTGTTTATTTTAACTAAGGTCCGTTAATTAAAAATTGTTTTTTTCATTCCAATGTGTATTATAAGAATATACTACTGTAAAATTAAGATGATGAAAATTGCGAAATTCTACAAAATCAGTTGTTCTGTAATGACATCTAAAAATTAGAAATACTTAGAAATACCTAAGTTTCTTGTAAAAATATTTTGAATATTTTATTTACAAAAAATATATATTATTAATTTAATATACCATAAAATAAACAGAAAAAAAGAATTTTATCTCTTTTCACAAAATATCTATTTTGAAGCACCTGAAAAATATTTCAGTAGAGCAATAAAATTTTATATTCAATACCAAAAGTCAGCTTTTGAAAGCTATAGCATAATGAAATTTCAAACCATCTTTTTTTCGCCTCGTCATACTACAATGCACTAGTGTCATCTGATTGGACATTCAGTTGCACGTGATTGAAAAGGCGCCATTAAAGATTGATTACAAGTTCGTTGAAATTAATCCACAAGTAAGTTTCATTCGTTAGTCTTAAATTATTGCCTTTAGATTTTATTTAACACCCTTACATAGTGAACATTATTCTATTTCTGTTATAAGATAGTGTTTTAATCCAAGTTATATATGAATTGACCATATTTCAGATCAAACTCTACTGAACTGAGTGTATTGAATTAGCAATACTTATGGCACTTACGAGCACTTTCGTATGTATAAATAAAAACATTTTGTTTCGGAATAATTTAAGATTCGTGTTTCAGTTAATATTTTAGATGGACAAAGGAAGTAAATGGACTCTTGTGAAAGTCTTAAGTATTTGCTAATTAAATTAATATTTAGAATTGTAATTTGTACGCACTATTTAGATTTTTATATCCTTTAGAAAGTATAAAATACATGACACAAATATCAATTCCAAATCTACATAGTTGAAAAATAAAAATGTATTTTCATTTCCAGTATAATATTTTCCATTTTATTTCTTTAAAGAAATTTGAAAGAAAATTATAATGAAATTTTTTTTAATATGTTAATCCAAATTAAACATTTTTTTACTACTGGATTGATAAATCAGTTACACATGATTCCTCCATAGTAAATTCATGCATAGTATTCAATGGTGGAAAAATTGTCCATTTTCCTATTAAATATATTTTACAATGTTCTTATTGCCAGGTATCAATAGGCAACAAATTATCCATGTCTAAATGTTAAAAGATGGATTCAAAAACGTTCCACATTATAAAAGATTCTAAAAATGAACTTGTAAATCATACAAAAGGATCTATTGAATTCCTTATCAAATTGTGTTTTGAGTAAACTTTATAAAATACACTGCATTTTATACATTATAAAGAAATAAAGAACAAATATTCTTAAAATTTTTGTGTTCATAATTTAAAAGAATGTATTTAGTATAATTATATATTTTAATTTAAATGCTAAACACTAATAGGTATTTTTCATGTATAATCTTAATAGCCTTAAAATATAATTTTTTTTAAATTCTATTTATAATGTTCTATGTGTACACTCAAATGCTATATATGTATATGTTATTCCTACTGGGTGAAATTTCTTTATGTCTATCGAGAGCAAAGATATATTCAAAATTTCAAAACCAGATCAAAATATTGTTTAATCAGTATCCACATGTCAAGTAAATATTGAAACAATAGCAAATATTGGAGCATTTTTTTATTTTGAATATCTCATTAAATAAAAAGCTTATTTAAGGAACATTTTGAATTTCAATTGCTATTAATCAATATTTTGAACTGGCTTTGATATTTAGATTATATTTCTACTCTCTCTGAAGATATAAAATAAAACAATTTCACTCTTTAGGAATAACATAATGGTGCATACTTTTTGCAACTGAGTGTATATATTCTTGCAATTGAGTGTATATATATTTTCAAGAATTATTAATTTTTGTATGTATGTGAACTCCATTGTATTCCTGAATTCATTCAAAGAACCTCTGGAGTAATGAGAAGTTTAGAGTTTTAAATTTGTGTCAATATAGATGCCACGTGCATTTAATTTTCTAATTTGTATCGTGTTTGAAATCACTTTTATCAGTGTTATTAGAGATGATGGCAGTGAAAATTATTCCAAAATAGACTATTTAGATACATAAATTGTTTCTTAACTTATTAATTTGCATTCCATGTTTTTAAATTATATATTATAAGTATATAGATTTGTAGATTATCAGAATGTGTACATACAAAAAATTGCTTTATTGTAATAGATATTGTACGATAAGAGTTTTTATAAATCTGAGAATGTTCTCAATAACTATCTATAAGCTGTTCATCTCTAAAGGTCTTTTGGAAATTATTTTGTTGTCATGCTGTGCAAAATAAATGTGAACTTATTGGCTTAATATATATATAAAGGGTAAAATTAGTTTCTTTTCCCCTTTTTATATTAGTGATAAGCAAGTTTATAAAGAACTCTACTTTTCAATACTTCTTGGTTTGATAAAACATTAAATTTTTATTATGGCATTATAAGAAAATATTGGTTTCTTTACAGAATTTTGAAACTGGAATCTAACTTCGGGCTTGAAAGACAAATACCACTTGGATCTCATAACTCATGTAAGGTTTTTGTTTAACGTCACTGAGCCTACCTTTTTTTATTCTCGAGCTATACTTTTATTTTCAGCAGTGGACTTGTGGCCAAAATCACTGTTTTTAATATTTTTTTAGATTTATTTTTAACTAATTAAATTTTTCTATGAAAAAACTATAAAAATATTTATTAAACAACTAAAAATTTCAAATTAGTTTTTTTAACTTAGACGCTAATCTGAACTTTCTCATAAACTTTGGTCTCAATAATTTGTGGATAGAATATTGATTTTCTTTATTTATTCTTTTTTAACTGTGAAGCTTGTTGTTAAGGTTTTAGATGAGTGAGAAAGTGCAATCCAGGGATTTCAGTTAACATGACTCCCTGGTCATGTTAACTCTTGTGAAAAAACTTGAAAGTCTTTAACTCTTGCCAAAAAAAGAGATTTATATTATAAAAGTATAAAATGCCAAGGTTTATTTAGAAAATATAAAATCTGTTCATGGACAAAGTTTGTTTATAAAACTGTAGATAAGACATTCATTGTGAGTTGTGGTTTATTATATCAAAATGTGTGTTTGATAAGTGAATGAAATAACCCTTTCTTAATAATGGAATAGAACTCCTGTATAATCAATGAATTCACGGATACAAGATACAGTTCCAAAAAGCAAAACGCCTGGTTTACAGAGTCTTTTATAATAACAGAAAAATGATATTTATATTATGAAAATGTGAAGTGCCAAGCTTTATTTATTCTTAATGGTTAACATTAAAATTTTAAAAATATTTTTAGAATTTCCTGATAAGTTGTTAGAGGTTCGTTGATAATTCATTACAGAAGTAGTAAAAAGGAAATTGCTTTTGGATGTATTAGATCATTAATTAATGGGCTAAGTAATTTTAAATTTTGGTAAAATTTAATTTTATGCATGCCATAAATTTTTCTCTCTGTTAAACATGTTTATTCCATTTTAAGTCTTAATACTTATATAAAGAATTTGGATTAAATGAAAACAGTAATGAGTGATGGTGAAAATGTATTAAATGTGGTAATTGAATTGCTTGATGTTCTAAGACATAAAATTTCTCATCATCAAAATACAATAATTGACTTCTTGACTGAACAACTGACTTTATTATTAAACAATATCCTATTTTGCTACCCCCCTTGTTTAAGTATATTATATAATCATCCTTCAAATCCTAATAGACCATTATTTTATATTTTTGATCCTGTACACATTCTGAAGTGTGTCAGAAATAATTGGCTGAATCAGAAGAATTATGGTCAGTGTATGCATTTTATTGATTTTAATGATCATAACTTAACTAAAACTGCCTCTTTTAGAACCATTAAAAGTATCCATTCTTTAGAGGATGGACAGATAGTGTTATCATAATGTGTTTGGATAATTATATCCAAACACATATTTAAACATAATATGTGTTTGGATTAACTTTTAAAAACTCCATCTTCTATGGAGAGACAAAATGTAAAACTATGCCTTAAAATTTTCAATGACTATTTTGTTGAAGGGTTGAAAGTGCTTTCTACACATACTGATGAACCTTTTTGTTTAGAAACATCTGAATATATTGCAATCATTATTAAATGGTGGAAGATAATGAATGTGTAAAGTAAGTTAAAAGGGGGTCATAAACGAGATGTGTATTGTGAGTCTTTGTCATCTAATTCATCCAATGAAAAGGTTATGTACCTACAAAAATTCTTAGTTTGGCTTGATACTTGGAATTCTCTTAAATATACTTCTGGCTTTTTAACTAAAACATATACCACACTTTCTCACACTACACATGCTGTACTTGAAATGTGAACATATTGTTGCAATGAATTGGGGATGGCATATTTCTTAACAGGAAAAATTCAAACCGACATTATTGAAAATAGGTTTGGAAAGTTTCGCCAATTGTCTGGGTCACAATACAACATCTCGTTGACACAGGTTTTCGAAAATGAATCGAAGCTTAGACTTCAAACCCTAGCCCCTTAATTTTATAATTTGTATCGTGTTTGAAATCACTTTTATCTGTGTTATTAGAGATGAAGGCAGTAAAAAAAATATCTTTAATATTTTATCCTAAATATATCTATTATGTGCTTTCTTACGTGCACATGCACACATTAGCCAGTTAAGACATAACTATGTTTTACTATCCTAAAATTAAGAGTTAGAAACTCATTAAATCTAAACTTTAGTTAAGTGTATGTCTGGGAACTAGTACCTCATCTCGTATATGGTATGTCAACTGGAATTTTTTCAAAAATTCTGATTAGTACTTTTTTTTCTCCCCATTGATTCTGAACTCTTCAAGTTAAGCATGAGCTTTGGGTTAATGAAAAAAATCATAGACAGCATCTGTTTTATGTTGTTCTTTAAATTGTTGCATTATGCTTAGAATTTCTTTTATTGCCTTGTCAAATATTTGATTGTACTAAATTTTTTAAAATTCCACTGAGCATCTTGTTTAGCTGTTTAAAAAAATGGGGGGAAATGCATTGTAAATTGTCTTTACTTTCTCAAAGTTTCATAATTAAATATGTTGATAAAGTTGTGCCTGAAAAATAACTCAACTGATTCTAAACATCAGTTGGAGTTTTATGGAAAGTTGAAATTGTTTCTTGGAAGTTTTGTGAGGTAGTAATCTAGTTCATGTATATTAAAGTCTTATTTAAATATTGTGCTAAACATATTCAGCACATTGAAAGTCTGATTACTTCTCAACTTTTAATCACCAGGCAATTTTTGGTATTAAATTATATGCTCAGTGCATATTCCATTATGAGTAATTTTCACTCAATCTGATTTGAAAATTCATGTGAGGAGAAATTTTTCTGATTATAATTTAACAGCTTGCCTTGTGTTATTATATATTTATTTTTATTCATTTCAGAAAGTCTGTTGGACAGTGTCTAATATTGCTGCTGGTAATACACAAGATTCAATGAGGTATTTAAAAAAGTCATGTATTTAATACCTTTTGGTTAATGTAATGTTACTTTTTAAAAAATAGTAAATTTACTGCTAAAAAAGTAAATTTACTGCTAAAACTTAATTTTATTCTCTAGTTGAGTGCAGTGGCATAGATTATTTTACAAAGTGCAATAAAATACTTTTAACTTTTCAAACCGAACTTCTAACCAGAAATTTAAAAAAAATTTAATAAAACTTTTAAAATTGAAAATATTTTCATGGATCTAAAGAATCGAACATAACACCTGTATGGTCAACTAAGTCATGGATAAAAGATGCAGCCCTAAAAGCAAAAGGCCTGGTTTCTGTATACTTTTATAATAATCATGTTACAACAGTATACAGAAACCAGGCTTTTTGCTTTTAGAACTGAATCGTTTATCCATGAATTTGTTGACTATACGGGTTTTCTATTCCATTGTTAAGATCTGTGAAAATACTCTCATTAGCAAAATATTTTTTAAAAAACTTAAATTTGGGTTAGAAGCTTGGTTCAAAAAGTCTAAGTGTTTTTTCACGCTTTATAATATAATCTATGCCATTTCACTCAACATTGACAGCTAGTCAATATTACCCACCTCATTTTTCAAATTAACCTAGACTAATCAAACAATATATCATAACAATTGTTTAGTAATTACTGAATCTAAATAGTATATTTTGAATATTTTTTTACTGTGGTTATCCCTAATAACAGCTGCTCGCAAATAAAAAATACTTTATACACAGATCTCCACCATAATTTGACAATTTAGTAACAAAAGATATGCTCTATTAAAATACTATGCAGAATTTAGTATCCCAAATTACTTTCAACCACAATTTTTGTAAAACCAATTACTGTGAAAGCTACATCATATAATAAATGTTTACTTTATTCATTATTATAGTAATAGATTAGTTAAAGAGTATTCACTCTTTTCACTAAATTTCTGAGTACAGTACGACATTCAATCCTGTCAATTAAATGATTAGTTATTACAGATATAAATAAAATAGATTAGAATGCCTTGATAGAGTACAATAATTGAAAGCTGACTGAGAGACTTGTTTAGAATGACAACAAAATTTTCTCTTCACTATCGAGAATCACTCTCACATTGAAAGTAAAGAAACACAAGAATGAAGATTGAATACTATATAAAATCTTTAATTTCTAAATCTGACCCAGCATCTGTATTAATGCTCTGTATGGCATGTTGTAATCAAATTTAGAAGTTTTAAGATTTTGTATGCTAATGTTTTACTTAGCATTCAATCTTTATTCTTGTGTTTCTCTACTTTCAACAGCATTATTGTCAATAGTGAAGAGGAAATTTTGGTGTCATTCTAGACAAGTCTCTGATTCAGCTTTCAATGTTGAGCTGAAATTATGCTCAACATTAAAAACTGATTATTGTACTCTTATCAAGGCAATCTACCCTATTTTATTTATATATATAATAACAAATTAATCGACATGGTTGGATTTTCTACTGTACAGAGAGAAATTTAGTGAAAAGGGGAATACTCTTTACAAATATTTTATAACTATTTTCTATTAGTATATTTATTTAATCAAGTAAATATTTTTTACATGATGTAGTTTTCACAGTATGTAATTGGTTTTACAAAAAAAAATGTGGTAGGAATTTACTTCTTGGAAGTAGTTATCAATAAAATGACAACAGATTTAAAACTGCACTCATGTGTTGGGTGCTGTTTTATATCAAGTTTTTTTAAACCCCTGTCTCAGAATTTATATTTCCTAATTGGATTTATTTAATTCTACTTTATCAACAATGAATTTTTTCAACTACTTTCAACAATCAACTATTTTTACAACAATAAATTACCCTTTAATGTACAAAACTATGCAAAAAATAATTTTCTTATCTGCAGAGCATTTACTAACTCTACATGAAAAAATAATTTAAATAAATTCTTTTGATTCATAAATTATATCTGGGGATGGGAGTCATTTTCCTTTCACATAAATTTATGAACTGATTTTCTCTTTCTTTTTTTTCCCTAGATGCTGTAAAGATGGAGCCAGAGGTACAGCAAAAGGATCCTGTTTTGTAGAAAATATAGAAAAAAATTGTGTAAATGTGCTATGTACTTTCTAAATAAACTATTTTTACTTTAAACCAGCTCTTTTCTGTATTTAAAAACATGTGTGTCTGCATTTATTAACTCTACACCAAAAAATAATTTAAATAAATTCTGAGCAAGTTTTCACAAGCTCACAAAGATGGGTTTCATCATACACACTACACATTACTCAGGTTTGAAAGATAAATATATCAAATTATGTTAATAAATTTTATACTGGGGAAGTACAAATTTTTTGGGTTAATTATTAAAGTAGTACTGTTTTACATACTATAATCTCATTCTAAATTTAAAAAAAACAAACTGGAACCTTAGATCGAATGGAAAGATGATTTAGCTTTAATGGTTGGTATTAATGTTATCTTAAATTTCAAATTTGGGTAAATGTATCTTAATACGAAATGAGGTTTTGTTCTAACAAGTAAACTAATGATTCATATGCAAATTTTTAGGTAATAACAAAGATCAGTATTTGGCAATACCTAAAAATACATAAGGCAAAACTGAATACTAGAAATATGAAGGCAAAAAAATAATAAAAAAAGTGAAAGGGTTGATATCAGAGGTTAATCGTCAATGAAATAAATAAGCATATAAACGAAAGGGTCCTACGAAAAACTTTGAAAAACTGCCGGCGGTCCGATTCTGGTAGAATGCTGGCATGATACCCGGACCTACGGCACATTGCTGTTTACGAGATGGGTAGATGACGGTATGTCGACACCAATTATTGCTCCCGTAACCGGCCCGTCAACCTCCGGTTACGCTCCGGCTATCTGTCCGCATCGATGGCTTAATCGCGGCTGCCTAACGGTTCGCAGTCGGATGAACGATGGCTCGATTCCTACCGGAAGCGGCCCAGAAGTCGACGGGGTAGTCGCGGGCGAGAGGACACAGCCGTGACGGAAACGATACTGACCTAATGCGCCGGCCCGGCAGTGGTGAAATCGGCTGGCCGGAACCTTCCGACCCCGGCCCGATGACTTTGTGTTTGTTGGGTATATATATATATATATATATATATATATATATATATATATATATATATATATATATATATATATATGTGTGTGTGTGTGTGTGTGTGTTAGTTAATGGCGTTGTTGGGTATTGGAACTGTGCACCCCCAGTCCGAATCCCAGAGCGCAACCACGACGCTATCTCGAGCACGTAGTTAAGAAATCTCAGATTCTCTTAAAAAGCCTGCAGAAAAAGCTGCTTAGCAAAGGCCTTTTTGGGCTCTATTCCAACTATTTCATAGATTACGGCCAACAGTTTATGAATTTATATGTTATGTGGGTACAACCATAAAAAAAAACCCGTCAGAAACAGGAAATAAGAGGTTTTATAGACGCTATTACTATGGATTATTAAATATAACAATGTAAGTCATACAGAACAGCATTTACTTAGAAAGGAGTATCAGTAGCTTCTCTTTCTTTCAGTCCTAATTCTTTCTTCTTAAATGTTTTACGATATGCACAATACTACCTAGTATACACCCAAATTGTGATGTATATCGATTGAGTCACGCTCTGTACTAAAGATGTGTGTACAACAACTTCCACTTCCCCACACAATCTAATTAAAGTACCGGAACGCACGAACAAACATCGAGCAAAATTTGCATGAAAAACGAAATTACGATAGAAAGAGAGAGTTATATCTTTCAAGCATTTCCAATATAATATGCCGATGAAAGCGGTCGGTTCCGAGAGCTTTAAATAATTCTTAAAAGCTATTGTTAAGTTCCTCTCTAGAGCTCACACCGGTATCAAAAATTTATTTTAGACTGTCACGCCACTTCATTCTCTCGCGCGACCCCGAGGATCACGAACGGAAGTGAAATAAGTAATTGGCGCGTGCTCCCGTCAAAGACTCGGTTAAATAAGTGGCAACGTGTGCCATAAGACATTCGCATTTATTAAAGAACAATTACACTCTCTCCATTTTAATTCATTCAAAATAAGGGATCATTTTAAGCAACTGAAAAATTTTTCCTTTAAATATAGTTTGGGAAATTCATTAATCAGTGAACCAAAGGTTATGTAAAATTATTAACAAAACTGATTTAGAATGGCAAACTTTAAGTTTCCGAAAAAATTATAAATGATTTTACCCGTTAGCTTATTTTTAAGGAAATGACTTTTCTTTTTAACGAAGTTTTCATGAGTAACATTGACGTAATTTCTAGAATATTTCTCAAATGCCTCATTTTAAAATATACCTTTAACTTAAACAGATATTCATCAGTATTCTCTAAGCATTTATTAATACTCTCATACTCTCATTGTATATAATAAGTATGAAAACATGCAAGTTTCCTTATATGAATATATATATATATATATATAATATATATATATATCCTAAACCAACAAGTGTGCTGCACCACGTGCCATAGATGACAGAGGTGAACGCCGGCTTTGGAGATGCGTTCGTGCGAATGGAGTTCAACAATAGGGCAACTGACAGTTCAGCGAACATTGCTCTGCACGGGGCTCTGCAGTGGACGGCTGGATAATGCACCTATGCTGACGGCTGTTCATTGGCGACTAAGGCTGGAATTTTTCAAGCTAGTACAGCATCTGGACGTCCACTCAGTGGTGACAGGTGGCTTTTCCCGATAAATCACGTTTTATGCTCCATCGGATAGATGGAAGTTGTAGTAAACGCCTTGAAGTGTCAGAAAGCAAACACCCTGCAACAATATCCGGAACGATTCAAACTCGAGGAGGCAGAGTTATGGTCTGGGGAATTCCTTAATGGCATTCCCTGGGTGCACTCATCATTGTGAAAGGCACGGTGGATCAACGTAAGTTTGCACCGGTCCTTTTGGACCATGTCCACCCCTACATGCAGAGTGTTTTTCCTCAGCACGATAGCATGTTCTAGCAGGACAATGCGACGTGTCATACAGCTCTCAGTGTACTTTCGTAGTTCAAAGAGCAGCAGGATGAGTTTACCGTACAACTCCTAGCCCCCAAATTCCCCTGACTTAACCCAATCGAGTATCTGTGGGATCCCCTAGATAGGGTTGTTCGCGCCATGCATCCTCAACCGTGCAGCCTAGGACATCTGGCCAATAGAACTGGAGTCGGCATGGTCCCACCAGAACCTCATTGACTCTCTTCCTGCCCGTCTGACAGCAGTTCGCGTTGCAAAAGATGGTTATTCTGGCTCTTGACAGGCGTCCACATTCATGGGACTGGACTGTGTATATCAGTATTGTAGATAATGTGTTCAAGTTAATTACCTGATAAGTCCCATCCACTGGACTGTTGGACTGAAATTTGACGCCTCTCAATCCCGACTGAAACTTTTCAATCCAAGAAGCCACCGCCTGCCGAAAAGATCCTTATCCTAGTTTCTGTTCCCCATTATGTATATATGTATATATATATATATATATATATATATATATAAAATGAACCTTTGGTCTTGAAGCTATTGTTTTATAAATGCATCCCCAATGATATAAGGAAATCTAATTTTTTATAAACAATTCCTAAAGTCGATTCCATCAAAATAGGTTTAACTGGAAAATATTTGTTTTATCTAATTCGAAAATATTTTTTCATATAAGTTGCACATTTTCCCGACTCCTTTCCTGTAACAAAAGATGACCGTATTTCCAAAGCAAACAAACAAACTTTTCGGGTACTAAATCAGCGTAGCCTACATCGCATATTTTGAAAACATTTTAGGAAAGTAAATAGTCTATTTTTATATATATTTCCTATGAGATTATTTTGTTTCCATAACATATTTGTTAGAACATGTGAATAAGGAAAAAAAAGCTTCTTTACATATACAATATAAATAACTGGCTATTTAAATACCAATATACTCTGAATTTAGTTCTATACGATTTCTCTATAGCATTCGACCTTTGGTATACACAATGGCAGTATGTAACTCATTTTCAAAATGTCAAGTGTTATTCACACTCAACTAAATGTTGGTATGAGATTTAGGGACGTTCATTTATCTGGAACCATTATAAATTTTTGAAGCACGTGGAGACATAACATTGCATTTCAAAATTTGATTTTACGCTATTTCACTTCGAAAGATTTACATTAAAAATCTTTCTTCACTTAACAGAAATTCTTCGGTTTATTTTTCATTTTAGGTAAAAAAGCGAAAAGAAACGGAAAGGGCTTTCTACTTACTTCTGGAGTGAGCTGTTGTGGCAGCACAGAGGGTAAAATTTTAGAGATTTGATTTTTAGTGGCCTTTATCCTTGATAGACTGGCAACAATAGGATTATAGTGCTTGAACTGCCAACAATTAAGATGTATTTTAATCTAATCTGGTACGGTAATCCACGTTTCTGGCACATCCAATGGCCCGTTTCTGTCATCTTTCGTCCCGAATACCAAACGCTCAGCAATTTTATTTTGACGATATGGTAAAGTTTCATTTGTTTTGGCAAGGAAAATTATTCTTCAATTTAAAGATATATTTTTTGGGAATTATTAAAGTTCAGATAGTGTATAATTATTTAAAAATGCATCTTTAAATTATAATTATGCATATATTTTGATTGTTTAAAAATGAAAATACGACGAAATATCTTTACTCCAAATCTCTGCGATGGTTCAATTCGTATAATTCAAACTGAAAGCTAAAGAAAGATCAGGGGACATTCTATTTAAGAATTTGGACCTCTTAAAGAAGTCCCATTCTTCTTTGAGAATTCCACACAATTCTTCTTCACAAAAATATAGCTATTTTTAAAAAGATTGTGTTTTAATTAAAATTATTTCCAAAGAGTTAAATGCAAAATGTATTGCCTAGACTTAAAACTCTTTCAAACGCAGTAAAATTTTATTGCTAATAATTATTTTAAATATTTATTTTCATTTCTTTTATTAATCTTTATGATAAATATTAATATAAATTTCAAAATCAGCTTAATACCACATTACTATGAATTTTTGAAAAGAAATCAGAATAAATAAATGCTGTATCACTGGCTAAATAAGATAAAGCGCGGTTTACGCACAGAAAATATATTTAACCAAATTTGGTAGCATGGAGTGGATTCCGTACCCTGTCTTCTCTTTCAATGTCAAATGCAGTTACAATTACTGGCTTGCTTATACTCTAGTATTCATAGATTACCCGCTTCCTGTGCTTCCTAAACATTTGTCTCCAGTACTTTCACTACCTCAGTTTCTAGAAATTCAAAATTTCATTATTAGAACCTCTAAATCTCAGCTTTCCAATTATCGACCCAGTTTCCGATTCAAGTAAGGAAAACGGCCAAGTGCATACATAATTTTTGCTATGGATAGACTGCATTTATATTCTCCAAGCTTTTAGTATATTTCACTATTGTTTTAGATTTTGTGTGTTATTTTATAGTATGGAAGCTAATAATAGCGTCTGGAAATGTATATTTTATTTTACTTTTAAAGTTAAGGTAAATCTTCGTGGACCTGGAGGGTTTGTAGGTATATTTTACTTTGAGATATCTAACGAAACTTACGTTATTTTGCATAATTCTTTAAAAGCAATATTGGTCTTTCAAAATCTAGAATTATCTATACTGATACTCACTCTCTTTCCTTGGACATCAGGAGTAATTCAACTATTGTAAAATCAAAAGGAAAAAAGAAACGTTACTGGCTACAGAATAAGCTGCAAATCCTGTTAGCTTAACTCAGCTATGAATTTCTGAGTAAAACAAAATATTTTGCATCTACTATGTATACTATATGAAAATTATGTATACTTCTATATGAATATTTTTTCTGCCTCATCAAGTATTGTTGTACCAATTCAATCATTTATCTATGTGTGGGATAAAAAACAATTTATTTTCCATCACTCCCATCCAAAAAATATGGTTCTCACTGAAAAGCTAAGTTATGGGTTTCGAATTTTAAATTCAGTAACGAATCACCAGCTTGGGAAAACGGTTAATTTATTTCCCGGGGAAGCCTCTGAAGGAGTATTAAAGAAGAATTTATTACATTATTAATCCTGGAGATATGGTAAGATATTTCAACATACTTTTCTAGGCAGTTTTTTTTTCCTCTATGATTTACAATTTTTATTCTTAATTTTCTACTTTTTTAAGGTTATGTTTAAATGAAATTTTCTTCTCTTCCATGTTTGTGAAAAACTGCATAAGAAATTATCACTGGTTTTGTCACGCTTATCTTTAAGGTATTACACTTTCTAAGAAAAGCAATAAAGAGCTAAAAACATAACCCATTTTATTATCGCTGTAAATTTTATAGCCTATGACATAAGTTTATACCATATTTGATAATTTTCTTTTTATAATTGTGCTTCTAAATTTAATTTTTCCTGTCACATGTAATCTTTCCAAGTGTTGAAATTTTATTTCAGTATTTTAAAAGTGTAGATATGAGTATTTTTCTGGAAGTTTCAACCTACGTAAATAATAAACATTTCTCTTTTCACGTACACATTAAATGATATTATCTTAACAAAATTTCTTAAAATGGGGAAGGTTTTTTACGGTGTAGTCAAAACCAAATATGTTAACATGTGCATTTAAACAAACATTATTTCAATATATATACTCTATTTCAATTATAACAATATACTATATTTCAGATATAACAGTGTACTTTATTTCAGTTATAAATATATGCTCAATTTCACTTATAACAATATACTCTTTTAATACATAGACTCTATTTTAATTATTACAGCGTACTATATTTCAATAAATATACTGTATTTTAGTTCTAACAATATACTTTATTTTAATAATAACAATATACTCTATTTCAAATATAATAATATACTCTATTTCAATAAACATGTTTAGGTTTTTTTTTTGTTTTTTTTATGAATTAGGGCATGTTTTCATAGAATACTTCAGCGTCAGCGTTACTCGTATTGGCATATTTTAAACCAATCACAGACCTTAGGGGGACATGTATCTTTTAAAGTCCAAGAGACTCGACAAACACATCCCTATTTTAAATCATTAGTAGTTACTAAAATATTTTATTAAGAAATATGAAACTTTTACTGAGTTAAACATTCTTTCTTCTTTATAAATATAACTCTCAATTTTTTCTTCGACCACTAAAATTAGCCAATAATTTTAGTGGTTGAAGATAAATATTTATTTTTGGAATGGAGTTCTTTTACGTGGCTTACAGTAGAGTGAAATGGCAGGAATCGTCACGTAACGAAAAACCGTTATGTCCCCTTCATAAGAGCTTTCTCTCAAGGACTCTGTGGCTGAATGGTTATCGCATCGGACCTCTATTCCAATGCTCCGTAGGACTGCAGAGGTTCCCGGTTCAAATCCCCGCACAAGCACTACCGCCAATTTTAAAACCCTTCACTGCACACTGTATCAAATTTGATACATAAGTTACTTTTCCCCTTTATATTCAAAAGCAATATTTTTATCCACTTGTGCACCTTGTATTAAATTTGAAACATCATAGCAAAGCTTTTAATCACTGTTAGTTACATTTCCGTAGTATAGATGGCAGCAGAAATACAACTGCGATCTCAGTCAAAGATAGCCGTTCAATTCATACCAGACCTGCCTTAGTATTTGCTATATTTTCAGTATTTAAAAGTCAGTTTACATCTTTGAAAGTTTTATAAATATATTTTACAGGTACGTAGCTTTTATAATTATTAATAAAATACTTCTTTAATCTTTTATAAAAAATTCAAGTATAATTTCAATTTTATGTATCAAAAATGATACATGGTGTGCTTACGCCATTTTTTTAAGGAAATGGCGGGAAAAAAATGTTTTTAACACAGAAAGAAATCGAGGAACTTATGAACAGATCGTGGAGTGATCATAGTGAAGATGCATCTGATTCAGAAAGCGATGGCAGCACAGGCGATCCTAATTATAAACCAAACAAAGTTTGTGATGAAATTTTTGATGGTAGTAGTTATTCGGAAGATGAGGTATCATTACTTGATAATAGCGATGTTCTTGATCTGCCTAATGGTGGGAACAGGCCAAAAACTAATAGAAATAATACAGGGAGAACAAGGCCTTCAATCAACTGGAAGAAAACTAATTTACTTCTAAATGATGATAAAATTTTATTCCGAGGTGACGAGAATCTCGCTCCTGAAATTATGAATTCAAACACACCTCTAAATTTTTTAGTTATCTTTTTACAGAAGATTTGATTGAACATATAGTTCAAGAAACAAATTTATTCAGTGTGCAAAAAAACCCCAGAAAAGTGTGTCAATGTAACGAATTTAGAAATTAAACAATACATTGGTATTTGTATAATGATGTCTATTGTACATGTACCAGACACTAGGGCATATTGGTCACCAGCCATAGGCAATGATGTAATAAAAGAATGTATGTCATTAAAACGCTTTGAAAAGATAAGAGAATTTCTACATTTTAATGACAACACTAAACTACCACCACATGATGACCCTCAGCATGATCGTTTATATAAACTTCGACCAGTTGTAAATGCTTTACTTGAAAGATTTTATTCCGTCCCTATGGAATCGCGCCTTTCTGTCTAAACTTATTGTTTGTTATTGATTTAATTCACGCGGAATTTATATTGTGTCATTAATTTATTTTTGTGGGCGATTCAATAATAAAATTAATCCGATTAAAAATTATGCTAGGCAACATCTAAATCAAAATAATTAATTTATATAATAAAACTTTTTATTTTAATAAAAATAATCAATTTATATATTAAAATTTTTAATTTTAATAAAATATATATAGAGAGAGTTGGTTGAATAAAAGAGGGCTGCACTTTTTGGCGTGACAAAAATACACTAATGTAATCAATAGAAATCTACACATTAAATCACGTTTAGAGTTGAGAAAATATCGTAAGAAACTTCGTTCCTGACGGGGTCCCCCAACCGCACATTTTTAAAAATTTTTTTTTATTTCAATCATTGTTTTTTTCCTTGTTATGGCAATGCACCCATACTTGCAACCGTATATTAATGAATATACATATTTTTGTAGTTTTAAAATTATGTTGTATAATATATCTTTAAAATTAACTGCTTTGAAATGAAAATTCTTGGTTCTTCATAGAAAAAAAGGTATTTTTTTTTTAAGTTTGAAAAAATATTTGATAAAATTTACTGTAATTACACTTTTTATAGCAGGAATGACATAATAGTAGGTTATTTTAATGACACTTGTTTATATTTCCCATGTATAAAATTTCATGGTATTCTAGCCAATAATTTTAGTGATATCATGTACGAAATGACATAATAATGAAAAAGACAATGGTTAAAATTTTAAACAATTAAAAAATTTCTCTTCACGCTAGATAAAACTGAGAGCCATATTTAAAAAGAAGAAAGAGTGTTTAACGCACATTAAAATTTTCATATTTCTGAATAAATTATTTTAGTAACTACGGATCATTAAAAATAAGGATGTGTTTGTCGAGTCTTGGTCAATTTCGTGGCTGTTTCTTTCAGTCACGGTATTTGATAAACATAAGATCTGCCTTATATTTTTTAGTTTTAAATCCATAAAGATCAGTCTCCTGTCTCAATTTCGAAAAAGCCTCATTCTCATCACCAGAGTGAGTAAACAAATCTACTTAACAGACAAGAGGTAAATTAATGCAGAAAAGTCCTAGTACAGCAGAAAAAATGGATAGATAGCAAATTGTAACTTTCTTCAAGGTATAGCTAGGCAAGGTATAGCGTGATCTCCTTTAAAGTTATTTACTACTAACCTTACTAGTAACGATAATGGTTAAATGATCGTTACTAGTTGTAAACACGATTATAAATTACTACAATTTTAAATCATATGATGATAATTATATTCTTTATATGTTAAATCAGGTTCATATTCCTAATTTCTAGATGCTTGGAAAGCAACCAGAACTTAGGTAACACAGAGCTTACTTCTTAGTTTAAACAAAAGTACAGAATTAGCTAAAAAGCTTCATGATGAACAGTAGAAAGCGATAAATGAATCCAATATCAGACAAATGCCGATCATTTTGCCACTAGGCATTTAGAAAACGAGCTCTCCGATATTCTAAAACATGGTACTTCACAATTCAAAAGTGCAGGGCGCATATTAAGATTTAAAGCAGTCATTGGTTGATTTGAATGGCACCTGACGCATTTGGTCAAATTGGCCGCATCAATACGGAAAATGTGCTCGGAGACAATCGTGGCCGGTCAGAAGTCTAAAACAAGCGTCTGCAGCAAAACACGGTAAGTCGGGAACAAAAAAAGAATCCTTACATAAAGTGGCCCAGGACTTTTCTCTAAATATTGGTTGAGAGCGCTACGGTCATTATATGTTATACAAGAGCTAATTAGACCGGGACCTACTGCTTAAAGGTGATGCCGAACAGCTACAAGCATCCATGCCAATAGTGGGAACATTTACTCTGCTACCGATTACCAGCACTCTAGGCATTCGGACATCACCCGGCATTTTTTAAGAAGATTTAATAGACTTCAATTTAAAAGCAATTTACCGGCCATTTCTATTAAAAAAAGCCTACAGGAATGGTAAAGGCCTGTTCGGTTTCTGCAAAAGATCTGCACACTTCTTGAACAAAAGGACCGCTTTCTCCTTTCCAAGTAAGCCACAATGTGCACGGATCCCCTGAAAAGAGATCCGGTGAATAAAATTATTCCTCAATGCACTGCACTTTTGAATACGGAAGAAGATATTGTGGCCACTATTGTTTGATAAACCTTGCAGGGTTGAACTAAGTCGGACAATTTACGGCTTTCTTAAAAGAAGTGAGAAGGTTGTTGTAGAGCTACGAAGATGGCTTCGACTTCAAAATGAGAAGTATGAAATACTATTGATAAATAAAAGCTGAATAATCCACAGTGAACTCCAGCTCCGGCACCTTGATATCTATTAAAAAGGAAACTGTTAGTATAGACGTTTAACCATTCAGATAGTGGAAAACGAATAGCGAAGGTTTCAAGAGCAATGGTTCGGAATTGATGTGGACTCATTTCTTTTTACAGGAATCTGTAGATTCAAATTAATGTCAATATTCAGGAATTATAAAGAGCAAATGGGTTGCTGCAAAATGACAATCTTGCAATAAATATCCAATTGAATATTAATATTTCTTATAGACTGAATATGATATTTTTGTGCTTTTGAATTTCCATGCATTGTCATGATAATTTCCCCAAAATCATTATTTGGTAGTTAAATTAACTTTTGGTATAGTATAAGAGAAATTATCGGGATTGTTTCCATCATCGGCTGGTGTGTCAGCAAGGGGGTGCAATGAAAGTAGAGACGTTGTTTTAATAGCACCTGTATTGATACGCAGAGCATGATTTTGCAAAGTTTTTTTTTTTTTCAATGCGGAGGCACTTGTCACCAAACATTCGCCTATACTACATCGCAATTTTACTGTCCATTTTATTGTGGGGGCACCATATAGGCGGACAGCATTACCCCCTATGAAGGGACGACATGAAAAGAAGGCATTTCTGTCCGTGTGTATGTAACTGAATCCTCCTAAACGACTGGACAGATTTTTATGAAATATTTGTGTGTGTGCAATTTAGTTGATTCGAGAATGGTTTAGATTCACAATTTGATCGGATGGAATATGTTTTTATATTTTTAATTAATTAATAAAAAACCAACAATTATAAGGGGGTGCGTCCGGTAAATGGAAGCTGTACAGTTTGTGAAATCACCCTCTAGATAATGGCGTCCACGTTAGGTTTAGTTAGCAAACAGCGAGCGAAAAGATAAAAATAAATAAAATCAAAAAGTTTCAAGTCATATATTAAACCAGAACAATAAATGAAAATAATAATCTTTCAAGTCAGATTTTATACTCTAAAATGGATCAGATCCAACGACATATTGATACTCTCGACACGCGATGGAAAATTGGAATCAACCACGTTAAGTGACACGAGATCTTTTTTAATCGCTACTGCAATCCTCCTCGCCTATATCTTTGTGTCTATTGAAGAGCTAAAGACTAAGCTTCTATCCTGCTAACTTATTTCTGACTAAAAACTCCTCTGACATGTATAATCACCAGCCCACAACAACTTTCCAATAGCGAATATGTTTCACTTACTCACTAGAACACCGCGTCATCGTGGCGCATTCGGAAGGTCGCCAATTTGGAAAGTACCATGCTCTCGACCCGGGTTCGAATCGAGAGTTGTGTAAATTTTGCTAGACCTGTTATTTCAGTTTTTTTTAAGGATTTTTTATTTCAGTTTTTTTAAGGATTTTTTATTTCAGCTTTTATTTTATTATTTTTTAATTATTTAATATTATTTTATTTATTTTTTATTATTTTTTATTTTAATTTTTTTAAATTATTATATTTAAGATTATTATTTTTATTTATTTTTATTTTTTTCAGCTTTTTTATGATGAAATACCGAATATAGCTGAAATCTGAGGAGTTTATTATACATTTATACATTTTTAATTGGGTTTTCATATTATTAATATCTATAACATTTCGTATGCTTTTTTTTTCTATGTTATTTAAACTGTGTTAATTTTTAAATTGATTTTGGTTAACAAACATTCTTAAAATCCCGGGCATCACCGGGAACTTCAGCTAGAATTACAACGTTTGAACAGGATAACGTCTGTCGGGTCCGCTAGTATATATATATATTTCTTCTGTCCGTGTGTATGTAACTGAACACCTCCTAAACGACTGGACTGATTTTTATGAAATTTTGTGTGTGCGATTAAGTTGATTCGAGAATGGTTTAGATTCACAATTTGATCCGATAGAAAATGTTTTTTATTTTAATTAATTAATAAAAATCCAACAATTTATAAGGGAGTGCGTCCGGTAAATGGAAACTGTTACAGTTTGTGGATTCACCCCTCTGGATAATGGCGTCCACGTTAGGTTTAGTTAGTAAACAGCGAGCGAAAATATAAAAATAAAGAAAATCAAAAAGTTTCAAGTCATATATTAAACCAGAATAATAAATGAAAATAATAATCTTTGATGTCAGATTTTATACTCTAAAATAGATCAGATCCATCTGCATATTGATATTCTCGACACGCGATGGAAAATTCGAATCAACCACGCTAAGTGACACGAGATCTTTTTTAATCGCTACTGCAGTCCCCCTATATCTTTGTGCCTATTGAAGAGCTAAAGACTAAGATTCTATCCTGCTAACTTATTTCTGACTAAAATCTCCTCTGACATTTATAATCACCAGCCCACAACAACTTTCCAATAGCGAATATGTTTCACTTTACTCAGTAGAACGCCGTGTAATCGTGGCGCATTCGGAAGGACGCCCATTCAGAAAGTACCGTGCTCTCGACCAGTGTTCGAATCCAGAGTTGTGTAACTTTTGCTAGACCTGTTATTTCAGTTTTTTTAAGGCTTTTTTATTTCAGCTTTATTTTATTTTTTTTTAATTATTATTTTATTTATTTCATTATTTTTTAATTTTATTTTAATTTATTTTTATGATTTTTTAAATTATTTTTATTTATTTTTATTTTTTCAGCTTTTTTATGATGAAATACCGAATATAGCTGAAATCTGAGGAGTTTATTATGCATTTATACATTTTAATTGGGTTTTTATATTATTAATATGTATAACATTTCGTATGCTTTTTTTTCTATGTTATTTATACTGCGTTTAGTTTTTTAATGGATTTTTATAGGTTATTATAAATTTATATTTTATGTTTACTTTTCAGAATTTTTTGCTCCAGTGATAAAGGGTAAATCTTTTCTATGTTACTTATACTGTGTTTAGTTTTTGAATTGATTTTGGTTAACAAATATTCTTAAAATTCCGGGCATCGCCGGGTACTTTAGCTAGAATTACAACGTTTGAACAGGACAACGTCTGTCGGGTCCGCTAGTATATATATATATATATATAAACAATACTTTTTTAAAATATTCATGTTATAAATATTTTCTTAACATTTCACGTATAACTCGCTCACACCAGTTACTTTTTTCCTAAATGTTAATTTTGTTTTTAGTTTGAAACCTTCAGGACGTTAATATTCCCTACTCTCTCCTTTAAGATAATAAATTGAAGTATAGAAATTTTACAGAAATTTTAGAAACAAACTAATTCAAACTATTCAGTGGTAATAAATGACGTACTTTTTCCAAAATTGAAAGCTAATTTATGCGCAGAACAACTCATATTTAACATTTAAACGCTGGGTAGTACATTCTAATTATTTCCTGGTTCCTAATGAAAGCTTTCCAAATATTTATTTCGATTTTATTAACATATGAGGATTATATATTAACTTAACAGACAGTGGGGCGCATCTAATTTTTCAACCTTTAAAATGATGTTAGCTATTAAGTATAGGACAAAAGGTTAACTACTTTCTCTTTACTATTAAAAACTATATAATGTCAAATAAAGGTAAAAATATAACCGCGATAAAATTGCTTTCTGCATGCCAAAACAGCAAAGAAAAATAAAATTTCTTTCGCACATCCTGCTACTTTATGTAAGAAAAACATGTTTCTTATGTCCTAAAAGTGCTTTTTTTGTTTGCCTCTAGAGAAAATGCTTTAGAAAAATAATTACCGCTTATTTCTTAGGAGAAAGATATTTCATAAATCTTCAGTATTACTTTCAGATCATAATGTGTTATTTACATTGTTTTCTCCTCCATATATATTTGCAAATTTATTAGCTGCCATATGAATTAATATTATTTACTTTTTTCTCTCGCTTCGCTGTATTCTTCTCAAAATTATGGATGTTTATTTTTAAAGAGACATTAATCAAAAATAAAGTGATACAAACATTACGTTTCATGTAATATATCATTTTAGCGGGACATAAATTTTGAAGTGTGATAAGTTTCTAACGGTGCGATCACGTTCATTTGACATTTAATTTGTCAAAATATTTTCAAAAGTAAACACTCTAAGCAATGTATTTTTTCTTTTGCTTTTGGCACTTATTTTTAAATGCAACTCACATACAAAAGCATTTGGCAGATAGTAAATTGTCATTGTTGCTTCACTTAGGCAAACCTTGTCACTTTTATAGCTTTCTTTAGTGAGACAATTTAAACAAATTTACTTTTTAATTTACTTCAAAGCTTTTGATTTTCAGTGAAGTTGAAAAAAATTATTTAATTACAGCATAAGTAGTAAAATTTCTCAGTAATCTATATTTAAGTCAATTAGGTTTACTTATATTTATCAAGATAATATAGGGAATTGAAGTTCATTTGTCATATTAATCGTCTCGCTTCCAGGAAAAGGCTTATAATAGTAATCTTGTTCAATTATTTTCATATTCACTGCTAAATTTATATTTCAATATTGTCCTTCCGGTTGATTTTTTTTTTCCATTAAGGATCTCCGACCTGTGTTGTTATTGTTGTTGTTGTTGCTTATACACCCTAGTCGGAAGTGTTACAGACCAGGTCCAGATAGGTTTTTTGAACTCAGGAGTACGTACGGCCTCGGTTTACAATATGACGCGATAGATGTAAAACTTTCCATATTTTTCCACTAAAGTATTTTTTTATGTATAACAACCCAAATACATGAAATATTGCACTTTAAGGAAATCATGCCTTATTTTAAACAATTTGAAAATAAATCATCAACGATGTAATTTGTCTAGCAAAAGTCGACCCTAGCACTCTCAAACTACCACCAATGTAACAAACAGGCGCACAGAAACATTAAGATTCACGTTCAGAAATGTTTTAAATACCTATACAAAACTTATTACAGTAAAATTTTTATACGAGCTATTAGAACGTAGTTACATACAATACGTCGGTATATTTCTTGAAGCTTAATAATAGCTTTAAGCAGCCAAATACAATATCTATATATATAAAGCAGTTCCGTAACTGACTGACTCACTGACATACAACGCACAGACCAAACCGCTGGACCTAAAGGGCTGAAATTTTGCATGTTGATTCTTCTTATGGTGTAGGGGTGCATTAAAAAAATTTTTTGAAAAATTCTTCTTAGATTTTTTTAAATTAAATTACGCTGTTTTTGTAACTTTTTTGAAGTTTTCATGTAAAATAACAATTTGAGGGTTATAAAATTTATGTCACGTGAAAGATAAAAACAATTCCTTTAAAATGGAATCTTTTTCGAATCTTTACCTCCATTTTCTCATTTTTGGTGAATTTTGAAAGATTAATTTTTAGAATTTAATTTATGAAATGCTGATCATGTGATTTCTTATTCTGGTACTTTAAATAAATTTATCGTCACGTTCATAACAACGAAGTAGACAAAAAAAATTTCTTGATAATGCGGCAGATGGTTGGACATTATCCAAAAAAATATTAAAATACAGTAAAAGATATGTTCCTCAAACTGTACTGTATCAACTGTACTATATTCTTTAGTATGTCCCATTAGATTTAATTCGAATATTTTCTTCTACATTATTTTGTTTATAAAAATATCCTTTACGATTTTTTATAAATATTTTTTTACATATTTATTTATTTATTTATTTTGGCATTAATTGCATACATTAACCGTTGTATTTAATTTGAATGTACTCCATAGCGAACAGTGGGTTTTCAGCTAGTATTTCATATTTTCCCATTCAAAATTACAAATAATCAAATCTTATAAAGTAAAACCCATGAAAGTCAATGTTTTATTTATGTTTCGAACATATTTTTTGTTTATATCCAGGCACACAATTTTTGTATATATCAATGCTTAATCTAACTTTCTTAAGCATTGTATGAAAATATTAACACAGTCTATTGAAATTTAATGTATTATGAAGTAATAAGTTTTATTACTGAACTTCATTCAACATACGCTCGTATTAAATTAAGCTTTTTCGAGTATGCTTTGCAATATATTCAAATAAAGCTTATGAAATTTTTGAATTTCACATCCTTTCGGAGAAATACCATCTGAAAACTGAATGCATAATAGGTATAAGAATATCATTATATATGATGTCTCATCTCAACATTTTCTCGTAAACAAAGAATAATAGTTACTTATTCGTTTCACTATTCAACATTAATCAAAAGTCGAGACAAATTAATATCAATAATGCCATAGTTAGTCTGCTACAATATGTAATTCAATGTTGTGTTTTGTGAGTTTACCAGACCCATTAATCTAACACTTTATCGAAGAATGTTTTCAGAATTTCAAATCTCTATGCATTTGTTTTTTTCCACTACTATAACAGCACAAAAGTTAATTGAAATTTATCTCCATAATGATATTTAAGGGAAAATATGTTTATTTGAAAAACATAATTATAACTTTCAGAGAATTATTTAAGCATAAAAGAGTTCCAAAATAAGACAATGAACTCGCAGAACTTGAGTAATTCTAATGTCTTTCAATGTCTCTTTCTCTGCAGAAGCGGTTTTCATTTATTTGCTGCTTATTTACATTCAGGGCAATAAATATCTGACCCAAATCACGGTTCCATCGCCTTTGATATTTTAAGGCAAATTACTCCTTTTCTGAAAAGAATTTTGAATGTTAAATAGAATTCGGTTAAAATTAATAGCGCGGTCCGCTCCACAAAGAAAAATCTCAGTATTGTGGGAGAGATAAATTGTCTCGCTTTTCCATTTTAGATGCATCATTTATCCGGATGATAATCTTTATTGTTATTCCGAATTCATCATATCACCATTCATTTGCGAATTGATTCTTTTTATTCGTGTAAGATAAAGGATCATCATTCGTTATGGATCTAAACATTTCTCAAAAGTCTCCTTTTTTCATTTCCTTTCGAGAATGTGGCAACAGATAAAACAATTAGGTAAAGTTTTTCTTTTATAAAAGGGGGCTCAATATATACTTAAAAATGATTATAAATATATTGATAGGAATTTCATTGTCTTGGAATTTATCAGTTTCCTGAAAGAAGATATTTATCAATATAAAGTGATTCATAATTGATTCTCATTTTTTTTAAATATGAAGGAAATAAAGCTTTCCACTTTAATTAATTTCCATACACTGTGGTAATTGGACGATTTCTAAGCAATTAGGTTTAAGTATAAATGCTTATTATCTTAATTTGATACTTATTGGCATTCTATCAACGTACAACAAATTCTTTTTATAAATGAATATAGTTAACCATACAGAACATCGTTAGCATTCAACTAGTTTAGTAATGATCTAAGAACGTATATCAATGAGATGTACTATCGATCGACATCCGCGGATTCGAAGTTCGTGGATTTAAATCATTCCTGACGTCGCTATCAATAATTTAACAAGAACTTTGTTTTTCAGTTTTCCTGTGTACCGTAATGCTAATAGTGTAAAACCTTAGATCACACTGTACTATTTGTGGATATAATATTTTTCTCTATCCTTTATCTAATGCACTGCTAGTGAAATTCTATAAAATTGATGTATGATCAACTTAATTTGTATAGTACCGTATTTATGTGTGGTTCCATATGCTGTGGATTGTTCAACTTACAATGTATAAAATAAAATGTGTTACAGTCCAGGTATTGAATGGCATAGTATTCAAAACAATCGTGCCCAGTCACCAATCCGAAAGTAGCAACTACCTTATATCTACAACGATCTTGAAGCGCATTATTTCAGCATATGTTAGTTCTCTATGAAAGAGTTAGAAATGTACTATACTAATTTTCTCGACATCCGGATAAGATGATCATCAATGCTAAGTAGTAACAATGTCATTCAATACTGCCGTGTAAAATATATAAATATTTTGAAAAGAAGACAAAACATTTGCGCTGGAGGAATAAACAGGAAATCCAACGTAAATAAAGCACAGATAGCAGTAAGGTACAATTTTGCATACGGCCGTTTCGAAGCTGCAAAGGAGCTTCTTCTGCAAAGGCTTAGTTTTTGACTTTTTGAGCTTTCCATTAAGTTCTTTGCACTGATGAAGAAGCTCCTTTGCAGCTTCGAAACGGCCGTATGCAAAATTTTACCATACTGCTATCTGTGCTTTATTTACGTTGGATTTCCTGTTTATATAAATATTTCCTTGTCTAATATAGAAGTTTTAGCTATGAAGAATAACACGTTGCAATTATCCAGGGTGTTTCATATTGAATGGGACAAAAGAATAGCATAGTACAAATTATGTAATTGATTTATTTAGCCGAAACAAATTAATCCTGAAACTACAATTATACAAGTTTTATCGGGCAACATCGAAAAATCTTCCGGTTACGAAATTGCCGCTAGAGGCACTGTTAATAAAAATGTCCCCATACATGCAGGAGAAAGCGTACTGTGTTTTGAAATACGCCAAAACATTTTCGTTTATCGTTCCCTCAGTTGGAGGAAGTGATTCCTGGCTTCATTCTGCAGCAAGTCGGTGTCCCACCACATTGCCATAGTAACGTACGTCAGTACCTGAATGATAGTCTACCTCATTGCTGGATTCACCGTGCTAGATCAAACGATATGCCATTGCTTTGTTGGCCACCGAGATCACCAAATCTAAACCCTTGTGATTTTTTCCTATGGGATTTTGCTAAAGACAAGTGTTCGTGCCGCCATTTCCCCAGGACAACTGAATCAGCGGATAACTGAAGTTCTCGAATCATTAACAAAGGATATTCTATCACGAGTGTGGCAGGAACTGGAAAACCGCATAGATATTTGACACGTCACCGGAGGAGCACACATAGAACATCTGTAGAAGCTTAGATAATTATAGTTTCACTGTAAATTCGATTTATCAAAATAATGTAATTACAGCGTTCACATGTATGCTTTGATTTTGTCCCATTCAATATGAAACACCCTGTATTTATCCTTTAAATAGAATATTAGCATTCTGAAGTTAACTTGATAATGGATATGTACATGTATTGCAGAGGGCTATCTTAACCAGAATATATACATTAACAGCAACAGATAATATTTTGTATAGCGAGTATGTGTATTATTTCGGCGTATGTTATTTCTTTATGAGACACTTAACAATATACACTAATTTTCGCAACTGACGGTTAAGATAAACCTCAATTCTGAGTAGTAAATCATTTATTCAACATTGATTTATAAAATATATAAACATTTCATTGTTTGGGATTGAAAGTTGCAGCTATGATGAACTATATGTTACAGTTATATTTATTGTTGTTGTTGTTTCTAATACCACATGAAGGAACGTTCCAGACCAGGTTCATATAAGCTTCGTAATGAAATGTGCATCTCCGGTTTAAATAGCACCACTAGGGGTGGATTCCGCCTTAGCAAGTTGCTCCCTTGAACCCCCCTACGGGTGACATCTGGGGGGATCGTACCCTCTCCCAGCCTATTTGACTCCATAGAGGGACTCTCCTGTCTCCGGATTTAACGTGCCCTTATGCGGCCTAGACACGGAGATATTTTAATGGCGTGCGTCGGGATTCCATCCGAGTCTCCACAGCACAGAAAGCCAACAAGCTACCCCAAGGCTAACTCGAAGCCCCAGTTATATTTATTATCCTTAAATTAAAAACCCAAATTCTAAATTTAATCATTTCTATTCCTCTATTTCAATGGACAGTTAGAACAAGAATATGTTCTTTAACCCTACAGACAATACTTCTCTTATTTATAATTCTTTCAAGTTGCCAAAACTTATAAATTTTATATAAAAAAATTTTGATTAAAAAGTCATTTAAAATATTTGTAATTTATGTAATTTTTTGTATTAGTATCAAGTAATAAATATTATTTTTTATAGTTAAACATAATGTACCGGAAATTCTTTTCATTTATTTGTATACCTTTATGTTCGGCCAAGTAATGTGTTATTTATAATCAAACACTTTGATAATAATTTGGTCAGATTTGTTCCAGAAAAATTGGATTTATGTCTAAACACAAGTTATAAAATCCTTCGAGTAGTACCATAATGTTTTTTATGTTGGTTTTCATTACTTTCAAAGTACAGGAAAACATAAATGATAAAGTAACTACATTTTCTTTGTCTAATGTAAAACATGTATTCGTTGGGAATTTGGGAATCTCGAAGCAATGCAATTATATATAAATTTCTGTACATCATAATAATAACTTCCTTATCGACAGAGGGCCAATTTTGATAGTTTTCGTCTAGACAAAATGCAAAAAGTATTACTATGCTAAATTATTAATTTTCGTTATTTATGATATTTAATATGTTTGTTCTATTCTCAGTGATGTTTCCAGAAAGGGATATTGATTGTAATGGTGCAAAACCATTGATTTATTTTATTCACTTACATGTAACATGGGATTTTTTTTTATGTCATGAGTGTTTAGTCTTTAGTCTGAAGGGAAATTTTATTTCCTCCGACAATACTACAAGTAACTGAACATTAGCCTTGCAAATGAAAATGTGATCTGAATATTTAACATAAATCACCTTTTATTATAAGACTTATACAAAATATCCAAAATGAGTAGATATGATATTTAATAAAGTTTTACTTGTACTAATTATGATAATTAGTTTCAGACTTTTGTATACAATTATTTAAATATTTTGCATTTTTCAAAGCAAGCACATAATTGTAATGCTATGTTTTTGCTTGGACAGATGTCAACAGCCTCAGAAATCTAATGCTTCTATCTTTCATAACCATATCATGGATTTTTCAATATTTTCTGGAGGAATGACCTCAGAAGGGTGACCATAAAGTTCAACGTCACCTGTTATTCAAAAAGTCAAGCCAACCCACCCAAAAGGCATCTAACAAGATTTGCTGAAACATAGTTGTTGCGTGCAGTTCCGATCACAGAATAGACCCGCATATTCAGAAATAAATTTAGGGTCATTGTAACCTGATAGTACATAAGTCACCAACTAGGTATTAATTAGGTCCCCAACTAAAGCCTCTCTTGGCCTGAACATGTTCAGTTTCTAGTCGGACAACGTGGATGTGGGGGCAATCGATGCCGAACACAGTGCATTCTACAACTCCCATTGAGGATACAACTCCCTTAAGGGAGCCATAATTACTCCCGCCCCTACCTGCACCGATATGAATTTCATCACTTTTAAAATTTAATGCCCTAGGAAGGGATTACACTGGCCCAATGCCAGAATTCGGCGTTGTCATCTGTGATCATTTTTGTAAATCATCCTGATCGAAGAGGCAGACTAGCCGTTTTAATCATCCGGCATGGATTTAGTTTTTGCCGCCTTTTGTCTCTTAGACATTTATGCTTCATCAATAAGCGGAACCTGTCTTCCTCCGTTGTGTGAAGAGTAATAACATTAACCGGCTGAAATGGCTGTCTTTCTCTGACTAAGCGCCGAATCTTTTACAAGCATTACAATTACATATGCGAGTCAAATAATGGTAAATGTGAGAATGTCAAGCAATTTAGATGCATTAGCGCCGTCTTTCTGATTGAACACTGAATTATTGAATTATCAAAAGAAAAACATTTATATATATATATATATATATATATATATATATATATATATATGAATATTTTCCTTTATATAATTGACACGGAACTTTTTTATGAAAATCGTGTACTATTGAAATATTGACTAGAGAACTCTAGTCTTGGAAAAGTCGTCATTTAATCAAAATTTATGTATTGTTATTTTATGACAGCATCGTGTTATCGTACATAATATATGGTAGTATACGGTACGTATTAACTAGCTATTTTTTCCTCTTAGGTTTTAAATTTCATTTATTATTCAAAGCACGTAAATTGTACAGTCAATATACCTTTGTCAAAGCATTTTCAGTGAAAATAAAGGCTGATTCAGTTTAATCATTTATTTTAATTTAAACTGTTTCTTGAAAACTCTTTTTAATAACTAGGATAATTTTTAACTTTACATTTACGGATATAAATTCTATGTATGAAATTTCACTGAAGGTGAAACATTAGATTTTTTTTTCTTTTAACAGGCAAACGGAAACTATCGAATTCCTCTCGGTCAATAATCATAATCATGAGTTCTGCTTGCTTTATTATCTATACAAATAGGAAACCACATATTTACTTCATTATAAATAATCAATTGATGCAACAAAATGCATCTTTTCTGTCTGGCCATAAACTGTTTCTGTCGATACACATGCTAGTATGAGGCAATTAACTGTTTTTACCCGTTGTTATTTTTCTTTTGAGAGTATTGTTTATCGTATGACAAAGCTGTAAAAGAAACGTTCAGCCTTATCTGGCTTTATCTCCGGGCTTAATTCATTAATATTGATATTACTAAAGAATTACGTATCGAGGGGAAACATGTAAATTAACGTAATAGTATTCGCACTTATTACTTTGCTTTCATTTTAGTTACAGAAGGCATATATTTCTTATTCATTTTCTATTAGGTATTAGTTTATTTTTGGAATATAAACATTAATGCACTTTTTGACATTTCAACTAACGTTGGAAGTGATTTGACTTAAATGTGAGGCTAAAAATTCCAAATTTAATGCATATTTTCAATTATAAACTAAAAAGGATTTTTAATTTTGATTTTAATATTTAAATTTCCTATTTTAAAATGGGAAAGATCCAAATATTCTGTTTTTATGCGGTCAAAAAGAGATTTTAGAGTAAATTTTCGGGAGCTGAAAATTATGTAAGTTGTGCTAAATATATTTTTTTTAAATTCGCTATACCCTAATTACTACTATTTCAAGTAACATACAGATTATCTTTACTAATAACAAGTAAAAAACTACCACTTTAGTTCGACTATATCTTCAATAGAAAATTACAAAAAGGACTTTTTTATTATAAAAATGCAGCGGAACATCAATTCCAGTAATTGTGGGGATAACGGGTAGAAAGGTTTGTTCACTTTACAACTAGGAATATGCGAATAAAACCATAAGGAAATTAAATTCAAGTACATAAACTACGTGATTAAAAACGTCTCAACACACATTGATGTTTCATATGTTTCACAGGTTTTGTTTATTGCAGTATAACTTCTTTTCACGCTTGCTTTTGGACGATCGGTTTAGGTTCTCCGTGATAAACCCATATTCACGTCTTTTAGACCACGAAGCTAGGATTTTGTACATGAACCACGACGCTGTTTTTAAATGTTTTATACCAAATATTTTCAATGGAATTAATTGAATTATTGACCTTGGCTTTTAAAGCTTAAAACTGACGCCAAGCAACTGAATCAGGGAAGCCAAGTACAATAGGAAAACAGTCCCAAAACCATAAAGTAGTAAAACATGTACTTCTCGAAGGTTAGGAGAGTATATATGATAACCTGGTCATTAAGAGTAATACAGTTCTCCATAAGACCCTCTTACACTAATCCACACTACAATACCGTCATGTGATGCATCGTTCCGTTAATGATGTGCGAGCACTCAATGTGAATGCTTTTGAACATTTTGCGGAAATGCGAAACACCAGGGCAGGCAGTAAATGAATGCAACGCTACTCAATTGAACGACAGGTAACGAAATGGTGTGAGTACTATTAACATAACTTACATGTTCAAAATTTTATTTAGAGTGCAAGGTTTTATTAATGACCTTTGTTTCTGAGAAGACTTTTTGCTACAGATAATTAAGCCCATTAATGATTGTCTTTGGCAAAATATTTAATAATTCGCCAGTTCCAATCTGTTTCTTTGGCTTATGATGTCCATTCTCAATATAATACAAATAACCTGGGGCACATTGATTCTTTCTTTGATCCTTCCATTGATCTTTTTCACTGCATAACTGAGTTGTTGAGCTCCAGCTACTATCCTCCAATGTCTCATTTTTAAGAGCTAAACGTCTTTTGCTTGTTCATCATGAACACAATCAATATTTCGATTTATAATAGCTAATTGTATTGTATATTGAAATGGGTTACATTTTAAATGATTTGAAATAATCATCGGGGAGATAAGGTACATCTGCAACCATTAGCTAGAAAGCATATATACGGAAAAAGTCACAAGTGGCATAATAGTCCCACTTTCTGTAAAAGGAAATTCGATTGCAGTACACACATTCCATGGGTGAGGTGACAACCACATAGCTACAAAGTTACTCTATATTTAGCTAAATAATAAGAGATAATGATATTAGGAATGCACATATTTATGTTTTAAAATCTTATGTTCACATGTATAAATTTGGGAATGTAATATTTAAGGAAAAAATTGTCTATACTTGCACCGTAATATAAGCTATTACGCTGTTAGAAATACAGAATTATGCTTTAAAAACTACTAGGCATAAGCACATAAAGCTTAATGGCAAAGTGGTAAACTACAGTTTCAAAAAATTAAACTTTCTTTTTAAATAATATAATAGTTCCTGTGCGCTATGTTAATATTCACATCTGCACGGGGAATAAGTAATAAAAATAATGAAATGTCGTTAAAATATGTACATAAATAAAAAGCTGGATCCTAATTAATTTCTTGATTTTATATTTAAAGTAATAGCTTTGCATATTTTTCTTTCCCTGCTAAATTTTATTTTTTTTTTATTTTCCCTCTATTTTTTGTCTCCTCTTTCTTTCCCTTCTTCACTCGTAATTTTTTTTCTTATTTATTTTCCTTTTTTCGTCTTTGTTCTCTCATAACTCCTGCTTCTTTTGGTCCTTTAGAAGCGTTTCATTACATTTTTAGCGAGGAAATTCTCCATTTTCCTTTAAATGTCCTTATCTTTTAGAATGCTGGTAGTGTACTCTAATTTTTAGTATTTCAAGTATAGTTTTCTTTTTGCTCCAATATACAGACTTTTAAGCGGTTCTATCCTCATGTCTATAAAAATATCTGTTTATTTTAGTAATAGATTCCCTGATTAGTTTGTAAAGCCCTTTGAAATTTTTTTCAGATTTTATTGAGAAAGATCTGAATATTTTTCGCTCTGCAAGTTTCAGACTCGAATCGTATAAATGCTTCAAATCGCATTTTCAAGCTGTATATTTTTCCGAACACCATAATACTGCAAGACAAGATTTTTTCTGTGAAAGCTAATAAGAACTCGTCTGCCATTAACATTCATTTCTTTGTAAATGCTATAGGTCAACCGCTTTTAATCTTTTCTCCTTTGCAGATGAGCCGAACGATGACCGAATCGTTCATGCTCTAGCATTCAGTGTCAGAGACTGGGATTCCTAGAACCCTGTTCTGACGTTTTTTATAGTCAGTTTTAACCAGCAGGGATGCCGGTGAAATTAATCTCTATGTTTCACAAAATAAAATGCATTGCTCTCATCCAACCAACCAATACCGCACCCATCTTGTAGTGGAATATTAAACAACATTTGTCTTAATACGCTAGTTAAAGATATTTTTGCCTTTTAATCACTCGCATCGTTCAGTGGATAGCATCACAAGCCTGCACTTAGCACGGGCGTTAATAGGCTGTCCGCTCGTAGAGAACTATATAGGTGTTGCTGATGTTGTTGTTGCTTATGCCACTTGACCGACAGCAACATCAGAGGAAGTCCCGAAGGCTACGGGCCATGAAGGTGCGGTTCCTGTTTTGACTGGCACCCCAAGGGTCGGAGTCTGACTTGGTCAAAGGACGAGTCCCGTAATTTTGAACCCAGTCAAGTGACGAGACAAGGTGACTATGTAGGTACACTTATATAGGGCTCCTATGAAAAAGAAGACTAGCAACTCATAGTCTCGGATGGGTGAATGTCATAAGCCATAGGTCCTTTGTGTAAGTGCCTATGGCTTTAGAAAGAAGATTTCCACCTTTCTCTCGCAGGATTATGCCTAAATTTTTATTCACCACTAAAATCACTTAACTGACAAAGGAGCAAGCGATCAAAGGGGATCAACAAGTGTAGGTTCATTGGATACTATCCATGGAAATTAACTAAATTTCATTAACTGAGGGAGGAGTGATTATCCACCATACCCACATATATGCACCTTCAGTCACACAGCTATCTACTGACACACGGAGCTTTTATTCTCCCATTGCCCTGTGTCTGTATAAAAGATGACAATTTTACTCAACAATGGACCTAAACCAGGGTATATTCAGGCATTTAGTAAAAAAAAATTGGTTTTAAAAATTACATTCCTTAATTTAAAATCATATCACCAAAGATCTTAACTGCTGTGTAATGGTCAATAATGACTAAATGATGTCAAGGTAGGAGGGGGTCTTGAGTTTGATCCGAGAACCAGCAAATTTAAATGTGAAAAAAAATGTTTCCCAGAAAGTTGGATATACTGCATACTTATATATAATAAGGCCTATAAACACAATTTATGTATAACCATGTCCTTTGTGTATTGTGTTATTGATTTTATCCCATTTACATTTTTTCATTTTGTTTTATAACTATCCCAGCTTTCCAGAAGAACTTTTTGGCCCTGATAGAAGAAACACAATAGTATATGCGCTATTATAGAAGCAATCATACACTTTTTCTATTACTTTCTATAAAAGTTGTACAGCTGTTTATCTAAAAACATAAATTGTTTTTATGTTTGATTGTTTTTTTTGTCTCATGAAATATATGACAGACTAATAGGTCTCCATATTTGCTGTGTGACTTCCGTAGTGAAATATTGATTCTTTGAAAGTTTCTTTTCTGGTCTTTAAAATTAAAAATTAAATTTATGTGACAGTTTTTGAAATTTTGAACTCATGACTTGCATTTTTTCGTTGCCTAAAATACGTAAGATAATAATACAACTAGTTATTGAATTCGTTTAAAATTTTAAAAGCATGTAGATGTTTTATGTGGCAATAAATAATTAACCCCACTCCATAACCCGACTAACAAGAACCTATTTCACTCACACTCGTTGAATTGTGGTAAGTCCTTAAAACCTTATATTCGTAATTAAAAGCAAATTTGAAAGTGCAATAGCAGCAATCGAATAAATTACTTTAAAACCTGAAATAAATTTACAATATTTTGCTACATTTGGTAACATCTTGCCATCTAAATAATTAACCTGAATCTAAATTCACTCACTCAGTTTGAATCGCAGGCAAAGTCCTCAAAATCAGATATTCACGACTGAAAGCACACACTGGGTCCAGAAAATCTACAAACAGAAATTTTGTATTCCGTATCAAATCGAGGATATCAAAGAAGTAATTTGAGTCTTCCACTTTAAAGGTTATTCAAGTATTTATTCATTGAATAAATATTTGAATGAGGTATTGATTGCATGTTCCATTTCGATTCCTCTATCTGGAAGAAAGATACACTTCAAAAGAAATGCACCATCCCCTGCATCAAAATTGCATTGTGCACGTTACCTGATTTGCATTCTGAAAAAGTGATCGTATTCATCAACGTTTTCTCTTCCCGTGGTGGAATGTTGCCCCGACATCTTTGGAGTATTTATGAGAGAAAAATTTTGAGACATAAGAATATTTCATAAATCAGGATGACTACAATAATATTCTTTTTTATTTTCTTTCCGAGTGATAATGCATATTAATATAACTGTATATTTCTTTCTGAGTGATAATGCATATTAATATTCTGTTAATTAATAATTTATTTTAAATTATTTTATTCAAAAATTTACAAATTATAAATTATTAAAAATAATTTCCGTAGTTCACTGTTTCAGATCTATTTTCTTTTGCTTTTGTAAGCACCCCCCCCCCAAAAAAATACAGGAAGTTAATAAAGTAAGAGCCCATTCTTCCAGTAATATATATATATATATATATATATATATAGAGAGAGAGAGAGAGATATGTATATATATACAAACTTCAGATATTACTAAAAACCGCTTAGTGTGAGAGTGTTTAAAATATAAATCAAACCTTGATATATTTAAAGTTACGTACAATGAAAGGGAAGACAAGTTTTGTTCCGAGTAGAAATACTTTAGGAAAGACCCAATAACATTCAAGAGACGCCAAAATGTCTATTTCTAAAGAAATTCCCATATCGACTTTTTCAGTGAACCTGATATTTTATACAACCACTTGCAGTGTGATAGAAAATATCGTGAATTTGAAAACGTAATATTGATTTCCCACAAATATACGTCGCACCTAATATTATACGACACAGAAATCAATTTCACCTCAGTTATGTCAACATGCATGTTTCCTCGACCATGATAAAATATTAGAAGTAAAATCTAATGATTTTTTTAAGAAGTTGTAAGCTTGCCATGCAGATGTTTCTCATACAATCCGAAAAGAATTTACAAGGAATTGCTTTCAGATTTAATCTCTTCGAAATTGGAGCATTTCGTTTTATCAAAAGGAGTTTGTAGAGTTAATTATATTGTATTTACATTTTTATTATTACATTACAGCCTATATTATGTTTGATTAACGTTTTATACTTTTGTATCTACATATAAGTAAAGAGAAAATAAAATTACCAGAATTATATATTTTTATTTTGTTATGAGTGTAGAAGATAAATATAAATATATAAGCATGTTGAGGATATATATATATATATATATATATGTGTGTGTGTGTATATACATACATATTTTGATCTAAAATAAGAATATCCAAAAATGTGTAGTTATAATTTATTTCTCCTCAATGATTATTTAAAATCTGCGATAGCTGTATGGCATCTGGGAAGAAAGCGTGATTTACCCTTTCATGATCAAAATTGTTCGAGGGGGAATATTTTCCTCAATATTTATATGTGTTTTTGGATACGTCACTCTGCAACACTTTTCTAGGTAAAAGCTTCATGGACCTGAACAGGTATTACATTCAGAAAGAAACTTTATCAAGATATGAATATTTTTACTAGCCATAATTTTTTCTCTCAGTTTGCTGTTTTGTTATTCGTAATAGCTTAGAATTCTATAATTTACAACGTTAAAATGTTAATTAAAATGTTTTTGTTTTGTTTTGTGTCACAAAACGAGCCATATTATGAAAACTTCTACAAAGTCATTCCGGCTTTTTCCATTGATTTCTAATTAATTATCAGAATATTATTAAGTTTTCATTTGCTTGTACTTTAAACTGATTTTACATTACTGATTCTGTGAAAGGGGGGAACACTGCTTTGGTATACAGAATAATATTTATTTTTATCATTCTTTGTCTCATCACTTTCTATAAAAAATCTTTGTGACTACCAACGTCTCATTACATCTTTTGAAACAATCTTTGTGATTGCCAACGTCTCATTACTTTTTTTTAGATAGAAACCTTTATGACCGCCAACTTACCATTACTTTCTTTTAAAAAATATTTGTGACTACCAACGTCTCATTACATCTTTTGAAACAATCTTTGTGATTGCCAACGTCTCATTACTTTATTTTAGAGAGAAACCTTTATGACCGCCAACGTACCATTACTTTCTTTTAAAAAATCTTTGTGACTACCAACGTCTCATTACATCTTTTGAAACAATCTTTGTGATTGCCAACGTCTCATTACTTTTTTTTAGAGAGAAACCTTTATGACCGCCAACGTACCATTACTTTCTTTTAAAAAATCTTTGTGACGCCAACGTCTCATTACAATTTCTAGAAAGTTTTATGACTGTCAATGTTTTATTACTTTCCTATGTGACTGCCAACGTCTCATTACTTTCTTCGAAAAAAATCTTTGTGACAGCTAACATCTCATTATTTTCTCTAGAAAGAAAACTTAGTAACTCCCAACGTTTCATTACTTTCTTTAGAAACCTTTGTGACTGCCAACGTCTCTTTAGTTTGTTATAAAAAATCTTTGTGACTGCCAACGTCCCATTGAGTATACCCTGATATACATTGAGTATACATTGATATAATGTCAGCTTACTGAGGAATTTCTCTTTATTAAAAGAAAAACTGCTAAAAAGGTTTCAACTAAAATATACATTTTATGTATTAGAACATTTCTCCAATTTTTTTTCGACATTTGTTCCGTTTGAATAGTAAATTTTTTTATCGCATTAAACTAATCCGAGACGGTTCTTTTAAACTTTTATACCAGATCAGATTATATTAATTTATAATTTAGTTCTTAGAAAATATATTCCTCAAAACTAAATGCAACTTAAATATTGGGTGAACAAAATATTCACAGTATGTCAGCACAAAGAAAATGCAAAAAATCAAAAATTCAAACGCGTCACATGCTGCTCTATTTTTATTCAGTGTAACGCTTCATTCCCTGTTAATTAACTTAGTAAGGTGCGAAAGTTTTCTTCTCTTGGGAACTTTAAAGTAGTTATTAAATATTTTCTAAATATGAAAATTAAAAGACTTTACTTCCGCTCTTAAATTTTTAAGAAAATATCCAATTGCTTCGGATTTGAGTACATCTAGTTTAATTAATATGAAAACATTCAAACTGTATTTTTTTAATTTAAAGAGAAGTGCTTTAATTCTTTGCATTGATCGAGACATTTTACTTTAAAAGTTAATACTTCTTTGCATCAAACATATCTCAAAATTGTTCTGAGTATAAACTTCAATTTAAATGAATTTCAAATGTAATTTTTTTTCAACCCTGAAAATGTTTATCCCAAAATTTAGGAAACTTGTTATAATCAGCTGTATTACTTCTTTCATTATTTCTTAAGTTATCATGTTATCTAGTGGCTTTCACAAAAATATTGCCCTTAGAACGATTAAATAAAGTCCCGCTCTTTGATATTTCATTTGACTAAAGTAGTGCTGCATCCAGAACATAGGGCTGTTTTGACGAGGTTTTCTAACTTGATCCAGTTGGTAAATTCATCTCTAATAAAATAAAATAACTGAATGTACCTCAAATTAAGAATGTGTGGAGGCGAATTCATGGAGGAAAATATTTCATTTTACTGATGTAGAGCTGCATCCAGAACTTGGGGCTGTTTCGAAGAGATTATTTAATTTGACTCCACTTGGTAAATTCGTCTCCAATAAACCAAAACAATTCTGGAAGTACCTCAAATTAAGAATGTGTGGAAGGTGGATTAATGGAGGAAAATACTTCATTTGACCATTGAAGTGCAGCATCCAGAACGTGGGGCTGTTTTGAAGAGATTATTTAACTTGACCCACTTGGTAAATTCGTTTCCAATAAACCAAAATTACTTTGAATGTGCCTCAAGTTAGGAATGCGTGGAGACAAATTCAGGGAGGAAAATACTTCATTTGACTCTTGTAATGCATCCAGAACATGGGGCTATTTTTAAGAGATTATCTAACTAGACCCACTTGGTAAATTTGTCCCCAATCAACCCAAATAAATAAGCTACATTGTGTACGACACAGTTCACATGCTCCAAATGTAAGAACATGACCATCATTTCACTACTATGAGAACTATTTGCTGTTCAGCATCGGTAAATTCAAAATCTGATAACAATTGTTTGAGAAGCAAAGCAATTCCACGACTTCGTGCATCAAAATATTTATATGAAATGTAAGATGAAAGCATTTTTAAAAGAAAATGAATCGGTAAAATAATATTTTGAAAAAAATCCAAATTTAATCCTGCATTTCAAAGGATTTATAACCTTTTATATATTTTTGACTTTAGCATAATATTCATACTTTTCCTTTTAAACATGAAATAAACCTAATTTAATTAAAAATATTTGAAAGGAATTTTTGAAAAATCGCTTTTTTCGAATATTTCAAACTGGAGAAGGAGAAATGTCGTAATTCCACATCGATAACAATTTAATTCCTGGATTACTTTGATCACTCCCCTGATAAAAAAGATTATGGTCAATTAAACCAGCGCTGAGTAGCTTGTTGGCAGAGACAATTCAATAAGTATGTCAGTCAGTTAACCAAAATATTTATTTAAACTAAGTGGTGGAAACGAACAAAATAAGTATTTACGAATTTATGCAAAAGTACAATGGGGATTTAGAAACTATGGTGCCGATTATTCTTAATTTCTCCAATCAATAATATATCGAAAAACAGTTTGGCTTTAAAATAAACATTTTTCGCATGATCTAACTTAGTAAGCAGTTATTTTTAATGAAAAAGACTTGTATGGGGGTGAATAATAATGCGATACACACACACACACACACACACACACACACACATTAAAGCAATAGTCTGTCTAACATGTACTCCTAAGATCTATCATGTACTGACCATATATATATATCAGTCACTCTTCCGGGGGCTAAAAGAATTATTAGTTCACTCTTTGAAAATACACTAAATTTTAGCTTAATTTAAGTCTTTCCGTTCTTAAGTCTGTAATCAGTAACCTTACATATTAAATTCAACAGCTACCCCATGTAGAATATTTCAGCTTAAGAGGTCAAATATTGTTCAGTTACCCGGTATCAATTAAATTGGACGATCCATTTTAAGCATAAATGAATCGATTTTATTACGCTTCGTCACACAATCATTGGACTTGTCTTATCTGATACGGAACATGCCGGAAACTAGTAATTCATCTATTTCCAATCTTTCTCAACCTTTTCTGTGGATTTGATGTTTGAATGCTTTAGTAATCCTGTTGTAATGCTGTTTCTATGAGTGGTTTGTCTTTCTTTCATCCCTTTGGCTCTCTTTAGTGATAAAACAATTCTCAATTCCCTATTTACCATTCAGTTTAAAATCCACAAATGTTTCAGAATACTTTCCCAGTTGTTTATTTCCTTTTAGTCTGTGTGTTTACCCTCTGGAATTAGACAATAATTGGTTCTGTGGCGCATTTTTCTTTTAATTAATAATTGCACTATTGAACACGGGTTATTGGGCACGGATTTAAGGGCATATAAAAATTGAAAACTTATTATCACTCGTCTTATAGGAATAAAAGCGAAATTGTAGTAGTTTTCAATTGCAGTTCTTTCCCAGGGTTTATTTGAGTTTAGTAGGTAATTGAAGGAAAAATGAAAATCATTGAGATGTATATATATATATACATATATATATATATATATATATATATATATATATATATATATATATATATATATATATATATATATATATATATATATATATATATACAGTCAATGCTCGTTATAATGACCCCCAGCGTCCCCCAAAAAATGGTCGCTGTATCAAAAATTGAGGAAAATCAAAATAAACATTCTCCATTTAAGTTGAAAATTAAGGACCCATCCTTTTGTAGCTTTAAATTTTGCTTCATCAAGTTCCATTTCTGTGCAATAATTTGAGCTTTTGCCTTTAGCAAATTTCCATCTAAGGAAATTTTTGTCGACCGCGTTAGTTTTAGCCATGCACCCCAATACTTTATCTAGTTGCCAAAATTAACCATCTTGCGACCGATTACAAGAAAGAGGCCAAAAATCTTCGGCTTTCAGATTGAATCTCGGTATTTACTGATCGTAAACAACTTGCTTTTGGGAAATGCTTTAGGAGTTTGATTTAGATATCAAATTTTTGTCAACTTCATTTAAAACTTTGAATTTTGTATCCAAAGATATCCCATTGAGGCAGCTCCTCTGGGCCTAATGCAAAGATGTTACTAATCTAAATTGTTAGTTGAGTTTGACCACAAACCTAGAGCCCTCGTTTCTAGCAGTAAAGACTGATCAACTGATGTATTGTCGAGGTACCTGTCCATTCTCCCCCTAACAAAACGAACGTCATTCATTCATCTCCATTTGATTCTAATTCCTTCAACACCCCCCCCCCCCTCTTTTTTCTCAAACCGGATTCCGAGAAATTCTCATCCCCTGGAGAAATACATTTTCTCTTTCTACTTTATAGCAGAATTTGGTAATACTGTCCCAAATTCTCTTTGGAGGCTAATTTTATCTCTCGCTTTTCTGCATCTTCATATCTATAGTGGGCTGTTCGTTGACTGATATCAGAAATGCCGAAGACGGGCTCAGGGGGGGGGGGGGGTACTGTCCACTTCTGGAGAGAAGAGACCTGGAACCGGTTTCGTGGATATCAATTCTGGAAATCAGGGGTCGAGGATAATTATTATCTTAAGAGCAGTAGACACGAGATGTATTTAAGGAAGCATTAAGAAAATTATGATGGTTTTAACAATTTAGATTTTAAGAAAACCATCACATTTTATGCTTTTCCACTTTCATGTATCCACGTACTTTAAGCCTTATAACCTTGCACAATGCAACTTACTATTTCCCGAGATAGCGGAAGGAAGTTTCAGAATTCCTAGATAAAATTTAGACTCATGTTTTCTTTTACAAATAGTGGAACTGACAAAAAAATGTCCTTATAAAAATGTAGATTATTTCCGTAAGTTTGTCTTTTTGAGGTTCTTAAGCATCTATTTTTTACCAAAGGAACTATGATTTTTTCCGCAGCTTCGTTTTCACTTAAAATAGTAAATGCAGCCAGCCATACTAAACAGCATTGCAAACATAAAACAGACTTTCAAACACCGACCACAGCACGAATAAATAATAATAACTACACTTTTAAAGCAGTGTTTTCCAATTACAGAATATTTTTATTGCATATGTTGAAGAGAACAGGCTTTTGCAGTGTTTTAATTTATGCAATACGTTTCTTACAGACTTAGTTTAAAAAGTTTAAAGGATGTTTATATATTTCTCTTTAGAAAAAATTGAGGATAATTTCTAATAGTAAAATAAATTTTCCGTCAATCAAATAACTTAAAAATATTGATACGTCAGTAAAACAATGTAAAGATGTTGGAATTTCTTTTTTATTCCTCAGAATTTAATTATAGGTTACCCTGAGTATTATAAATTTTTGAATACTTTTCTAAAATCAAATTATCTAAAAATGCATCTTCAATATTTTTTCCACGTTGGTACTGGGAAAATTGATCCTTCTTTGCAATTATATTCAGTACTTTCAAAATTCGGGAGTACAGCCAATTATATAAAGGAGATTTTTACTGGTCTTTCCCTTCATTAACAATTATAGTACAAAAGATGCAACTCTAGTGCAATTTCCCCCCAGTTTCTCCCTTTAAATAGTGTTGAAATAGAACTCCACGTTAAATTGTCAAGATGACTACTGCACTAATGAACTCTATCAGTAGAAATCACATACAACTTTGCAGATTTTTTAAAAGCCTTATAAAATTTTGACAATTTTTGAAATTTGAATTTGAAAAAAAAATTCATCAACTTTCCTTCTCATTCTCTATCACAGTGCTCCGCAACCGCTGTGCCGTGGCACACTAGTGTGCCGCGAGGTGATCTTGACTGTGCCGCAGTGATTTTATCGATTATGATAATAAAAAAATTAACCACCGTATTCAATAGAAATTTTTCTAAGTAAAATATTCTTCTAACTTTTTGATAATATGTAATTTTTCTGGGTCTAAATTATACACAAAGCAAAAACATGTTGTTATCCATACATTGTATGTATGCTCGAGCGTCATATTTCTGGATTTCAGTTAAGAAAGAATAACCACAAATTTCTGACAAGGCCATTGTAATTTTGCTCCCTTTTTCTATGACATACTTATGCGAACCTATTTCGATACTGGTTCTAATTGAAAATGACAAACGATCATATTTAAAGAGCCTTGACCATGAACTGTAGCTCTTTCTAATATAGAGCCAAATATAAAACGTGCAAATATAAAACGCACATTTATGAAAACAATCTCAAATATCTCATTAATAAATTAGTGATATTTAAATTAACTTTGATTTATTAGGCTTAAGTAAAGACCAAAAAATAAATTTTAATATAAAAATTTAAAGAGAATTTTTTTTTACTTGTAAATTATAATTTTATATTTTTGTTCTTGTGTTGGTGTACAGTTCAAAATGATTTATATAAAACTTAAATGATTATAATTATCTTGATACATAGAGCTATTTTGTTGTGTTTTTTTTACTAATAAAAACATATACGTATTTATTGTAATTTATATATTTGTAAGCTTTTTCTTGTGGTATGCCGCGGATTTATCGAATAAAACGTTGTTGTGCCGTGGAAGATAAAAGTTTGCCGAGCTCTGCTCTATCAAACAGGAGATTGACGTCAGTTTTTTTACCAAATCCCTTAGCTTGTTTTACATAGCTATATATTTTCTAGTTTAAAAGTTTAGCAGAAAAGAGAGAGGTGCTTTGTTAAGTTGCAAATTCAAAAGATGGAAAGTAAACATAAATACACCTATACCTCGCTATACGGCCGCTCTTTATACGGCATTTCTATATAACGGCCTTTTTTAATTATAGCACTTTTTAGATTTACGGCCCACAATGCTTCGTTTTACGGCCACAACAGCGGAAAGTGATGATGGCAGCATATTATAGCTTAGTGATTCTTCATGTCAATATTCCCCATCACATTAAAACAGTATTCAAAAATTTTATTTTATGTTTTTATTATATGTATACATATGAGCATATGATTTCTTTTGATTTTTTGTTTATATGTTATTTTTTTTAATTTCTGCTTATTATTACATTGTTTTATACTTTTATTTTTATGTAAGTATTTTTATAGGGAAATAAAAGAATAAAATACTTTATGAACTAAAAACTATATTACATATAAAAAATTGTAACGGATCCAATTAAATTTCTACGGGTTTCTATCAAAATAATTAATTCGTTATACGGCTTTTCGCTTTACGGCTAACTTTTCAGGGGCGTATCTAGGCCGTAAAGCGAGATATGATTGTAATCAATAGTGAAAAATTTTTTATTATACAGCAAATCCTAGTGAATAATATTCAATTTAGCACAGAGTTGAAAATTTTCTTTCATCTATTAACAGTAGATATGTATTCTTCTCCATTTGTCTCATATAAAGACTACCTTTTCTTTGGAAATACCATTATAATTGGATTTAAAAAGACACCTGTTTGTCAATCTTTGACAACTCAGTCAAAGATTGACAAACAAGAGTGTTTGATTGGCGGCAATCCCCTCCTCACCTCATCGAGTGATGTGGCGTATGGAAGGATATGAGATCTCGTTGACCCTCACTTTTTGACACCTTCCATCCCTCATCAAACAGAAACCCTTCTCGAGTGACTGGTCTTCCAGGGATCAATTCCTGAGAGGAGACCTCAGCAATAAGTTCTGGGGAAAAGAAAATCGTCGAGTCCTGAAAGTGAACTGGGAACGATGTACTGGTATTTAAGCATTTGTAGGGTTGCTATATTGAATGTAAAAATAACATATCATTAGAGGGGATAAATTTATTTAGGACTATATTAGGTAACTTTTGCTTCGGTCGTTGTATTAGAACAGTCGGCTTCCAAACCTGCCATCTACTGTGTGTATATATATATATATATATATATATATATATATATATATATATATATATATATATATATATATATATATATATATATATATATATACATATATATATATATATATATGTCTGTATATATATATATACATATGCATATATATATATATATATATATATATATATATATATATATATATATATGGTCAGTACATGATAGACCTTAGGAGTACATGTTAGACAGACTATTGCTTTAAAACTTTTTGGTAATAGATGAGAAGATATTCTTTCGTGCCACCATTTCCCAAAATAAACTAAAGCATAAGCACATACGAACAAAAGCATACATGTAAGAGAATCAAAACTCAGACGCAGAGATATAAATGTGTCAGTTATTCAGACAGCTTCGGAGAAAAATGTTCATAGTTACAGTGGGGAAGAGGTTATCTACATTTGGTGCCCATTTTCCCAGATTCTACGCACAAAGGGACACATCCGTCCATTGTCAAGATTTAAATTCATTGAAGTAATATTTTATTGTACTTCTAACAAAGAACGTAAATCTCCCTTATTTACTATGCACTCCCACAATATTTAAAATGTTATCCTCTCATTGAAGAAGTATAAATGTTGAAAATGAGTTAGAAATTATCTGAAATAATTGTATTATCTAGGACCGTAGCAAAAGTTTTCCACCAGAAAAGACTGAAAATTGGTTGAAGATGTTTAATTATTTTTATCATGCCTTAATTAAATCATTACTTTTACTACGTTTAAAGCTCCCGAATAGTTGGATTATTTATATTTCCGACATATTCAAATAAGTAGGAACAATCAAGATCTTAATCTATAATTTTTGGTTTGGAAATACGTTTAATCGTGTTTTTAGAGCATACAGATTTATTTAGATGTCCAGTGAATAATCAACACGCTGTAAAAATAGTCTATTTTTGAACATAACCTAAAAGCAGACAAAGAAAGCTGTTATCTTTTATAAGATTTTTTTTATTTACCTATCTCGATTTATCTCTCTTGCTCTTTATATATATATATATATATATATATATATATATATATATATATATATATATATATATATATATATATATATATATATATATATATATATATATATATATATATATATATATATATATATATATATATATATATATATATATATTTTATTTATATATATATATATATATATATCAATGGATAAGATGCATTTGACATTCCTCCCTACCGATATACGTGGCTAGAGAAGAAGTTCCCAAGGCGCTGCAAATTCCTTCCAAACGGCGGATCGAGATTAGAATAATGGCTAATGTTATTATTTAAATTCGATAACTATTTTGAGAGAGAGCACTCTGATACCATCCAGGTCTATTGAGGGCTAATGAGGGTTTATCGATTTTATTGAGCTGCGACGCACATAATTAATCGATTTTCAGTACGCAACGATACACAATCATTTGGGGTGCTTTATCTTTACCGAGAAGAGGCAGGAAACAACTATTCGTTCATTTTCACACGTTTATTCAGGTGTTTTATTTACTATAATCGTAATTTTTTTTTGCATGTAAAGAGCTGTTTTTTTATTCAATCAATATTTGAGATTAATTCTCAAGGATTTCGTATTTAACTTATATGAGACATAAAATAGTTTTTAACATTATCTTAAAAAATAGTTTCAGTTTAGTGACTTATGCATTATCTTCTAATGTTACCAATAAAGTAGAGAAAAACTGCATTTCAGCCATCTATGTGTTGTTGTTTTTTTACTTCCCTTTATTAATACGTTATCCAATCTTTCATTTTCCTTGTTATTTAATAGAAAGAATATTAAAATATTCATAAAAAAATAGTGAGTAAAATATCTTAATATACCTTTTTATTACAATTATATACGAACAACATTTCATCTATTTTCATTGATAAATGTTAATTAAACATTTTATCAAAATTTTATGTTTATAAATTTTTCACAAAATTTTATGACAATATAAGGATTTATTAAGGTCAGTAATATTTATTTATGGGTCACAAAATACAGGACCTAAAAAAATTCCCTGTCAAAATGTTTCAGGTATTTTCCAAAATTTCAGAACATTCTCATACATTAAAAAATATATATTATTCCACAACAACTGTTAATTAAGTTACTGTCAGACTATGAAGGTCCCACAGAACAAAGGGTTCCTAAGAGTATATTGTTACCAAATCGACACTAATTGTACACAAACACATACACACACACACACACACACACACACACATATATATATATATATATATATATATATATATATATATATATATATATATATATATATATATATATATATATATATATATATATATATATATATTATTTTGTGTATGATAGCAGAAATAAATAGAATGAAAATTGAGACTTTAAGAAGAAAAAAAAATTCAATACTTTTTTCTCATGTCTTTAAATTCAATTAATTAAGCATGAGAGTGAAAGTGTTGCGAATGCACACAAACGAAAGTAGGTTGCTTTTCGAAAAGGAAAAATTGAAGTTTGGTGCTGACAACCATGACCTTAAAGCTGTGTCTCACACACACACAAAAAAAATAAGTCTTGAAGGTTTAAATCTAAAAAGATTAAAACAAAAAAATTTAAGATAATGAGCTTTGTTAACAGCTACTTGTCAAACGAGAACTGCAATTAACTAAATTAGTGGTTTTCATTAGGGAAACAAATTAAGTGGCGTAACATCCTAAATCTACCCGTCAATTAACTTCTGCGAACAACGCGCGGGCATATTATTGGGAGCAATTAACATTTAGAAGTTTTGTACAACACGATGCTCGGTATTTATCGAAGCGATCACTTCGGCAAGACAAGTTGTCAGAGTTAATATTCTTCCAGGCGCGTCAACAAATGTGTTAACTCGGAAATAAATCATTGAAAGTTTAATTCGGTGTAACACGTTTCACCCGATGTGTAGCTGTTGGTAAGAAATGAAAATGTTATGCATTCATTCTTAAAGGGTAAAATCATCGGAGGAGCTCTATCTAGTGAACGCATAAAGCCGGATTTCTGCGGCTAATGTTATGCAAAGTTGGAATAAATTAATTACTTGAATAAATTCCTCTAAATAACATCTATTCCGTAGAATTAGTTTGAAAAGACCACATTAAAGCATTAATTTAGTAGAACAAATTTATGCATTAATTTGTTTTACTCATGTAAGATTAAATTGATGGTGGGTTGGTAGTTAGTTTTTTTTTTCTGCATGCATAATTAATTCTCTTAACATTGCATTTGAAAACTACTGTAACAATATTTCAAAAGCAATATATAATGTTAGTCTGGGGTATAGGAAAGGAGAAAAAATACTCAAAACCGTGAGAAAACAGCGCATTCCTTTTTTTAGATCTTAAGTAAACGCGTAAATTACTGTATGGTTTGAGAGACAGGAATTAAAGAGATCATGTACTAAATGAAACTAATTTTTGAGACTTTAAAAAAATTTGAAAGCTAAATTAATTTTCTTGTGAATTGCTAAAAATAGTTCTATACATTCTTAAATATTGTTCGTTACATTTTTATTCATTTTTTTGGGGGGAGGGGGTTATGTGTGTGTTAAATACATTTTTTTTTACTGCCATTGAGCGTTAGATATCAATGTGACCATTTGGCCAAATTTTCGAGAATTTTGGCGAGCTTTGATACTTTTGGCAATCTTTTGTGTGCCTAGAGAACCAACCAGATTTCACATAGGTGACGTGGTCATCGTCATTTGGAAGCTTCCCCTTCTAGGACAATCAAAAATGTCCCAAAAAGTATATCAGTATGCTGAACTCGATTCCAAAAGGTTTTGATTAATTCACTTTTTATATAAAGTTCGTCTGCTTTGTGTGATCGGTAGGCCAGTTATTATGAATGTCTGTATTGTTTCAAATCTCAAGTCTTTTGGTAAACTTCGTTGTAGACCTAAGTGACTGTTCGTAATATTTCGGGTATTGCTTATATCTGGAGTCGGCATTTACAAATATCATCGAATAAATGATGTAATATTTAATACTTACTTGGTTAATATAACTTGTTGCTCATATTTAGAAAGTTTATTGTTCTCACTTATTATCTCAGCCGAAGAACTAGCTAAAATTTGTTCACTAAGCCCAATTTTGTATGATATTTACCAAATGGGAGACCTGATTTTTCTTGAATAAGAATAAAGAGGGAATCGATTTTCCCCTTATATCAATTTTATGTCGACTGCTCTATGAATGTACATACTATATTCAATCTCTTCTAGATAAAGTATGGCGACTACTCTGAACGAGTAGTCTAGTGATGTATTCTTCAAAAAAGTGAAACTAAACAAAAATTTAACTGAAACAAAACTGGCTAGAAGCAAAAACAAATCATATATATTATTTCTAAAAGGTGATTTACGCGGACGATCCCTTTTTCTCCCTTCATGCTTAGCCAAAATCGATTGTTCTGACAAATTGTTAATTTAGAATTACACATTGTATTGTTTGTTTAAAAATACGAGTTAAAAATTTACTTTTAGCCCTAGACTTCTTTCCCTGGATGCGTCGATACGGCCCACATCGGTAAAATAGTGTGTACAAAGAAGTTTTTTAATGTAAATATCCCATTTTCGACGGGTTTGTGTCATACTTAACTTTTAATATTGTCTACAAATGTTTTTTGTCGTGTACATATCTCATGTTATCCTATTTTGTTCTATGGTTCACCTCCAATATTGTGCCCAAATGCATTTTGTTATTGGTTTTGTATTATCCTTTCGGACCATTTTTTTGTCAATTAAACAATGGTTATAAATGAACCGGTTCTTTTTTCATCCTACTACAAAACATCAGCTTTGCTATAAAATTAATCGTATTTTATTCGCATGTGAAATTTGGCCAATTAGTAAAAACATACCTCAAAAAGTAAAAATGATTATAAAAACTTTTTAAAAACTTTCAACGGACATCTCAGAAGAAAAATCTGTAAAACTGGTGCCTTTTGCTATTTTAGGAGCATTTATGGGCATCGAATCTTGCTGTAAGTAAACAGTTTTTTAAATTCAAAAACGTAAAATCTATGAGTATATGGATGGGATGTATCGCATCTTGAAACATTCATCTTAAATGACGAAAGTTATTCGTAGTCACGTATACTGTGAGTAAATTTTTAAAATCTAAATAATATTTAGAAAGCTTTTAAATTCCGCTAAAGTAAAGAAGTGGATATCCCTTGCCGGTGTTTGACGAAGTTATAAAAATTCGCTAAAATCACATTAAAAAACGACAGTAACGGTGACGTAGTGGAAAACAAAATTACGTGTATGTACAGAATATACAATCAGTTTTAAGCAATTTAAGTAGCATAAATATTTCAGAATAAATCCTAAATGACTTCCATTCCTTATAAGTGAAACTAAGAACAAGATATTATAAACAATGTCCAATATCTTGAGCAAACAATAAAGCGAAAACAAGCGCTAAAATAAAATAAAAATAAATTTAAAAAATCGGTGTCTTCTAACGAAACTACCGCGGGTTATTAACTTAGGTTTACTTATCGTTGCTTACCTCTTTTGTATGTGTATATATATATATATATATATATATATAAATTTTATAGCATTTTGGTACTTTTCTGTTTAACTGTTTACTGCTTGCCTAATCAATACAGACTGAGTTTGGTGCGCTGTCGGAATTATAACTCGCGACGCAGGACATCTGAAATTTTTCTCTCCGGAGGACAGTTATGGAGGAATGCAATCCTACGTTAAAAACCGTCAGTCAAAGTTTAATTTTAGCCTGACAGTAATAAACACTTGGCATCTATGTCACTGAAGATAAATCCGTTAAATACAAACCTGTTAAATGTTCTACGGTCAATGTTATAAGAGGATAAGATACCAATAAATTTGCCGCATTATCTGCCCACGTTAAAATATGTACCCACTTCTTTACAAGAGTCCTTTTCTGTAATGATTTCAATATCTCCCTGCATATGAACTTCTCTATAATAGCCGTTGTATTTTAGTGTGATTTTGACAAATTTTGAAAACTTCGCCAAACCGTGCCAAGGGGTACCCATTTCTTTACTTTAAAATTCTTGCTCTTCTCTGAAAACTCCTAATTGCTTATATCAGTGGTTCCCAACCTTCGGTACGCGTACCAGTACCGGTACACGGGCAAGCAGCTACCGGTACGCCAATGATTTTACAATTTAAAACAAAATCTATTAAAAATCGTATTACCAAAACAGAAAAGAAATGACTATAATAACTGATAATCCATACGTTTTAATATTTTAGTTTGGAATTTCTTATCTATTGTTTGTGTTGTAATACTTTATTGGGATTTACCTAATCTCAAAAGATGCCGTCTGAATGCGTTATCTATGACCGCCCCATAAAAATTTGGCACTCGCCTGCGAATTATAACTGTGTCTATAACTGTGTTTGCGAATTATAACTGTGTCTGAGAAGTTTCTTGCAAAGCAGCAGTTAAAGTGATTATTACATTTTATGTATATGCTTAACAATAAAAATATATCCCAAGTTACTTGTCTTTATTTAAAATGTTGTCCATTGCATTTAATTCCCCATTTCAAAATTTTTGGTCTACCGGTACGTCATTAAATAGTTTACAACGTACAGGTACGGTACTATAAAATGGTTGGGAACCCCTGGCTTATATTCTTCCCTTTATGTAACGTGGTCGAGGATCATTTCTAAAGATAACTTTATTATAAATTCTGATTTCTCCCAATTGGAACCACAATCTAACATATCTAACAAAGACAGCGCGATTTTTTAGTTTGTTAAATTGTAGCATGTAGAAACAACAGTTTGAGTATCAGACTTCTTAATAATGCTGTGTATTTTAATATAAATAAATAGAGATAATAATTTATATTAGTAGAACTTTTACAAAGTTAAATTAAATTAAACTTAAAAATCAACCCTCGTAAAACTGTTTTTAAGATTCCTGAATAGGTCTTAGGTCAAATTATCAATTATTTTACAAACGTAATCAACAACAAAAGAAAGAACAGTCTTCGACTGTTTACTGCAAATATGCAGTGAAGAGTTAGGGCATGTTCACATAGAATCCGTCAGCGTCATCGTAAAAATTTTTAACCAATCATATACCAATCATTGACCCATTTCACCAATCAGCGCCAACAGAATCTTTAACGATGACGATGACGGATTCCATGTGAACAGGCCCTTAGTGTTACTTTTTAACATCTCTGAAAATTCTTGTCGACAACTAAGGGCATATGAATTGTGTTAGTTTCGATTCTTGATAAATGACGTCGGAATCATACTTCGGTATTCTTGTTGGCAGCCAAGCTACTTCAGGCGTATCATTAATTGAAGTAATTTTTCTTTTTAATTTCTCCTGAGTATTTTCGATAGTACTTAATAAATTGCTAGTTACTGTAATTTTCAACAAGTAGTTTTCAATGCTTGGAAATTTTTATTAGATGATATTTTTACAGAAGAAATAGTTGATGCTTATCCCTAATGCATTTTTTAAATTTTAATAACTAACTTCTTAGAAGTCGTACACTCTATTTACATACCTACTTTTAAGCTCTTAAGAGAGTAGTAAAAATAAACATTAATTTGAAAACTATCCGTAACTTGACACTTTTCTTTCTTAAAGGTCTACGATGTCAAATCATGCACCACTTTAAATAACTAAAAAAAGCTCTTTTGCGTTCAATGCACAAGGGATACTTCTCTTTCCAATAACTTGCAATGGTCCTAGGGATAGAGCACCAATTCACAGAGTAAAAGGAGTGGAATTGACTAGAATATAGCATGAGTGGCAATAGTAAATTTCAGTATTTTAAAATTTTTTGCATTAGCTCTTCAGATATGGTGCCAAGCATTTTGAAAAAGTTAAAAAAAAATGAGAGCTATAAGTAAATTCATAAAAGTTTGCTACCGAAATAAACTTCCCATTAAGCAAAATGAATATATAAAAGTACTTTGTGTTATATATAGATTTATTAGTATATACTTGTAAATACGTAAAATAGTTAAATCAATATCAAAATAGCCCAAACCTCATAACTTCCAGACTTCATGACTTATCCTATATATCTTGTTGTCTACATATAAGACTAAACATTCTTGGAGCTTTTAAATTCTTAGCGTAGATTATACTAGATTCAGCAAGCTTAAATGGCTATTTCATAAATAATACAAACTAAACACTAAATCTCTCTTTTACGCTTTAAGGGGTTGGATAAAAATCTTTAATATGATATTAAAAATAACAAATTGACTTAAAAGCTTATAAAAAGTTTTAAAAAAATGACAAAACTTTCTTTGTAGACTGACATTGATGCTTTGTACGTTACAATGCGTTGGAATTAACTAAGTCTTTTTCTTTCTCTTCCTCAGAACCAGCAGAGATAGCCGTCGATTCCGTTGAAGCACTTGATTCCCGAACTGCCCTCCTGCGCTGGAGTCTGGAATACAAGGGCAACCTGCCCATCAAGCGTTACCACTTGCAAATGAAGAACTACAGCACGGGCGGGGCGGATTGGCTAGACATGGATGACAAGATTCCGGCCAACGCCACCAGCTACACGGTGCGATACTTGGCGCCAGCGGTCACCTACGGATTCCAGTTGGCGGCCGTCAATGAAGCCGGTCACAGCAACTGGGAGGCGAAGAACCTCACCATGCCAGCTGACGGTAAGTCCAATGTTTTTAGTATATTACATCGCTGACCTCGATTATGCCTTTATCTTAGTTAAACGGAATAGTTGTAATAGCAAATATTTTCTGTCATCTAATGACGTTTGGATGCTCACGATCACCTAATTTAACAGCATCGACAGCTTTCCCAATTTTTTGTGAGACCAATCCTTAGCACATTACCTTGGAGACCTCAATTGTGCCTTTATCTCAGTTAAACGGGAGAGCCATGATAGCAAATATGTTCGATCATCTAATGATCGAGGAATGTTCACGATCACCTAGTTTGACAGCTCCAACAGCTTCCCCAATTCTCTTGCGGCACCAGTTCGGCGTGGGAGGACGAGAGCTAGGTAATTCAATTATACTTTAAGGACCCCTAATAAGCTACCACGCAGTTATCACTTTAGGCTTAATACGTAGTAGCCCTTTAGAATCATGTTAAATCTAAGCCCAAATATCTTCTCAACATTATCTTAAGGTTTAAATCATAGTACAACCCTTCAGAAAATTTTCAATTTCCTTTCCCATTTGCTGAATATTCATACCTTAAATAATTAATCCAAAATTTCTTAATGAACGAATGTTGAACTGCACTACAATTGTTTACTTGTATTGATCTCGAAACTGTTATCGATCACTTCTGTAGAGTGTAATATTTGAAAAGTAAATGGAATTTTCAGAGGCTAAGGTGTAAAAATAATTTTAGTAGAGAGAGGTATATCACTACTTCGTGGAGATGAGAAATATTTATTGAAACTGCAATCTTTGTAGATTTTCGTGGCATCCCAACAGAAGGATATGATGTCTGTCGAATACCATATTTGACAAATCACTACCCATGTCAGCTTAAGCGGGTGTTGATATTGCCTGAAAATATTCATTTGTGTAACAAAATGGCTCAGTACCATAGTTTTTTATAAGTGGTAATTTGTGCATTACCAAACATAGTGATTTGACGTTATGGTTAATGATCAATGTTAGAGATATAGTATATAAAAAATTTAACTGTTGCAAATTTCTAAGACGAAGAAGTATAGTAAAGGAAAAACTATGGACTTTTGTGAGTCTATTTCTGGTGTCTTTAAATATATTTTACATCAAAATTCAACCCACCCACCCTTTAGCCATTTTGGAATATATTTTAAAACTTTCTTCTGGATTTTCTTGTTTTTAGTCACATAGTTTACAATATACTAACATTACAGGGAGAAACAGAACGTTAAAATCCATATGTTTCATAAATTCTGACATTTATAACTCATACAAAACTGTCTGGATAATTTTTCTCATGTGCAAAGAAAAAATGAAAAATAAACAAAAAATATGTGAAATGTACAATATCCTGGATCATACGCTCATGTGGGCTAAAAATTGTATACAAAGCGAATAGAGATGAGATAAACGTTAACTTCGTTCCTACTTGTTCACTGAAAATATAAACACTTTTTAAAAAAAATATTTTTAAAATTATCTTTCTTCTCCCTACTTTACAGAAGATTTTATGTCGGGAAATACATAGTAAATATTCCATCATCCTTTTCAAAGCAGAAAAGTTTCATGTAAGTTTTTGATATTTTGATCCCACTTTTGCATTTCGTACCATCTACAATCTTTTGCATACACGAATAGTCATATGATGAATAAGAAGTTATTACAGCTTTGGTTCCTGAAGTATATACTGTTAAATAATATACGTATGTCAGTAATATATACAATATATATATATATATATATATATATATATATTGTTAGCTCTTCTTTTGCTAACAAGGCAAGCTTCTGGTTACTTAATAACGGAAGATCAACATGACATTATACTTAAAACGATAACAACAGTTTTATTTGAGGAATATAGAAAACACTTAGCGGCTGGCCGTCAACGTGCGACCGCCATCCATTACACATCGCTCTCTCTCTGTTCCAATATTGCAGTGCGCATGCGCTCACATTCTTCGTGCGGTCTGTTACATGCTGCCATCTATTAACATAGAAAATTGCTTACATTCGGGCATCCTGACAGAGAATTGCCCTCAATTCGTACTTATAACACTACTAAAAATACAACTTAAACATTTAGAAATATAAACAAAGTGCTAAAAAAACAAAAATAATATATGGTCTTCAAAGTCTTTTGGATAATGTCCTAATTGAGTCCTTCTTAGAGTTCAAGAGTTCTTGGGTAAAATTTAAAAAAAGAATAAAAAACTATATTACCTGATCTTCGGAGGTTGTTACCTGGTGATGATTTGAACTAAGTTAAGGTGGTTCAGGAGGTTCTGCAGTGGGAGCCTCGTTGTCTGAATCGTCATCGTCATCGTCTTCATATTGAGGTTTAGGCCATGGCTTGAGTTGACTGACGTGAGCTGTGGTGGTGTAAAATCGTCCTTTCTGCTTTTCCTCCAGCTGAGTAACTCTGTATGTGTCATTCGGCAGTGTTTCTGTAATTATCAGTGGTCCTCTATATTTCGCTTGCGTCTTCGTAGGTTCTCCTGTTGGTTTTGGTGGTCGTCTGACAACTACTATTTCTCCTGGTTCGTATGTTATAGTTCGACACCTTTTCTTGTCATAATCTTCCTTCATTTTTTGTTGCTTCTTTTCAATCTCTTTACGTGTTTTCTCTTGAATTTCTTTCGGGTCTTCCCATTTTTCTGCGTCTGCGTCTGCTACTTTCCTGAGGATACCATCATTGAATCTGGGCAAGTAGCCATGTAGCATCTCGAAGGGAGTTTTATCTGTGGTTTTGTTAACTACGTTGTTTAAATTTCTTTCAGTTTCTTTAATTCGTAAGTCCCAGTCTTTATGACGTTGGTCCTTCATTGATGTCGTTATTGTTGATAAGATGGTTCTATTAACTCGCTCTACCATACCATTGCCTTGTGGATGTTGCGTAGAATTTAAGGTATGATGAATTCCGTTTTCTTGGCAGTATTGTTCGAACTGACGAGAGGTGAAGCAAGTGCCTCGGTCGCTGACAATTCTGTCTGGTAATCCAAATTCTTCAACAAAAGTTTTGAGAGCTTTTAAGACATGTAGCGATGAAGTATTCTTGACTGGAAAAAGTCGTGTGAATCTGGTGAAGTTATCAATTATTACTAGTAAGTCTTGATTTCTTCGAGAACTTTTCACAAATGGACCCAGATGATCCATGTGTATAAGAGAGAATGGTCGTTTTCCTGGCTTAATGGGGTGCAAATAGCCTTGTTGTTTTCCTCCTGGTACTTTGTTCATCAGGCATTCAAAGCACATAGATATATGTCTTCGTAAGTAACGCTTCATATAAGGGAACCAATATAATTCTTTAATTTTGTTGGCAGTTCTGTCGACTGAAAAGTGTCCCATCAGATCATGGAACTTCACTGCGGTACTTTTCCTCATGCTTTTGGGGATTACGTAAAGTAGCTTTTCTTTTCCCTTCTCTTTAACTTTTCTATACAGCTTATTTCCTTTAAAAACATAATTGCATATTTTCTGTTTGTAGTCAGTTGTCCTTTCATACTCATCTTTTCGAAAAATGTCTATTAATTTCCTTAACTCTGGATCTGCATGTTGAATTATTAAAACTTGTTCTTCTTCACTAAGTGTAAGACAAACTTCTAGATTTCGTTCTATTATGCTTGTCATAGTATCTTCTGCCTCTAAAACTGGAGCTCTGCTCATCGCATCGACGTGACTCATCTTCGTACCCGGTCTATGTTTTACCTCTATATCAAATTCCTGAATCAAATCATACCATCGAGCTATCTGGGGATTCGTCGTTTTCTTCGAATTCATGTAGATTAATGCTTGGCAGTCAGTAACAATTGTAAACTTAATTCCAAGGAGATATTGTCTTAATCTGTCAAGTGTCCATACAATGGCCATTAATTCTAGCTTACTTGAGTGGTAATTCTTTTCTACATCAGTTGTCTTCTTACTTACGCAATACACCAAATGCCATTTTCCATCGTCTCCACTTTGAAGTAGTATTCCGCTTAATCCATCTGAACTCGCATCTGTGTGTACTTCCGTCTCTAATGTGGGGTTATAGTGAGCTAAAACTGGTTGATTACTAAGAATTTCTTTCAAAGCTTTAAAAGCATTCTTCTGTTCTTCTTTCCACTCAAAATCTTTATTTTTCTTAGTTAATCTACTCAATGGTTCGGCCTTCTCCGCGTATTTAGAAACAAAACGCCTAAAAAAACCTGTAAGTCCTAGAAATCTTTTTACTTCATAAATATTCTTAGGTTCAACGTATTCTTCAATAGCTTTTATTTTCCTTAAACCTGGCTTTAAAACCATCGGCATTTATTACAAAACCCAAAAATTGTACTTCCTTTTTACCAAATTCGCACTTAGCAAGTTTAAGAGTAAGTTTCGCTAATCGTAGACGTTCCAAAACTAATACCAATCTTTCAAGCATGTCCTCCCAAGAGAAAGCAGGTATGAAGATATCATCTAAGTAACAAACAGCTTTAGTAAGAAATAACGGTCCTAGTACTTGATACATTAATCTTTGAAACTCTGAGGGAGCATTAACCAATCCAAAAATCATTCTCTCGAATTGTCCGGTTTCGTCAGGTGTAATAAAGGCTGTTTTTTTCTTCGCTTCCTCCGACAATGGAATCTGCAAGTAACCGTGAGCTAAATCCAAGGTGGTAAATAATTTAGCACCGCTCAAACTTTCCAATAAATCATCTATTTTTGGCAGGGGGAATTTATCCTTTACCGTTTTATTATTAAGACGACGAAAATCAATAACTAATCTGTGTTCACCTGTTTTCTTTTTCACTAACAAAACTGGACTTGCGTATGGTGACCGTGTTTCCGAAACAATTTTGCTATCTTTCCATTCTTTTACAATTTGTTTGATAATATTACGCTCAGAAGCATTCGTCTTATACGGTCGGGAACATACCGGCTTACTACCGTCTATCTCTTTAATATCCATGAAAGTTAAATCTGTGCATCCTAATTCATTTAAATCAAATGCAAAACAGTCTCTATATTCATTCAACAAACGAACTATATCTTGCTTTTGGTCTTCAAGTAACGTCTCGTCAAATTTAATTTGTTCTAAAGTTATAGGTTCTCGTTCTACGTTAGTACTCATGTCTAGAGGTTCTAATGATTGTGCTTCATTAACAAAATTTATATTGTCCTTATACGACTTTAAATTGACATCGTCCACTAATTCCGCTTTACCAACATTTTGATTTCTATTCAATATAATATTCCTATCTCTGGTATTAATAACTGGTACAATTGTTTCCCCTTCCTTGACTTCCAATAATGAGTCTAAATTTTCACCTTCTCCCCTAATCATAATTAAACCATCATTTAAATCTTCAGTCTTCGCTTTGACAAAATTTATACTATTCTTCACAATTTGTACTGTTTCAGTTACTTTCAATTTAACCGTTGGGTTTTCCTCAATAAATTCTAAATTAACGAATGGGTAATCTTTCGCATATCCGATATGGAAGTTTTCTCCAACCCTAGCATAAGCTATGTACGGTAAATCGAGCAATGTTCTTCCAACTAATAAATCAACTGGCTGTGTATTGTCTGACACGATCAAAATAGTAACGTCCTTAGCCAAAACATCGTCTATCTCTATATCTGTAACTGTAACACCTAGACTTTGCGAAACTGGATTAATTTGGTTTCCAAACGAATAAAGATCCTTTTTACATGAAGTAATATTTAATCCTAACTTTTTAGCAATTGACATTTTCATCAGACAACAGCTACTTCCCGTGTCAAGTAAAATACTAATGCTTTGATTGTTTATCTTTGCCTGGCGTAGATATTTGTCCGGCGCCGTCATTTCACGATTCCCATAAACATTCAGATTTTCGCTCCGCGCTTCATTCGTTTTTCTGCAAAACTTAGCAATGTGGTTTCTCCCTCCACAAACAAAACATAGTCTATCATCGCGTACTGAAGAACTAAATACTTTATGAGTTGCGGTTTCTTTTTCATTTATTTTACTTCTGCTGACGTTCGCGTTTTTGTTCTCAAACTTGCTCGAATCGAACCTATTCGTATTACGATTACTCATCCTGTAATTTGAATGCGGGTAGTATTTAAAATCATCACGATAGTTAGTATGCTTCGTATTTCTGCTTTCGCTATTAGTTTTAATTCCTGATCGAACGTTTTCATAATCGTCCAGCACTTGGGCTAAATCATTCGCTTTAACAAACTTTGGCCAAGAATCAATGAAATGTTCACGCATCGTATTTGGGACTCGCTTTTTTAATTGATCTGTAATCATAAGTTCTTTTAGGGATTCAAAGTCATTTATATTTAATCCTGTTAACCACTCATTGAAATAGGTGCGTAATTCGAATACAAAATCAGTCCACGTGCCGTTTACATCTTTAACACGGTTGACAAATTTCTGTCTAAAACTTTCGGGACTTAGTTTATATCTTTTTAACAATAAATTCTTCACAAATATATATTCATTAGTTTCCTGTTCTGATTCTCTCGCAATTAGCTGAGTAATTTCAAGTGGCAATAGCCCTAATAAGTGTGTTACATAGTCACTCTCCATAAGTCCTACTCGTTTAGCTTGCCTTTCAAATAATACCAAAAATGAAGCTATATCTCCGTCTTTTAAGTCAAATTTCTGCATTAAATTCCTCAAATCTATAGTGTTTTTCTTTACTTCTGGTACAATAACATTACTTTCAGCCTGAGAAATTATCATATTCTGATTCTGGATTTTTAATTTTTCCAATTCAAAAGCATATTGTTGTTCAATTTTATGTAATTCCTGTTCATCTATCTTATTCTGATTTTCAATTTTTAGTTTCTCTACTTGCAAAGCTCGCTCAAATTCAAATTTTTGTGTTTCCTGTTTCACTCTTTCGTCAACTAATCCTGCTAATACTTCTTTAACAAACGGTTCATCATAGTTTTTACTTTTGGTTATAATATCCTTCAAAATAACTATCGTACTAATTTCAGGGACACTCTCGCCCAACTCAATCGCTAACTGAACTAAATCACACTTTTTATATCTACCTAAGTACGCCATTTTTGAGTAAAACAAAAATTCAAATATTCAAGATTACCTTGTTCGTTGCCGTTGTCAGGAAGTTCCTCAATCCCACTTCTGATAATTGTTAGCTCTTCTTTTGCTAACAAGGCAAGCTTCTGGTTACTTAATAACGGAAGATCAACATGACATTATACTTAAAACGATAACAACAGTTTTATTTGAGGAATATAGAAAACACTTAGCGGCTGGCCGTCAACGTGCGACCGCCATCCATTACACATCGCTCTCTCTCTGTTCCAATATTGCAGTGCGCATGCGCTCACATTCTTCGTGCGGTCTGTTACATGCTGCCATCTATTAACATAGAAAATTGCTTACAATATATATATATATATCAGACAATGTCTTCTCAAAGAAGTACTGTGAGAACAAAAAATGAAAGCTTCTGATACTTTCTATTAGTTTTAGAAAAAGAAAAAAGCCTAAAAGAATTTTCACCATGATGCACAATGAATGTAAAAATTAATGGAATCCTGTCATGTTAAGGAGCGAAACTGATGGTCTTCAATAACACAAAGGAACGCCTGATTTATGTTTTTATCAAAAATCGATCTTCTGTCAGGCTGAAGGACTGTCAATGGAAAATAGTAAGGTGAAACTTAATTTGTGATGGAGGAGAAATAAACATTTTGTCACTAAAATCTTTTTTCTTTTGTGTATGTTCATATTTTGGGTAGAAGGTATCACTTTCAGAAATTCTATCATCGTTTGAATTTTTCATTGTGGTTTAAATACCATTCCGTCATGACGTGTTACAACATTTACTTTTAATGGAGTTATACCGGGAAGCCAGGATTAAAACATTCCTGCTCTGTTCCTATATCGAACTGCTCAGTGTAAAGGCTTCAAATTTTGTACACTTACTATTCAAGACATGAAGAAACGGATTACGCGAAAAAGAAAATTAGTTCCAGAAACACAGATAGATGGCGCAGTACAACAGAAAATACGAAAGACAAAAAAGACAAAAATCATAATAAAAACAAACACATGCGAAATGAAATTTTTCCATTTTAATTTTTATTATCCTTGTGTAAAAACAGAAAATAATATTGCGTAATGAAGCTTACATTTCCATTGTAACTGCAATTTCTCACTGTAAGCACAAAACACTTGTCTTGACTCAATAACTTTTATGCAAGATGGAGTACCTGAAGGCATTGGACTCTGTGTACAGCAGTTTCTTCGGCAATGTTTCACTAATGACAGAATAATCAGTCGTGCGTTTCCGACAACCTGGCCATCTTGTTATCTGGATCTTAATCCGTTTGATATTTGACTGTGGGGACACTTAAAAAATCCTTTTTATCAAGGACGTCTCGTAAACATGGTAGACTTAAAAGAAGATATCACTCTGCACGTGAGAAGCATTTCAGTCGACCAGCCACGACCCGCAATTGAACAAGCTGTCCACAGACTCCAGATTTTACATCTTCAAGACGGGATCCATACTGAGCAGCATTTCCTGCATCGATAAGGCCCTTGTCACATGAATGTTTGGTAGGTTTCAGCATATGTTCGGTTGTACAGTGCCATCTATCGGTGATTTTTTTAACTCTTTTTTTGTGTAATCCGTTTTAAAATGCTTTGAATAGTATTTGTACACAATTTGAAGCTTATACACTGATTAGTTCAATATATAGAGAGTTTGGAGTAGGGGTGTTTTAATTCTGGCCACCCGGTACTTCACTATTTGTAGTCAGATGGTATTTTTAATATAATACACATAGATTTCCTTTATAAAATCTTTGATGTCTTCGGTTAGCCAAACATAACTTAATTATTTGACATATCTGGGAAAGTTGTGGTTTTAAGGGAAAAATCGTGAACAAAGGACTTCTAAGACAGGCATGTACAAGGACATACATAAATTTAGTCACAGATGCACATAGGGCTGTAATAATCTTCAGAGGTCTGTGCCACGCCAAAGGAACGTCGAATGTTCCTAACCTATAAACTATATATTTCAGGAGCGCAAAAAATTCTCTGAGGAAAGCTGTCCCTTAAAACATTCGGCCTGCCCTTGACCTTTGAAACACTGACATCCAGATTCTTCCACTGCTGTAATTCTCTGAAATTCCTCTGCTGTCATTCAGGTCATAGCGGATCAAAATCAACCTGCTTCAGCTTAGAAATATATGAGTGAAGAATAATAAACAAATTTATAACCGATTCTAAAAAAAGTTTTGTCCTGCAATGGATACCATCCCATTGCGGCATATCAGGAAATGACTTTTTAGCAAAGACAGTAACTCCAATATCCCTTTGTTATCTCACTACATATTCACCTAGAACCGCATGTAAGATAATAAACAGGAAAATAAAGGTTTCCTTTGTCTCCGACCTCCTAAACTGTATTAAAAACAAATTCTGGAGCAAGCCTCCGATGGCCCTTGTGAAATTGCAGTGGCTGTTTTCATGATGACAACCGTACACGATATAAAAATAGAATGGGAATATTTCCTAGACCTGCACGCCCTCTCTGCAGTTCCGACCACTTGGACAGTAATTTGGTGTTCTCTGTACAAGCGTTATTGACAGCCTCTTGTTCACCAGAGAATTTTATCTTAGATGTTTTTTTCTTCTTATGAATTCTCTATATTTATTTCTCCTTTTGCAATTGTTTCAATTTCCTTTTATTCTCTGTACACCTAAGGACTTTCTATGTTTTCTGCATTGGAAATTTAAAACAAAATGCTGTTGCAACATGTCCTTCTAGTCTTAAATTCAGTTTGTATTCAAAATGTTTAAACATTTATTCCAAAAATACTTTTCGTTAAGCAGTTCTTTAATAAGAGAATCCAGTAGAATTTTAAAGGGTAAAATTTTATGTAATTAGTTGTAAGAACTGCTTTTGAAAGATCCGAAGGAAACAGCGATTCTCAAATAATAACCATTCGATTTCAGTTATTTTCTTTTAAACTGTAGATACCAAATTTAAAGATCCGCTACTCATTTTTAATTTCTATCGTTAAACTTTTGAAAAGAATGCTTAAGATTAATTCTTATGAATAGGCCAAATAAAAGTTTCAAAATTTCAAGTAATAAAATTAGCAATGCAAGCTTTTAAATACTTTTTATACCTATAACGATTGTAAAGGCAAATAATTTCTGAGAAGGACAGATTCCATGATTATATTATCTGTAAAGACTGTAATATTCTGAATGGATGAATAAAAATAACTATTGTTAATTATATAAATCTTTGTCTTAACATTATTATAATAAAGAAGTACAGTTGACCCACTACTGCTAGACATGATAACGTGTGATAACTGTATGTATGTATTTTATTTTATTTTCAATAATAAAAATCTTAAAATATGGCTTTCGTTTAAGAAATAGGGGTTTAAATAACATATGTGGGCAAGCATTTGGTAGTTTTAATATTTTTCCCAATTTGTAAAGATAATTTAGAAAATAAAAACAAAAGAAGACAAAAGAACTAGAATCCTTTCTTTTAGAATTGTCGTGCTGAAGACAGGAACCGATGGTAGCGCGCTCTTTCATAATACAACGGAACGCCCTTTTCATGTTCTACCTAGAATCGATCCACCCTCAAAATTAAGGCCGAACACTGGCAAATGATCCTGGAATCGGAAATATTTTACTGAAAGGATGGTGAAAGAATAAACACTCGGTAGTTAAGATGTTTTTCATGAACATCTGTTTGATTTCCAAGGTCCATACCAGTCATGCGCAATTATAATACTAATCTATCGAGTTGTACGCCTCAGAGTACCTCGCTAATTACTATGACTAATCTTTTAATTTAATTCAAGATATGAATATTTCACATTTTTTATGACAGATCATAAAAAGTGAATTAATCATACTAATTCATAATACTCCATGTATATATACATCCCGAGATATTTATAGCACGAAAAAAATACTCATATGCAGCACATAACAAACACCTCAAAGCGTGGGTGTGAATGTATAAATGTCTATATCGCTAATTTATAGAAAATATTATTTATGCAAACAAATACAGTATAGGAACAATCCTGAAAGAGTTGTCTTTCATCTTTCATCTTACCGCAATCGAACATAGTCCCTCATTTCTGAATTTGACCTAAATATTCCAAATTAATCCATTAGATTCTCCCTCAAAAAGCCACGTGCGGCCAACAGTTATATAAGGTCGAATATCGTGGAACATTAAAAAACAATCACCCAATCTGACGTGCTTGGGTCAGGTGTCACCTTTTGACCAATTAAAAGTCCAGCGCGCCCGTACTCAGGGCGTGAACCTGGGGTTTTCGCGGGACTTCTGTGTTCGGCTCTAGTCCGACAAGCATATAGTTTTGGGTTGCGGGATTTTCCCGTATGTCTGGCGATTTCTGGACGATGTGTCGAGATGCGTAGATCAGCGGTATTGTAATTTCGAGTAAACGATGTCCAGCAACATTTCCAAGAATAAAAAAACTGTACTATGACCAAACCGCCTCATCCTTTCTGGCGTCGGATTTTATTTGACTCTACATTGTGATTGCCTCCACTCGTCGACCACTTCCACTGTTTAATGCTCGGACGACTATAAATACTATGACTTCATAATGTGAATTGAGGTCTCCTACCTGATACCTGGATTAGTTCGAGTTCACCGGCCTGTTGAGCATCAGCCCGTCAAGGATATTACATACATACATACATATATATATATATATATATATATATATATATATATATATATATATATATATATATATATATATATATATGACAAGCATCGATTCACGCTCGGTATTCTAAAATGGTTTTGCAGTCTTTCATACTCATATAAGTCCTTGGCATCGTGGTAAGGCACTCCAACCCATTAAATACATGCAACAATGTAAATTTTCTTACGCTTATTCCTCCATTTCAGAGTTAAACCACTCCCCAATCTCATAATGAAAACCTGGCCGTCCGGCCATCTCAAAATACGGAACGCTTGAATACGCGTCCACTCTACACGCTTACATTCCCCGGTCTGACTGATTCTTTTCCCGCTAACTTGAAAAACGATCGCTAAATTCTGCTGAAACATGCAAGTTGAACCTCCTGGAATAATCCCTTCCCGCCTATTTCTTCAAGGCTGCTCAATTCTATTAATAGCTCTTCGCGTTATCCCCTCGCATACTTGCACTTGTCTTATTAATTGGGAATAGCACTGGAGATTGACGCCTTAAAAATCAGATTTGCTCAGAAAGCCCTCCTTTAAATTATTTTAACCATTCTACCCTCCCTAAAATAATCCCTTACACATACATATATATATATATATATATATATATATATATATATATATATATTGCAAAGGATTTCCCATCTAGGAAATAAATCCATTAGCCTTTAATATTTTCATGTTTTAATTGCACATCAAAATTAAAGATGTACAATCTATATTTTTTAAAAATACGAGAGTTCAATTGAAATACGATGATCCTAGACATTCCACCATTTTCATAGGAAGTCCACTTTCTAACTTGCTGCGTGAGTTCAGCTGCAGAGGAACAATAGTCTCTTTTTGAATAGGGCACTACAAGATCACTTGCGCATGCTTCAGGGTAAAGAGGGCGTCGTTACAATATATTTTCCTTAGTTAAAAATGTTTAACATACCTGCATATATAAACTGTGAAAAAAACACAACAGGTGCAGATATATGGCAAGGCAACTAATTATCAAACAAAGCTAAAATCTATACAGCCCCTTCACTCAACCAGTCTAATTCAATACGCGGGGGAAAAGAGGTTTGTTCTCAGGGGTGGTTTGATAGTTGGTCTGGGGAGGATGGGGGGGGAGGGCGAAGTGTTTATTTTGCGAGGGGTGCAGCCCAGTATTTTTTTGATGGAATGCATGAAAAATTTTATATTTATATATCTACCCGGGGAACGCCGGGCAATAATGCTTGTATATATATATATATATATATATATATATATATATATATATATATATATATATATATATAGATATATATATAGATATATATAAATATATATATATATATATATATATATATATATATATATATATATATATATATATATATATATATATATATAGATATATATATAGATATATATAAATATATATATATATATATATATATATATATATATATATATATATATATATATATATATATATATATATTTTTTTTTTTTGCCATTAATTGCATATATTGATCGTTGTATTTAATATGAATGTACTCCGTAGCGAAGTGCGGGTTTTCAGCTAGTCAATAGATAAAGGACATGTAGTATAGCTGTGTGTGCTGGGCAACGTAAGTAGTTCTCACGCGCTAATGCGTAAAAATCCGTCAAAATTAAAACATACATGACGAACTATGGCCAAAACGTAGTACGTCAAATAACGTTTAATAACTGTACAAAAACCCAGAAGATCAAATAAAATACCTTTGTCCATTGTGTTAGAATTTGGACACATTTTCAAAATATTTAAAGGTTTATTTCGCAGCATTTTTTATTAACAAGTTAACAAAGGGAGCAGATATAATCTACGAACTGTTAATGTCGTTTCACTAAACACATTTTACTCACATACATCGTATTTTGCTGGCGTATAAAATTTTTTCCTCTTCCTTGAATAATGTTTGAAATAGAGAACGAATTTTTTTTGTGAATACTACAGTTTACTTAAAAGCTATGTGAATAGACATAATATATAATTGGGAAAATTACGTAGTTACAAGTATTTCAACATAAATTTTTAGTTCAATTTGTCACCTTCGAAAACTTATTTATAAAATGTTTCTCTCTTTTCTATATTGTATGAAACAGAGAAAGATACTTTTTTGAATATCGCAGTTTACCTAAAAGGCATGTCAACATGCAAAATATATAATTGTGAAAATTCCCTAGTTAAAAGTATTTCAACTTAAATTTTAAGTTCAATTTTGCAGCTTCGGAAACTTATTTAGCGAGCATTAAAGTAATCATTGTAAAAGCTCCGAAGAAGTCCGTAATGCATCTAAAAATTTATGTCTGTCTTTGAGTGAATATATTTTTCATGGTTGAATCGTATGGTACTAAAAAAATCATAATACTGCCTACATATGTTTCGTTACATAATTTTTCCTATATAAGCTGAATATTAATACTTTGAAGTTTATATCTCTCACATAGCTACAAAAGTAAATTTTAAACATTATCCCTCTCACGCTGTAAAAATAATTTTACGGAAGATTGTACAAGATAGAGATTTGTTATCTATGGATTATATTTGCTTTCAGTGTTCACTTTACTTTATTTGCGAGTCTCGAAATCTGATAGCTGAACATACATTAAAATACAAACATATTTTTAATTTCAAGATTTTCAAGACTACTAATACTTTCAAGTTTGTATCTTTCTTTAAACTACCAAAGAAATTTTTTAACATTACCTTTCTTGCTCTAAAAATAATTTTGCAAAGTATTATACAAGATAGACATATATTATCTATAAATTATATTTCATCTTAGTATACACGCACTTCATTTGCGATTCTCGACGTCTGATAGCTGTACGCCAAGCTATCCTAAATTTAACATTTAGTATACAGCACAACTGATTTTTTTTACCGTTATGAATTTGATCATGGTACGTTATAATAACGAGAAAATGTCTAAAGTAATAGATCTCAAATAAAAGTTACAGATATGGTGCTACATCATGATCTCTTACTGATGTTTATAGCAACTCTTTTTTAAACAAGCTACTTTGAAAATCATAATTTACAATAGGGTTTGTCTTTCACTTGAGAAATTAGGAATGAGATCGAGACAGCAGTTTCATGCAACTTCTGTCACTTGACAAAAACTTATAACAGTTCAATAACAATAAAATATCTTCTCTTTGATTTCAAGATTATTGTTACTTACATTCCATAATCGTAAATGACAGATAAATAGCAGAATTAGTTTGTAATGAATTTAAAAGCCTCTAAAAAATAATGAAAAACATCAAAGTGTGTGTGTGGGGGGGGGGGGGTATTCTGGAAAAGTTTTTATCAGCCTTTTCCGAATTCTTTCCTTCAATTTAACACCGTTTAAACACACTCTTTTATGAACACCGTTTCTCAAAAACAAAAACAAAAGTATTTGTATACATTTGTCACTATGGCTATGTCGTAAATACCCATGAAGGTAAATTTAACTAATGATTACTGAACCTTAAATAATATTTATAATATGTGCTACATATTTCCAATAATTGTACAAAGTAAATAGGTAGTGGTTAAAACTGAAATAAAAGTTATGAATTCATGTTGAAAGTACCTAAGTTCAAAACAACGCTTTTCAAAGGTACTGAAAATTGCTTGCTGAGTATATTAAAATTATGATGTAACAGCAAACAAAAGCTTGGTTTGAGAAGAGAAAAATGTTAACGTTTAACGAAACAAAAACATTTTTTGAAAAAGGACGACAACCGCGATAAATGACGATGAAAAAATGTGTAACCCAGAGAAAGAAAGCTGGATTGATTGATATATTAATAAAGGAAAAAAATATAGAAAATACGTTAGCAGTTATTAAAATATGCTAATATAATAAAGGTAATATAAATAATCTAAGGTAATATTGTAAACCAAATTGAAAGAAGGTATTCAGTGCAGCGTTTCCCTTTTAATGCTAATTTAATTTTTTACCGTTAAAAGATATTAAAAATGTAAAAATAGAGCAAAATATAAAATAAACACAAAATCTGAAAACAGAATGAAAAGAATTCCAAAAACAGTTTCTTTAGGGGTGAACGTTATTGCTTAGTTCTATTTCGGATATGTTAATATTAAATTTGAATTCCTTATAGAGTATTATTTTCATATTTGTTTCTGAGAATAAAAATATTTCGCTCAAAATACAGCGCCTAAGTTTTAATCCTAAAAATAAATTTTCGCGGAAATGAGACTCTCTGAAGATTCACAGAAATTTGTTTAGAACCGCAACTAGATTCATAGGAGAAAAATAAAAAGAAAAAAGGCAAATTACATTTTTTTTCCTTTGTAGTGAATTTGTTTAACATATCTACGTTTTTTAAGACAATAAGGGTTCTGACATTAAATGTAATAATGCATATTTTTACTCTTAATGTCAGCAGTTGTAAATTGTGGATTTTCAATGTTTCTTAAGCTACTTCCATTTTAAAATGCCGCAACGTAATTAAGATTTATTTTTGTAGTTGAAAATGTTTTCTTTTTAAATATAAGTAAGAAATAGGACTAATTTTGACTATATACACTGCTTGGTAATTGAAAGGCTTTGCTTTTACAAATAGAAAAACAAAAAAGAAACACATAACAAATATTTTCTGGCTGAATGTTTAACGAGTTTTCTTTTTTCAACTTTAAAATATCATATACAATTTAGATGTGTGTGCATTTGCAGTATTTTATGAAATGTGTTCGAACAGTGCCCAAAAATATTTATACGAATTTTAATAAAATGAATGCAATGGGTGTGAGGACATTATTATACACGGAATAGATATCCTGACACATTACTAGATACCTTTACTCCGATAAACTACTTGCACTTGAGGTTTCCATTCTTTAACTTAAACGGGGCCATATATGTCCTGTCAGAGATGTTTCCTTTTGGAGAACTGTAACTAAAACAACACATAACAAAAACCGAATGTAAGTGACGTCACGAGGATAGGGAAGTAAGATCGATCTATTACAGGACGTCCGGGAACGCTACACAATACAATGGAACCGTAATAGAACAGCATCACTAAGAAATATTGAATATTCTCGCATGTTCCAAGCTGCTACTACCAATGCTAAAGCCCAAAATTTTTGGGGTGATATAATTAGTACTATGATTTCCCCTACAAGGGTTTTTTTTCACAAAGAAAGAACACATGTAAAATTCAAATATCACTACTACTGTGGGGATGAATTATCGTGCGTATTGGGACGTCACGCAGCTTTGGTGGATTATTAAAGACTAATGAGCACTTTGGAGAGATGAGTCTCGCTTTTCTTTTTGCCTATCGCTTTCTGTGAATTTTGTACTCAACCTCGGGAAACGTATATGTCAGACTGTGTACTTCCAACAGTTTTTTCGTAGCGTATGCATTATGGTACTTCACATATTTTCCAAATGGGCTAAATTACAAAAAAATGGGTCAAATCAAATGTCTGTTGGAACCCATCAGCAATGTGGCATTGCTACTATGTTTAGTTGATTGTGAGCCATACGGTCATCCTTTGCCGTAAGAGAACTTAATGAGCGGTACATACAATGTTATGCTGATTATATAAGGCTAAAAACAATAGTGACGAAACCATAGAATCTGGTACCAAATGCTAGAGTACATCCAAGTTACTCATTGTAGTACTAACAATTGTTTTCTCCAAAGCGATGTATCTCTTTGTTTCATAGCACATATGTGTGTGAGAATGAGTATTTGTTATTTTTTGTTTTTTAATTAGGTACTATTTATGAACTGAGAGGCCCAAATACCTGGAATCATCCCAACGTAAATAACCTTAATTATAGACTAAAGCTATAGTTGCAATATCGACAAAAGGACTGTTTCTAATTTGATTTCTTGCAGTTTATTAGAATGACAATGCATGCCATTTCAATAAAAACAAAAAATTATTTATCGGTATGTCTCCACCATTTGTCACTGTCAAACAAGCAAATGATGCATGGAATAATTACATATTTCAATATAAAAAAATGTTCCTAAAGATATTATAGTGCCTGAAACTTGGACAGTACAGTTCATATATATTTTTTAAACTTGTAATGCTTATTGAGTACTTGTAATTATCTAGTGCATTATTTGCTTCGTTGACAGGGACAAATGGTCAAGACATACCGATAAATAATTTTCAGTGTTGATAGAAATGATATGCTTCTTCATTCTAATATGCTGCAGGAAGTCAGATTAGAAACAAGCATTTTAGTCGATATTGCAAGTATGGCATTAGGCTATATTTAAAGTGATTTACTTAAATACTTAGTTTTGAAAATGCACACAATTTAACTTTTGACAAATCCATATAAGTGTACAATCATATATTTTGAAGAATATTTAGAAAAAGAACGATCCTACCATAGTATTTAATATATATATATATATATATATATATATATATATATATATATATATATATATATATATATATATATATATATATATTATAAAATGCATGAAACCGCTCTTTAAATAAAGAAATAAATCTAAAAAGCATTCTATACATTGTCAGCATTAGAACATATAACTTTTTTCTTTTGTTAACATCATTTCTACGTAATTAGTTTACGTCCTCCCCAATGAAAATCGTTTAGGCACAATTTTTTTTTTCGAATAAAAGCACAAAATGGAATCTATTCATAGCAGTGTGACCTCTTAGGCACCGGATTCGTAATCTTTGCAGAAGAATCTGAGTTTCTTTCGTCCGGAACCATGTGATCATAGATAGAAATGGATGACCTATTTATGGTCTGAATCACCGCCTTCTTGGTGTTCCGGAACGAATCGATTCACCCGCAATGTCAGTAGTGAGTATGAGGCTCAGTAGATAGTTAATAATTTTCCTTAGAGAAAATCCCAGAATGAATTTAATGTAAAGAAAGTGGACCAGGATTTTCTGCATTTTCGAAGAAATTAATTTTTATTGTTTTCATTGTTTGGAACATGTCAGTTCAAATAATATAATTCTGTAATAATGTTAGAGCATTGCGTTAAAGATGGAATAGTATATAGTTAAATTTTTGTAAATTTTAAATGTAACGTTACATTTAGGGGTTGTGCTGAAATTAAAATTGAAAGAAATAGGTATTTTTTTTCAAAATATAAGCACATTAATTTCATTATCTGTGTCTGAATATATATATATATATATATATATATATATATATATATATATATATATATATATATATATATATATATATCTGAGGCATTGAAAGGCAATGTAGTGGAAGTCAGTAAGTGGTGAACGTCCAAACCGTTTTACTGCAAAAACTACAAGAAATTCCACTATAAATTTAACAAATTGTAATTCATGTTAAATATTATAATATTGCAAATAATAATTATTTGCAATTCCATTATAAATTGAACATGGAGGTTACATTTTTGCATTCAAATAAAAAAAATTGAAAATGTGACTTACACCACTTTGTCTTTCACCTACTCATATATATACTCGTATATATATATTTATTTATTTATATGTAAATACATACATTTAAGAGTGTGTATTTCAAAGAATTCCTTATAGGAAATTTGCAAAATTTGGCTGTAATTTACTTAAAACTATATGGTTTTCTATGGCACAGAATATGTATATATATATATATATATATAAATATAAATATATATATATATATATATATATATATATATATATATATATATATATATATATACATATATATATACATATATATATATATATATATACATACATATATATATATATATATATATATACATATATATATACATATATATATATATATACATATATATATACATATATATATATATATATATATATATATATATACATATATATATATATATATATATATATATATATATATATATATATATATTTGTATATATATATATATATATATATATAAATGAGGTTTTATTTGTACATATCTACATATATATGTGTATGTGTTTTTATTGTTTTAACTGGTAAAACCATTTTAGTTCTTAGTTTAGATTCCTAATTGAAGTATATGTTTTAGAAATCTGTAGCGATAATACTGATATTAAATATAGATTGGTTCTACTTTTCAGTGACGTTAATCTAGTGTTACAATCAAAATTGTGAATGTGGATTGTGGATATTATTGTGACATTCAACAATGGTGGTGTTATATGAAATATCATACACAGAGTATTTTAACTAAACTTCCCGCTGCCATTTATTTTTTATTTACTAGCATCCGTAATTATTTTTGGGTAACTTCCTGGCAATGAAGTTCAAATTTCCACTGATTAATTAATCATTATATATCTAAAAATTCTAATTAATCTTTATAGTATTTTTTTAAACAAAAGTTTTCACTGTAGCGCAAGCCTTAATTTGCTTTCATTTCCCGGGGCTAAAGATTGAAAATGATCTTTCCTTATGGCCTGAAAGACCGCCTCTATTCTGTACTATTTGCGATCGATTTACTGCCATAGTTAGGGATAACAGAGAGACCTCATATCTCTACGAAAATAGTTATATCTAAATTGTGAAGTAGCCCTGTTGTTCTGGATTGCTTGAAGTACGAAGCATTTCGAAATTCTGGAAATTTGGATTAGAGAATGGGGTTAAAGAATTCCCAGAAACATCTTCTATTATGAGAGAACATTAAGTTAATATGTAGTACACCATAAACATTTTGATGGAGAAAATTTAGATGTGTATTCTGCGATGGAAGTAGTCTTTATAGGATACGAGTCATTTAATAATATAGGCTTTTTTTCTTTCTTTTTTAGCTATTTTCTATAAGTTTATTTTCTTCTCTTGAATATTTTATCGTGTTTAAAATCTCCCTCGATATACGAGGGTTGTATATAAAGTAATGGCAACAAACCCGGAAAACTTCTTTTAATGTAAGTACAAACAAAATTACATTACATTCCTTCAATATAATCACCAACAAAGTCATGTACCTTTTGCCAGATGTCAGGAAGCCATAGGATACCGTTGGCAAGGTATTGTGTGTTGAGTTCAGCTACGGAGGGCCCTAATGCTCGGATCACAGACGGCACGTCAGGAAAATCTGATGCCTCGACGGAGTTCTTTCAACTTAGGAAAGAGGTCGTGTCAGGGAGTACGGAGGGTGTTCCAATAACTCCCGGATACAGATGGTGCTGTAGCCACGGGCAACCTTGATTTTAATCCCCACCGCTGATAACCTTTTGTAAACATGGTTTAGAGCGATAGAGACGACACTTTTCACTTCAAAGTTACGCAGCAACTACCCCTTCTACTGGTTCTACGGTTTTATGTACTCTACACATCGACTACAGCTCCACCTCACTCCTCCTATATCCTGTTTGAGCATGACCGATGTTCTACGACTATCTGGGTGACGTTTCCACTACTTTATTTACAAGCCTCGTATGAAGAAGCTGCTTCAAGTAACTACTGTGTCTGAATTTGTAATAAATCGTGTGGATGTGTAGCCTTATGAATCTACTGTTTATTTAATAAAAGTGTCCATGAATTTTATTTTATATTATCAGCTGGATTAACGTTGATTTATGATTCTAACATAAACACGATTAATTCTCCTACATACTTAAAAAGTCTTCTATAAACGTTGAAATGTATGGTTATCGATTCACAATGTCTAAAATAGCTACCCTAAGAAATCTATGTATAATAATCTACATACGGAAATAAGTGTGTGTATATATATATACTTATCTTTCTCTCTCTCTCTCTCTCTCTCTATATATATATATATATATATGTGTGTGTGTGTACACACCTTATATGCGCATGTGTAACTATATATTACGCATTCTATATATCTCTAAATGTAGTTTCTTCAATAAAAATGCTGCATGCAGTGCAGGGCAGTAAGTATCAACTAACGTGGACAGAATTACAGAATAAACTTGGTACACAAGTAGATAATTTTTTCAAAAAACATCTCCTCATCCACACAGATAATTACACGAAAATAAAGCATCATATCAAGGGAATGATTAATACATTGTTCATTTCTTCATATAAAATTTCAGTGCCCATATTATATTAGAAGTGTTATTAATCTCACTTTTAGTAAAGCTCTAAATAGCTACATCACTATCTCATTTAGCCAATCCAATTTTTTCAAAGTTACCAATCTTTTTCAAAAGATACAAAAAGATATTACATACATCTACACCAACATTTATTCCTCTTTTAAAAGAAATAGCATACAATGATGAATATTCCTCCAAGTAATCCAATAAGATGCAGTCAAACACGAGAGCCTATTCTCGCAATAATGACCATTTATAGTGAAAACGCCCTAAATTCCAGTAGTTACGACATGATTCCGAATCACTAGAGTTTTGGTCATGTCCTCCGATAAAGACCTATCTAATTTCTTTCCAGATAAATTATCGTTTATACCAGAAACTTGTTATCACACTGCAAAATTAAAAGGTCAGATAGTACTGCTATACTTAACTTGTTTCATGTCTTAAACAAATGCTCGTATGGGTTGTGGATGTCTGTATGTGTATATATATATATATATATATATATATATATATATATATATATATATATATATATATATATATATATATATATATATATATATCGTGGGTGTTCAGTAAAAAGGGCGAATTCCTTTAGATATTTACATACATATTCGAACATTTTACAGAACACCGACGATATATATATATATATATATATATATATATATATATATATATATATATATATATATATATAAGTTATACCAAAAAAGCATTTCTCATTATATAACTTAATTTGTCCGTTAATTTACCAATTTTACCAACCCTTTTTAAACTTTTCGCAATTTTTATATTTATTCTCAGGTGAACTCTGACTTAAATATGACCCGTAAGAAAAAAACCAGCATAGCAGTTTTAGACTACACACCAAACCTTGTAAGGCAAATCGCATCTTGGATATTTACTGACCTATTGACAATTATGACCATAGGAAGTTTCCACTTTGTTTATTTGGGTTATGAAGTGATTTATAATTGTGTTTTTACATTTACTCTCTTCAGTATCCCTTGTCAGGGGAAGATTTCCTCCTTCTCATTCTTAGTAATGCTGTAGAAAAATTATCTTAGTATATGGAAAACACTGCATCTTATTTAAGTTTGATGATTTCAAACCTATGATTACAACTTTAAGATGTGTTTCCAGTATTATTATCAATATAACACTAACTAATACACACACACTCACACTCACACACAAACACAAACACAAACAAACAAACACACACACACACACACACATATATATATATATATATATATATATATATATATATATTTATTTATTTATATAATTAAACGTTAGATATATTCGTACCCTTCTGATAAATTAGTTTCGCAACCGAATATTATATTTCGATATCGAGCAAAAGGTTTTGACGTGTTTAATATATTTTGCGATTATACGAAACATTTTCTACTGACTGAGGTATGGGTTTTAATAATATTAAAATCCCATCAGCAGTTTAGGTCATTTGAGTAGAATTATTTTGATCTTTTACATGGGACATGAAAGTACTGAACACAATTTGATGTAAATTAACTTATATTAAATACATCTTGATAACCCCAATATATCTTATTAAATTTTATTATCCAGGTAACACATAACATTTTTATTTCTAGTGCAATAATTTACGAGATTTACTGCTTATGATTTAAACATTTTCTTTCTGTTGTGTTATGCTTCTACAAATACAGGGAAACCAGCGATTATCTTATGAAATTTATTATTAATGTGTACTAGAAATTATCACGGTTATGTTCATTTTATGGTAGAATTAATATTTTTGTTTTAAGACTTTATTTTATGATTAATATTTTAAATTTAGTCTTTTATGTCAGTATTAACATTTTTATTTTAGAATTTTATGCTACCGTAAATATTTTTATGTAAGAATTTTACGCGTCGTAAAATTACAAGAATCTTTTGCCTGTAAAATCGCATCCAGAAATTAAAAACTTGTCAACTCTTCACACTTTATTTTAAGTACTGCTCAGCAGTTTCAGTTTTACTGCATTTGTTCGCAAAATTTAGACATTATATTTTAGAAGTTCCTACATATTTTCAAAATTAGATATATATATATACCATCATATTTTTAAAAAAATTATGCCAAAATTTTATGTTTAATGTGACATTTCTGTTAATTAAATTTCCTGGAACGTGAAGCATTAACTACTTAAAGATTTTAGGAAAGTAATTTCCAAAAGTTTCGTAGTTAAATTATATTTCTCAATATATTTCCGCTGATTGATCATTAAGCCTAAAGTATTAGAGGCTAAACTAGGAAGGAAAAAAAATGAAACAGTCATCGCACTTCCCTAAATTCGACTTTAATGTAAAATTTCAAATTATTTCCCCGTTAAATCTTAAGAAAATACTCTTTCAGAGAAACCTTTGCTTTTAAAATAATTAATTTTTTTAATAACTGCGAATGTTTCCCGATTCAGGCTGCCATTTTTTCTCCTATCATAAATGTCAGGAATAAAGAATAATGCTCCAAAAAATATCTTATTTTCCGTTTAAAAAAAAGGATTATGTTTCTCTGGTTGAACATTTTTTTGTGTGTGTCTGTGTGCTATCTCAAATATGAAGATCTTAAATTCCCACTAGGCTTTTTTTTTCTGGACTCAAAATATCAAAATTTCGCGACAAGGATTAAAATTATGTGTATTTTTTCTTCATTAAAATTGGACTTTTTCCTCTGTACTTAAGTTCTTATGTAAGCTGAATAATTGGAACTTTCAAAATATTCTAGAAATCAATTAAAAATCTCGTTAATTCTGATACTGAGATACTAAGCGTTTTCTGCGACTGGATGCATGCAAGAAAGAACCATCATATGTCGCACCGACTGATCTTAATGATACGCGTTCCCTGGAGAGCCACATATAATTTAAACAGCGGCATAAAGGGATGTCACTAGACCAAATCGACACTCACTAATTAGTAATTGAAAGAAGAGTCTGAGAGATTTAATGAATTAAATGAAAAGTACCGACATTGTCCCGGTTTTAGGTTGAAAAATTTTAACTTTCCTCGTTACCATCATTATGGTGATTGCAACTGACACCTAAACTATATGCGCTGAAATATGTTATGTTTTATACTTATTTGAACAGGAGAATAAACTCTTCTCTCTTGAGAAATTTAGATTAGGAAGATGTGTTAGCGGCAAGTTGTGGGGGATATTTGGAAAAAGTTCACTTTTCTCTCAACCACCAATATGGTGGTTGCAACTGACACCTAAGCCATACGTGTTTTAGTATATTATGCTTTATACCTATCTCAACAGGATAATAAGCTTTTTTCTTTCATCAAATTTGGATTAGGAAAATGTATTAGTGTTAAGTTACGTGGGATATTTGAAAAATTATTAACTTTTCTCTCGCAACCACCAATATGGTGGATAATATTGACATCAAAACCAGATGTGTTGTTAATATCTATCTGAGCAGGAAAATAAATTTTTCTCTCTCGTCAAATTTTGATTAGGAAAATATATTAGCGGTATGTTACGTGGGATATTTGAAAAATATTTACTTTTCTCTCGCAACTACCAATATGGAGAATAAAACTGACACCAAAACCAGATGCGTTGCAATATCTGAGCAGGAAAATAAACTTTTCTCTCTTGTCAAATTTGTATTAGGAAAATATATTAGCGGTATGTTACGTGGGATATTTGAAAAATTATTAACTACTCTCAGTCAACCACCAAAGTGGTGGTTGCAACTGACACCTAAACCATATGCGTTTTAATATATTGTGCTTTATACCTATCTGAGCAGGAAAATAAACTTTTCTGTCTCGTCAAATTATGATTAGGAAAATATATTAGCGGTACGTTACGTGGGATATTTGAAAAATATTAACTTTTCTCTCGCAACCACAAATATAGTGGTTTCAACTGACATATAAACTAGATGCGTTGTAATAAGTTGATGTTTTATACCTGTATGAAACGGGAAATAAGCTGTTATGTCTTGACAAATCTGAATTAGTAAAATATGTTAGCGCTAAGTAATGTGGAATATTTGAAATGAACAAATGTCACCTTACAGAAATGTGTCAAAATCTCTGTGCCTCTGGGGCAAATGAAGAATAAATTATATTTAATAAAACATTTTCAATATTAATATAACTTCTTTCCGTTATAAATACACAAAGTTATTTTGTCAGCTGTAAAACAGAAGTTGAATTATTAGGTCGGTCAAAAAGTTCGATCGGTTTTTAGTAAGATACCTGTAGTAACGCTTAGTTGTCTTGAACGTCATTCGAAAGAATTTTGTTATATTGGGCTGTGACAGCTGTCCTATCAGCGTGCGTGCATTTAAAACAGAAACTTATGAAAATTGGGGAATTTTCGTATAGCCATTTTAATATTCAAGATGTGGAGAAAAACATTTTCGACCTATTATGCTTTATTTTTTCAAGAAAGCCGTTGAACAATGCGTGCCACGTGTGGTCGCGCATTATCCTGTTGAAATATGGCTGTGGGCAAGCCCTGAAGGTAAGGAAGGACAACTGGCTCCAACACCTCGGAGATGTAGCGCTGGCTGTTTAAAGTACCGGCAATGCGTACTAGAGGTGTGCGAGAGTGATATCCAATACCGCCCCATACCATAATACCCGGTGCAGGACCAGTGTGGCGGTGCATAACGCAGCTGTTCAGCATCCTCTCTTCACGGTGTCTCCAGACTCAAATGCGACCATCGTGGTGTTGCAGACAGAAGCGTGACTCGTCAGTAAAGACAATTTCATTCCATTCTGCGTCCACATCCTTTTGTCATCGACCTTTGGCGGCGGAGACGTCTGTGGTTCTGCGTCAAGGGTAGACAAAGCAATGGACGTCTTGCGGACAGACCACTCTGCTGTAAACGGCGTCGAATGGTACGCGCAGACACTGGATGATGCGTTACAGATTGCATGTGCTGTGCTATGGTTCGTGATGTGACTGAGCGATCCGTCACTGCCATGCGCACAATTTGCCTGTCATCACGTGAAGTGGTGCGCTGAGGTGGATGCGATCGAACACGCCGGTCCGTCGTACCCTCCTGCATCCAACGATCACATATCCGCATTACAGTTGTTTGGTTTCGTCCAACACGACTACCGATTTCCCTGAAAGATAATCCACAATCTCGGTAGGCCACTATCCTTCCTCTGTCGAACTAGGATACTTGATCAAAAGATGATCGCTGTTTTCGACGAGGCATAATTGATCGTTTTATTGAAAAAACCACAAGAAAAACACAATTGCCGAACTTGAAATCGTCGAAATCTCCAAGCCTTAAATAGCGCTTTGAAGTGGCGCCACAGGCGCGCGTGATGTGCGTCTTCGCTGAAATTATAATCATTTGCATATCTCACCTCCGCTAATGCATGTTGTAAATTTCATGTTATTTGCATGTTTCCTTCAGGGTGTTGCATTTACAGTGGCCAGCAGTGTAAAAAACGCAACTAAAAAGGAAAAACAGATTTGTTCAATGTTAGTTTTGCGAACATGGAGTTATGAATTTGCTTGAAAGTTTTCAGATGGAACTCGAACAAAAAAAGTGAACATGTTGTTCATTTAAGTTATTTGGGAAAACTAAGTATGTGTCTTTTATATTTACTTAAAAACCGAACTAACTTTTGGGCCATCTCAATTTTTGCTTGATTTTTCAAGACCTTTTCATTTATGAAAAGAGGAATACTGACTTTGGGGAAAGAAACTGCATTCAAATATAGCATTTTTATTTGGATGATTGTATAGATTGTGGCAGATTGGACTCTCACATTTCGAAGGGTTATAAAAAACTAACGAAATAATTTACAGAAGAAAGCTTTATATTATCGAAAAATTCAAACAATCTATTTTTTCCAATAGGTTTGAAAAATAATATCACTCAAGTGTCGTCCGTTATTTGGGATGCACTGCCGAATCCGTTCTCTAAACTTTTTCCTTCATATAGTTGGTTATCTCTGGGGGAATTGAAGCAATTTCCTCTCAAATAGCGAACTCACTGATTCATATTTTCAGGTAATCTAGTGTTCCACTTGGTTTGCTTAGTAATGCAGACACTCTTGCTCACACGTTTGGATTTCTTTTTCGATCAGGAACGGCATCAGTTACATAGTGGCGAAGTGCGTCCTAGATGCCCTCTGTGGCACGGTTGCAGAATAGTTGTTTTTAAAAAACGCCTGGATAATGAAACCTCGATGATCACCGGACCACCGAATGGTGCCTACTGACAACTCGAAAATTAGCCAGAAATGTTGCCACATTATCCCCACCACTCCCTCAGCAGTGACCTTCAGAAATGTGGGAGTCTATTATGCTGCACCCTGTAAAATTGATCAGGAATATGGCACACTTATTTAAAGGAAAAAGAGCTCCTTGGCAAAGACCAAGAAGCTAGATTCAATTTATAATCCCCTCTATAATCCAATTTTTAAGAGAGAAAAGTTATGAATGGTAGCAGATAATAAGATACATTCGACGAAAATTAAGAGACCTAGAATCAACATATGGGGCCCATCTCTTTGTGAGGAAAAATTAGAGCCTGATCAGCTAACATGGAATAAATAATTGCAGTTCATCTTCAAAACAGAGAGAATAAGTTGTGATTATTTTTGTGGACAATTGGCAATCTATCATAAACTTTCTGACATAAGCAAAGGAATTAACAAACTTTTCCATATTTCCAATTGTGTCAAAGGAAAACGGCACACGGAATGTGTTCCTAAGAAAAGGGAAGCAAATTTTACGTTTTCAATTCCACGCAGGTGCCCTACTGGAAAAGCAGTTTAAACACTTTTTTACGCTAGTTGACACTAGTTGTAGTATAGATTTTCGAGAGCTGCTTGAATGTTTCTTTTAATTCACATCATGGTACCACCATTCAGAGGATACAATAACAGCCCGGAATGCCAAATTTAGGGAGTTAATTTCTTTCCTTCCGTAAAGTCAATCTTATATCGTATATATGAAGGGACGTAATCGTATATATATGAATGGATATGGTATGGGAAATCGGGATTTAAAAACAACTTATTACTTAATGGATGATAAATCATAAAAATTGAGAAAATCACAAGAAGAAAAAAGAAGAGGTAAACAAAATATATCTACTTAATTTTTCTCTCAGCTACTCAAGTGCTTAGTTTTACCAAAAGAACGAAAAACTATATTTTTCTAATGTTTGTTTTATTTTCTTCAATGAAGTATTAGTTTGAAATAATTGAAAAAAATATATATATTATAATACTAAACGTTTAAAATAATTAAATAACATAATATATATATTTCTTTATATATAGTATAAATAAATAAATATATATATATATATATATATATGTATGTATGTAAAATTCCTCTCCCTTTCTTTTCGTTAAACTTCTGGATGAAAGATGTAAACGGATGACCCCCTTTATCGTCTTCGGTTCCGCCTTTGTCGTGTTTCACCTGCGATCGATTGATCGTGATCCTCGGAAACGGATTGTTCTTTTTACTTTAGACGACCGCGTGTTAATGGCCAGAGGACTTTGAATCTGGCACATGCGACAAATGAGTCAACAAGGTACGAGTAACACAAAAAATCTTTATAAATATATAAATATGTATACCTTTATATCTAGGATGTTTGTATATTACCTACACACACACACACACACACACACAGACACACACACACACACATATATATATATATATATATATATATATATATATATATATATATATATATATATATATATATATATATATATATATATATATATATATATATATATATATATATATATATATATATATATATATAAATATATATATATATATATATATATATATATATATATATATATATATATATATATATATATATATATATATATATATATATATATATATATATATATGTGTGTGTGTGTGTGTGTGTGTGTGTGTACATATTATTTCCAAAGGCAATTATTACAGGACAACAAATATCAAAAAGACAAAAATACAAGGGCAAGATAGAAAAATGATATCATTTATTCCATCAACTGATGTCTGGCAATCCAATAGCGCTCCCATAAAAAAACTAGAGCTAGAGCAGGGCAAGAAGCAAGGTGAAGCATGTCCATTTCTTCCTGGTTATCACACAGGAGACAAAGAGGGTCGGGAGCCAAGTTAATTCTGTGGAAGAGCTTGCGAAGGCAACCATGGCCAGAAAAAAGCCGTAGCATTGCCCCAGATTTATATCTAGTCTACTCAATAATATCATGGACATGGACATACCAGTATTTGTGATCGCTTCTAGCAGCAACAACCTGTGAGAAGGAACACCTGAGGGTCTTTTTGACTATTGTCTTGATGGAATGGTAGGCCAAATCCTGGTTGTTTAGATGTAAAATAGAAGCCCCCTTTTTCGCTAGGAAGTCAGCAGCCTCGTCCCTCACGATTCCGTAGTGGGCCGGGATCAACAGCAAGACAACTGTTTTATTATGATTCGGCAACCATTCCAGAAGGTTAACACAGTCATCAGTATCTTTGGATCGAGAGAAAAATGGAGAGTTAATAGCCTGAAGAGCTGCTCTTGACTTTGAGAGAATCACCACTCTTGAGAAACGCTCTATTCGGCTCTGAAGTTGGATAAGAGCCAAACGGATAGCTGAGATTTCACCATCAAAAGCTGACACATAATTACAGGAGAGTAGAATGAGAACAGCTCATACAATGAACACCGGTTCCAACGTTGACACAATCATTTGTTCTAGAGCCTCTGTATAGACCCTGAGCTAATGTGAAACGGGGTAGAGGGTATTTATAGTTTCGTATGCCACTGATCTTAGGATTATATATATATATATATATATATATATATATATATATTTATATACAGGTGGTTATCAAATAATGTAAACGCATCAATATTAGTGGTGTTTATGGAAGTGCTTCGTATTCCTTATAAAACATGTTTATGGACCAATATTTTTTTATAGAATATAGTGTTTACATTTTTTACTCTAAAGTAGCAGTAATGAATCTATGGGCATCAGGCTCTTTAGGGGATACCGTAAGATGTCAAACCTTGTAGACCGTGCAGAAGCGCAAATTGTTGAAGCGCGTTTAATTGGAGCATCTATTACAACAGCCCCCATGGGTTTGCTTGTTTACCGAGCTCGGAAGACATGATGGCCTATCGGAAGTCATGATGGCATACAGAGTTCACGGAAAGATATCCTCTGTGAAACAGAATAGTGGACGAAAGGGGAAGCTAAGTGAAAGAGACTGACTGATGTTGAAGCGGACTGTGACATAAAAAAAGAAGACAACTGCAGCCAAAGTGACCGTAGAGCTCCATCTGAATCTGCAGGCTCCAGTACCAGTCATTACAGGCAAGAGAAAACTTCAAAAACAAAACATTTACGGCAGAGTAGTAATTCCCAAGCCACTTGTAACAGATGTGAAAATAAACCGTCCTCTACAGTAGTGCCAAGAGCACAAATCCTGGTCGAGTGATACGTTGAAATATGACATTTGGTTAGACGAATCATTGTTCACTTTGTCCCCTGCAAGAGGACGTGTGTATGTCTGAAAAGACCTACACAAGCGTATTATCATGCTTGCCTCATGCTCACTGTCATACATGAAGAGGAAATTTCTTAAGGTTTCGGCGGCCATCTCATGGTTTTCAAAAGGGATCTATTGTAACCTCGAAAGGGATATTGACTCGGAAGGACTATGTCGAACTTTTAGCCGACCAGATCAATCCTATGGTGCAAAAATTGTTTCCTGCAAGAGATGGCGTTCTCCATAATGATAATGCTCTGATCCATGCCGCTAGAAGTGTCAAATCGTGGTTTGAGGAACATAAAAACCAAGTCAAACACCTTATCTGGCCCTCACAGTCCTTAAACCTCAATATCACCGAACTGCTGTTTCAGGGAACTGAGTCAGGTTCTGTTTTAGGGAACTGAGTCAGGAATCAATATCCAGCAATAGCATCTCTACAGGATCATTGACAATTTATCCATAAAGAATTTTATAATATTCCCTTAACCACTCTTCATGACTTGCATAATTCACTTTCTTAATGAATCCAGGAGGTATTAAATGCCGTAGATGGTCCTATGACATGTTAATAAAGAATTTCATGTTTCTCCTAAGTGTTTCCATTATTTTGATAACCACCTGTATATATATATATATAAGAAATAGTTGAAAGAGAAAACCAGTATGAGCACTAAAGCTACTTGCAGCCAGGAACTAAAAACATGAAAAGATAAGTATGAAAGAGGTTTTAGACAGCATCTCTTCGTCAGCGGTGTCAATACTGTCTAAAAACCAATGGATTGTTTCGATAAGTATGATGTATACAATAATATATATCTATATATATAAAAGAGCTTGTCTGTTTGTTTGTCCGCTATAGAATCATAGACTGTTTCACCCACCGGGACCAAATTCGGCACAATTAATGTTTTGGACCCGAGAAACTTAAATCAGGAAAAACGAACTTTGGGGCTCAATTAGTTTTTTTTAATTAATTTTTTAATGTTTTTTGTGCCCGATAGAGGTGCGTTTCCTCCTTGTGGATTTCCCTCAACCAGCTGCGTTAAGAGGGGTGTTTTGAGGATGACGGAGGGGGGTGAAATTCCAATGCGCGGGAGAAAGAGGGTTGGGAATGACCTTTGGCTCCCCAGATAAACACAACTTTCCTGGCTCTGCTATGTGTTGCAGTAATGGGAAAGTACAATTGCCTACAATTCAAGAACCACCCGAGCCTTTGAAAACATTACTCACAGGTATTACATCTGATTCAAAACATTTCTTACAAAACATACAAGCTTAAGGAAAAAGACTTCATGGGGAATCAAGCCTTACTTTGATTAAAATAAAAGGGATAACGCATCTTGCACTTTACCTCTTGGGTGAAATGGAAAAAAGTGCGTTTTTAAGGGAAAAATAAGAAAATAAAGGCAAATGTAGATTATAAAACTTATTTCTTATTAAACAGTGGATCAAAAAAATCTAATTAACTCTAATTGAACAGTATCTAACAAATATAATTTAACAGTAAACTTATTCAATCCAAACGTGCGAATCACGCAACACGGTGTTATTAATTCTCAATAAAATCAGACGAAGGTCCGCAGGCTCAAAGTTTCTTTCTTTCTTATTGTTTGTATATAATTTCAGTAGAAACGCGCTAAGCGCATTCTGTCTGGCCAGATGAACATGAAGAGCGGGAGTGCAGCCCAGTATTTTTTTGATGGAATGCATGAAATATTTTATATCTATATATCTACCCGGGCAACACCGGGCAATAATGCTTGTATATATATATATATATATATATATATATAATCCAAAATATGTTAAAAACTCGAATCACAATCTTCAATGTAATGGAAAAAATATATAATTTTATGAAGTCCTCGAAAATAGCTTTTTAGAAGGATATTTTCCTTTACCCACGAGGATATCAGGAAAAAATTAATGAGCGTGATCATCCATCTACTTTTCTCGACGTCTGAGTAAACGATATAAAAGTATGGCTCTCCTTATAGTCTTTTATTCCGCCCTTGCCATGTTTCACCTGCAATCGATTCATGGCAGGCTATTGAAATGTAATGACCACTATCCCTTCCTACGTACGGTGGGAGTTAATCTGCTATAAAATGACCGGTAAATAAATTGAGTGTATTCGATAAATTAAGTCAAGAAGGGTTTTTGAGAGACCGTTCAAAAATCATTAGCAAATAGTAGGATTCTTATCCCAATATGTAATTCATTTGTTATTAAAAATGAAATGGATGCATAATGCGTTTAACAAAACTTAATTAACAAGAACTTGACGAAATTTATCAAAACACGAGGGATCTTAAAATCATTTATGGGAATTCAAACAATAGATTGCAGTTTCAAAATTTCGTAACGGAAAGAAATCAAAAATTTTGAATTGCTTGAGACTTTATAATTGAACTTGTTGGTTTTCCGGCATAGCCCGGGTATTCGATCATTTTGGACAGTGTATTATTCACCCTATCTCACCCCTATGACGATGGAGCTGAAGTTGGACTTAAACGGCATCGGGAGCGTCACCATAAATCTCAGCGACTCCGAAAACTTTCGGATTCCACACTAATCTCGGGGGTTTGTGTCACCAATTCCCGCCCCCAACTCCTAAGGGTGTACTAAACTTTGCCTTAAATGTTATCCGGACTGTCACCAATTAGCTGAGTGAACCCGAAAACTATGGATTCGCCACTGCTCTCGGTCATTTTGGATATTTTATTTTCCCCATTCTCACCCCCCATGCCAATGAGGACTGAACTTGCACTTAAATGACATCGGGAGTGTCATTATTCCTCTCAGCGACCCCCAAAACTATGGATTTCATACTCATATCAGTCGTTTTCGATTATTTTTACATGTCAACCCATTTTACTCCTACCCCTAGGGGTGCTAGGTTCGCCTTACCCTACATTGTTTTTTTTTTCCAGATTGTAAATCATATGTGTATCAAGTTTGGTTGAAATTGCTCCAGGTGTTCCTGAGTTATACTGATCATACGTACGTACATACACGCATACGTTTATATATATATATATATATATATATGTACACTAGCTGAACACCCGTGCTTCGCTACGGAGTACGTTCAGATTAAATACAACGGTCAATGTAAGCAATTAATGCCCCAAAAAAATATTTATTAAAAAATCGCAACAGATATTTTTATATACAAAATAATGTAGAAGCCAATATTCAAATTAAATACAACGGTCAATGTATGCAATTAATATATGTGTTAATATCCATAAAACATACTTATTTGAATTAAATTCTTAAAAAAACTTCCATCTCAATTAGTCAAGTGGTTAAATTTTATCTTTTATCGTGTTTTAATATTTTTTGTCAATTTATTTCGTTGTTATGCACGTGACGATAAATTAATTTAAAGTATCAGAAAAGGAAAAGAAACCACGTGATCAGCCTTTAATTAATTAAATTCTAAACATTAATCTTTAAAAATTCACCAAAAAGCAGAAAATGGAGATAAAGATTAGAAAAACATTTCATTTTAAAGGAATTTTTACGATCTTTCTAGTGATATACATTTTATAACCCTCAAATTCTTATTTTAAATGCAAACTTTTAAAAAAATGTTACGAAAACAGCTTAAAAATTTAATGTAAAAAAATCTAAGAAAAATTTTTCAAAAATCTTTCTCAGTGCACCCCTGCACCATAAGAAGAATCGCCATGCAAAATTTCAGCCCTTTAGGTCCAGCGGTTTGGTCTGTGCGTTATCTGTCAGTCAGTTAGTCAGTCAGTTACGGAACTGTTTTATGTATATAGACTAGCTGAAAACCCGCACCTCGCTACGGAGTACATTCAAATTAAATACAACGGTCAATGTATGTAATTAATGCCAAATATATATATATATATATATATATATATATATATATATATATATATATATATTTATATTTATATTTATATATTTATTTACAATAAATACGACGATCAATATATACAATTGATATAATATATATATATATATATATATATATATATATATATATACATACATATTTATACAAAAATCGTAAGGGATATTTTTATAGACAAAATAATGTAGAAGAAAATATTCAAATTAAATGTAGGAGGACATACTAAAGAATATAGCACAGTTAATATAGTACAGTTTGAGGAATATAATATCTTTTACGGTATTTTAATATTTTTTTGGAAAATGTCCAATCGTCTGCCTCATTGGCAAAAAAAATTTTTTTTTGTCTATTTAGTTGTTATGCACGTGACGATAAATTTATTTAAAGTACCAGAAAAGGAAACCACGTAATCAGCATTTAATAAATTAAATTCTAAAAATTTATCTTTAAAAATTCCCCAAAAATTCAAAAATGAAGTAAAGATTCGAAAAAGATCTCAATTTAAAGTAATTTTTATGATCTTTCTCGTGATATAAATTTTATAACCCTCAAATTATTATTTTAAATGCAAACTTTAAAAAAAAGTTACGAAAACAGCTTAAAAATTTTATTTAAAAAATCTAAGAAGAATTTCTCAAAAATCTTTCTTGGTGCACCTCTACACTATAAGAAGAATTGCCATGCAAAATTTCGGCTCTTTTGGTCCAGCGGTTTGGACTGTGCGTTGTATGTGAGTCAGTCAATCAGTCAGTCACTTACGGAACTGTTTTATATATATAGATTACAACAGCTATACTGTTCAGTTAAATTATATCTAGTAGGATGTATTTTATAAACTTTATCAATAAATAATCATCCGTTTACATTCACTAAATTTCTAGTATGACCATCTGTATTCATATAGAAACATAGGAATTGCATGCGATGGGAATCAATTCCTTTCCTTTGTACGATGGGAGTTAATCAGCTATAAAATTACCAATAAATGAATTGGGTGTATTTGATAAATTAGGAGGGTTTTGTGGAGACCATTGAAAAATCATTAGCAGATGGTGGGATACTTCGAGTATAACTTATTCAAATATTTTTAATTAATTTGTCTTAAGATTGAATGAATGAATGCTACATTAATTTTAAAAAATTCGAAGGAAATTAAGATATTTTATAAGGGACGCCAGAATGAAAGTCGCACTGCCGTTATTGCGCCCTCGTTTTAAGATACAGAAGACTACGCATGCCCCTATAGAGGGCGCTGAGTGCTGGGAAGGCATGCCATATCGTCAAATTAGGACAGATGCATGTATGATAGCGTAGAAGCAAGGTGAACGGTATCGTTCGTTTCACGGATGCCTCCAAACGTTGTCAACGTGCAGTCGTACAATTTTTAAAGGCGGAAAATACTAGAGCTGGAGAAATTTATCTTCGCATGCAAAATGTGTATGGCACAGAGTGTATGTTACGCAGATCAGTGTTCAAATGGTGTAGCGATTTTCGTAATGGACGAAGCAGTATAGACGACAGGGCACGACCAGGTCAAGCGTATGTGGTTATCACCCAGGACGCAATTGCAGCTGTGGACAGTCTCATGAGCAATAATAGGCGAATCACCACTCCCTAGATAGCGGATGGAATGTCTATGAGCGTAGGAAGTGTTCATACAATTCTGCATGGTTCCACTGGTTGCACTGCCAACTCCGGAGTGTTACTCCGGAGTAGTTCTCCCAGTGTATCCATCATCTCGTGAACCTCTGGAACACATGTTTCAACCTCCAAGGCAATTATGTGTAGCATATATGTTTTTTATGCATTTCTTTTTATTTTGTATACTAACTTACAGCAATACCATTAATACCAGTCACACCGACTGTAGTTCCACTTTCATTTGGGCGACCCATATATTTATGAATTTAAACAGTTTATTGCAATTGCCTGATTTTGAAATAGAAAAAAGAAAAAGTAAAAAATTTTTAACTGCCTGACACTTTTTGATAGAATATTACGACTTTTGTACATATCAGTAAAATTATATCTAGTAGCATGTATTCGTCAAATTATTGAATTTTCAATAAGTGGAGTAGTTTGGGTTGCACGTTTTTATAAAGTACAGTGGACGCTCGTTAATTCGAACTTGGTTAAATCGAACTTTCAGTTAATTCGAACTAATCCAAAGGCCCCAAAAAACTTGTATTGGGATTAATGTTAAAAATATCTCATTAATTCGAACTAAATTTTTATCACTTCGGTTAATTCGAACTAAAAATTTGACAAATTAAATTTCTTTTTCCTCGTTTAACGGAGAAAATACACACTGTATTTATTATTTTGTGTGTCAAAATTATCTGTATTTCTTTTCTGTGTAAAGAGGTACATGCCTGCATTCCTAGACTATTGCATTTCCACTAAACGTTAGTGGCTATTGTATTTTCGTCTAGATTGTGGTGAAAATTACAACATTACTCTGCTGACAGCTATAAATGATCTATACGCCTCATGCGATGATGTTAAAGAAAGTACAATTAGTAATTGGTTTTGTCATGCTAAATTCATGCACGCCGAAGAGAACAACCCTATCGAAGAATGTGACGATATTGATACAGATTTTCCTGAATTCAAAACATTTAACGGGGATAACGTTACTTTTTCTGATCATGTAAAGATAGATGAAGAAGTGGAAGTCTGTGGAAAACTGAGTGATGATGACATAATAAAAACTACCCGAGAAGATGAAATAGAAGAGATCTTATCGAAATCAGATGAGAATGCAGAGACTCTTAATCGTCTAATGATAAAGTCATAATGGACTCATATAAAACTCTCATAGCATTTATTCAGATGGGACCTTCCTCTGAAAACGAATTGAAATGTTTACTTCAAATCGAAAAGCTGGCTGAACAATGTAGGCATCATAAAAAAATCCAAATATCCATTATACAGTTTTTCCCAAAAGTTTAATTCATATTTTTAATTAAAGTTTACTTTCTGCTGCATATCTTCTGCTTCATTTTATTATTAAGATAAATCTGTATTGCTTTTTCATATGTATTATTTTAGATAACACAGTATAATATATTTTCTGGGGTTATACATACTAGGAGATTTTTCTTCTTCAGTGATACACTTTTAAAGTTATATATTTTCTCTTAACATCGGATAATTCGAACTTTTTTCTGAGAATCTTTGAATTCCAATTAACGAGCGTCCACTGTACAACAATATAACCGATTCATATGAAAACTTTAATGAATAAAATCTCCTACGCTGGCGTTGCAAAATCTACTAAAAAGGATTTTGCCATTAATATCTTATATCAAATACGCTCGTATTTAATTTTTTAAATGTATGCGCGAGCACACACACACAATTATTGTATCATAGCAGTTATTATTCATGATTTATTAACTGTTATTCATACACGAAATCTAACACATATTAACTTATTAAATTTTTACCCAATCAGAAATTAATCCCAAATCAAAATTTATCGAATTCCCTTTCATTTAATACATTTTCACAGTATTTATTTCAAGGAAAGGGCCTCCTTATTCATATAACAGCAATTTCGAATATTTTGATGGCACTAATAACAAGTTATTAATCTCACCTGTCTGTGATAGACTTTGCAAAAATAATGCTTCGAATTCATTGAATTGTTCTTTAGGAAAAACTCTTAAAATATCGTTTTCCTAAAGGGTTTTTTCAAACCAACAAGCAAGCCTAACTCGCCCTATTAATGTGTATTAAGTTCTCAAAGAAATATAAACATGTAAATATATAACATCTAATATCAGTGACTCTTTAATTGGTCCAAACCATGGTTGTTTAACATTTGATCAGGAACCACTAGCGAAAAAAAGAAAAGTTCGTCTGGTACCATCTCTCAATCAAACCTTATATAAAGGCAAAAATGGTTAATATATCTACAAACAAACTGTGTGTGGTAAACAACGGTAATGAAAAGTTACATATAAGCTGAATAATGATAGCAAATTTCACGTAAAAGTAAGATTAATAGCGAACATTAACGCCTATGAAAGCTTAAAAATTAATGAGATTCCATTTACTAGCTGTAAAATGTCTGCGACGATGTGACTCCATTACACAGAAAATATAGTAGGGATTTTTAAGCAGAACAGGGGATTTTTTCGTGCTCGCAACGTCAGGGAACGGAACGAATACGGAAATTTTTAGCATTTTAATGAAAATTCCGAACATGTGTTCCCAGTTTTATACAATCATTAAATTGGCGGTCATTTTATAACGATAAATTCTATTATTTTTTTCACTACTCTCTTCGATTACCACTTCATGGGTTACCCCGGATCACCGGTTAAGATCCATTGGTCAAAACCAGGGGTCGGCAAACTACGGTCCGCAGCTTGTTTTTAATCTGGCCCGCGGGATTATATTGTTAATTTAGTACATCAAAAATAAACGAAATTACGTGCTATCATACAACGGCCGATAGTTGCGGTGAAAAGTTGTGAATAATGACCACGGGTGGCGATACTGTCGTATTCTCTCGTTTGTCGTTGTTTAGACTCTAAACAGTAATACATCAAGCTCTTTCACATTTCATGGAATTTTTATAAGGGTTATCTTAGAAATAATACAAAGAAAATTTAATTTTTTTGTATTGCAGAGATGGCCGATTGGTCGTTTGCGGAAAGTCTTTAATCAATCATAATCAGACAAAAATTTTACCACAAAGCAATGGATCTTATCGATGAACCTGCTTGTAACTTATAAATTCAGATAACTTAACCTTCTTGTATCTTATAAATTCAGTTAATTTAACACTCCATCTATTGAGAATATTCTCAATTTGTTTCTATTATAATGCAAATATTTAACTTATTTCAACTGCCAAATCGTGAAATAACGCAGTTATACATTATTTCAAATACCCAATTTCCTAAAGGGGACCGCTCGTGTGATCAGATTTGTCATTAGGTCATCAAATATCTCCATCTCATTCCCATATTTGGTGACCATGCTAATTCATTCCCGCCGAGTGTAAATATAAAAATTACGAAAAGGTGTAAAGGCATCCTTAAATCAATTTACAGGTCCCGATATGCACATAAGGAAGTTATACAATGAGGAATACTTTTTAGCATTATATATATAACCGTGAATTTAAGGAATTGTGTTATTCACTACATAATTATAAAGTAGCTAACTGTAAGTAAGCAGGTAAATAGGCGACTTAGATTTAAAATTTATACGAAGTAATGAAGTTAATTTCAGTTATTCTTCTAAAGAAATGTAATTAAATAAGAAACCAATCAACGGAATTTGTTATATCGTCCTACACATGTTATAATTTATTTTCTCTTTGCAATTTTTCGGTAACTGTCTTTTTTATTAGGTTGTTCCTTTAAGTGGAATCTATTTCCTAAAGACTTTATCGAGGGTGACGTCGAAGAATAAATTGTCTCACCGGGGGGAAGACTTTATCGAGTTTAATCGGTCATTTTGAACAGAGATTAATCGTTGTGTTTGAGGTGTGTAACGTATACGTAACTGCTACTGCAGTCGTTGATACTACAGTTAATTACGGGGTATCTGATCGGCCATGCCTCTCATGTAAAAACAGATTGTTCACCCTTTTTCTTAGATTTGTTGAATATAGTACTCTAAAATGATCGTATAGTTTGGAGAATATTATATTTCTATGCGAAAAGAAATAGCTCTGTTACGTTAACCATAAAGGCACCATTTCTAGGTAAATTTGACTCGTTTAAGGGGGTCCGGGACACATTTAAAAAAAAAAAAATTATTTATTGAGTTAAAATTTTGAATTTTTTTTAGGGTTAACCATATAATTTGTAAACAAAATGACATCATAAAACTTCTCAAAAAGTTTTTTAAAAATTTTAAAATTTAAAATTTTTAATAAAAGTGGGGTAATTTAAAATCGTTATAACTTGAAATATTATAGGTCGAATTTCAAAATTTTTTCATTTAATTAAACAGAAATATATGTTTTAATTTAGATTCACCATTTTTTTAAATAATAATTTTAAAAATATTAAAAATTACAATAAAAATTATGTAACTTATTTGTAAAAAATCATAATTTCAAAAGAAAATTTTTTTTTCAAATTTGCTGATTCAAAATTAAAGTAAAATAGTTGAAAAAGACATGTTACAAGTTTCAACCATTTATCTTTAACAGTTCTCGACTTATAACAATTTAAAGACGAGAAATGGGGAACATGACTTTGATGAAGCGCTTTCGATTTTAAAGAAAAATTAAATTTTTTAGAGAGATAAAGTGATCGAAGGCTGTTTTCAGCACATTTTGGTTAGAAAGTTAGGAAGCCGCCTTTGATTAGAGGACGGAACAGTCGTCTTTATGCCGTAGCCAATTTAAAAGCGGCGGTGCGCGGTGGGGGTAGGTTGATTGCAGACGCAGATAAGGAGATGGCACCAGAGTTTGACGTTAAAGTAAAATACCCTATTGTAAACAAATTTATTGGGTCTGTTTGGGAGGTAGACCGCAAAACACGTGGACTGGACTTTGGGTGGTCTGTTTTGTGAAGCAAGGAAGGCGTGCATGGGTTATGGGATTATCCAATGAAAGAAATGAAAATTGATGCTAAGTGGTGGATTTTTGAAAGCTTTCCTGAATGGTTTAGGAGTCATGAGAAAGCGGGGACATTGTTGTAAAAAAAATAAATAAATAGAAGACTTAGAGTTTTTTTCGAAGATTCTCCTCTGCGGGCGGGCCCGGTTGACTTTTCCCGGTGCTTTAGCATTGGAGGGGGATGAAAAGATTGGTATTTCAAAATGTCGGAGACCGGTTGAGCATTCCCGGGAGTTGGCCGACAGTACGAGAAAAAGGTTTCGGTTTCCGGAGACCGGTTGATCTTTCCTGGTACCTTAGCATCGAAAGTGATGAAAAGATTAGCATTTTTAAATATTGGACACCCGGTCGAGTCTTCCCCGAAATAAGAGTTATTTTTGATCAAGAGAATACAGACGAGGTGACAAAGAGGATGCGCCGTAATATTGGAGATTCGGACGAGTCTTCCCGGAGCTGAGAGTGATTTGATCAAGAGAATCGAGATGGAGTTGTACAGGGGATGCGCCTTAATATTGGAGATCTGGTCGAGTCTTCCCGGATTGAGCGTGACTTTGAATCAAGAGAAGTCGATGTCATCATTTTCCTGATGAGTACCCTATCATTTTGAAAAGAGTAGAAGGATACCCACAACAGCCTAGAGACGCAGCGCACCCGCTACCTAGAAGGAAAGAGCGATATCCCAAGCATAAGCAGAACTTCGACACCCGAGTCACAGTGCTACAGCATCCAATCGAGTGAGTGTCAAATCATTTTTGTCTTGTTCAGACCCAACCTCGAAAATTTGAATGATTTAGTGCGGGATCAATGTTTTTTTTTAAATATAGATTTTGAGAGAGAGTAGTTCTTTGCCTTAGGTAAAATAAATAAATTTATGCTCCCTGATTCCAAAAGGTGTAGGTTTAATTGAATACATGTCATTCGATATGAATTGAGGAGAAAATGCTAAAAGATTAGTAAAATGTGTAAACTGTTTAATAAGATTTGGTGATTCGGTTTTTGAGTTAAATTGCAAATAGATAAGGTTGTAAACAAATCCATTTTATTTTGTTACATTGGAGTCAGTCATCTCTGTTTTGTGTAGTTGATCGAAAGGTAGGTTTAGAAGCAAAGTTTGTTTGACTTGTTCGTTTGCCAATTTGTCTTGAGCTTTGGGCTGTTTTTAACCAAATAAATCTTAAAAACACAACGCACCCAAATACCTATTACTTATAAATAATTTGTACTAGCCCAAATAATTTACGAATCACGCCCAAAAGTAAATATTTAAGACAGGCAACACGACAATGACTTCAAGTTGTTTCGTCGGAGTACTTTCTCCCAGGGCGTCGGGAACCGGAATCCTCGATGTATCCTTCTTTGGCAGCGGCTAGACGACATCTGTTTCTGCGATTTCAAACGCCGTTCCTGTGCTGGTACGGTCACGTGACTTGATGAGGCAAACATCTGGAAATTGGCGACTGCCAGCAATTCCGCCAAAGCTGTAGTACAAAGGATTATTTTGTGTGTTCTACGAGTGGAAAGGGATAAATGGTAAATCTTGAGTAGCCTATCGTTTGGCAACCCACTTTTGGGGATTTAAGAAAGAATTTACTGATAAGAAGTTAGGCAGTGGACTTGAGTGAAAAGCGTTGAATTTTCATGTGTTTTTCCCAGCTGTCTGGGGAAAATACACAAACGTAGGTATCATGAGGGAACTGTCCCTAATTGCGTTGGGTAGTATTATGAAACAATATGAATTTCCAAAAAGCGTTACGACACGATCAATCTCATTGCATGCGAAAGCAAGATAATTCAAACATGCTCATTCTCCTAGCAACTACGTGCATATCGTCTACAGTAGAGTAATACAAATACACCCGACCCAGCCTCTCGGTTTTGCGTTAAAACCTGAAGACCTCGACAGCAACCCCACCAGTCAAACTCAGGAACCTCATGTTAAGACCGGAACCCAGTCCTGAACCCAACCTAAACAACCAGATAGACGAACTTCATCATCCAATGATCCAATAAAACGACCATTCTCTCCATCACTGCCAACAGAAGCAGAACATCCACCCGGCCCAGGGGCAACTAGCAGGGAAGCAGCAGGCATACTTAACCCTAGTAACTAATTTCCCACGCTCTATAATTTTTGAAAATCGCCGTGGCAACGTATGTTCAAGCCTCCACTAGGCACTACCGAGACCTCATCGGCGAACAGTAATCTTTCTTCCACGTATCCAAAAGTTATCCAAAAGTTATCCAAAAGAATTTTTTTTCAATTACTACAGGCGAACCCCGCTATAGCGAACCCGGTATATAACGAACTCACGGATATAACGAACGAAAATTTTGATCCCGCCGTTTTCCCATTGTACTTAATACTAATTTATCCTTTTATAGCGAACCTCCAAAATCTTGTAATTTTTTAATTTTCAAGAATGTTGAAGAAGCAAAGAATGTTGAAAAAGATGATGATGAAGATTTACCTATCGCGATGTGAATAAAAAAGCACAAAATTTCATCATTCTCAAATTGTGATATGCAATTGTTCGAAATAAGTAATGATGAAGTCATTATATGTAAAAATCCGACTGATGAAGATATTGTGGAAGAAATTAAAATGAATCATTCTGAAATCGAAGCATCTGATGCTGATGAAGAGGAGCACATAAATGACGAAATCCCCAACATCTCAGATGCTTCAGCAGCGATGCGCGTAATTGATAAGTTTTTGTCTGCACAAACAGTGGAAGAAAGAGTGTTGGAGTCAATTGATGTATTGGACAAAGAAATTCATAAAATTTTTTTGAAATCAGCATCACGTCAGCAGAAGATTACCGATTATTTTCATATCAAAACAATAAGCAACAATTTAATGCAAAATGAATTTATTTCCTCTTATCTTCATTTTTAGTTAATTTAATTAGTATTGTGTCAGATTAATGTTATCGATTTCAGTCAATTTAATTCATTAATGATCATTTTTAATAGATTTTATCATTTCTATAATACATCATTATTGAATACACATAGCAACTAATGAGTTATACATTTTGTGAACTCTAACATTTTTCTTAACGGTTCGGATATAGCGAGCAAAACCTTTGGTCCCTTGAAGTTCGTTATAACGAGGTTCGACTGTATATTGCTCTCAACTTGTTCCTGGTTCAACTCGGTGATTGTCCCTTTTATATATTTTAAACTCCTTATACATAATTGATGACACTATTCCTAATTAAATACAATATAACAATATTAACATTAGAAACTCATTTTAAGAAATTATCCATTTTTCTGTCACATTCATAAATTGAATATTCAACAATAAAACATATGTCATAGCAGACTGTAATTGCAACTATAATTTTCAAAGTTCCGCTAATGATAAACACAATATATCTAACTCATAGACATAATAAAACTTCAATTACGTACATTCAATACTAAAGTACATCATTATTTACTACTTATAGTCCTGAATTATTACTTTAATGATTGCCATTAATAACTTGATTAATTCACACAATATATACCTTGATACTATACATTTACACGCAGTATATACATCTCATATCTCTCCTAGGCATTACCACAGGTAATATTCATACAATACATTTACAGTAAAGTAAAAGTTAACTAGCATTTCTTAAAATTCTGTTAAAAATTCTTCGAAAGTATAATACACGAAGATAAATCATGAATTTTTATTATTCGCTCACAAATTTTTTTTTCTCATTTTAAATATGCATTTTCTATCTTCTTCCCCATGCCTCCTTTTGATCCGAACGTAACACAACAAAGCGCCATCAATCTCATTACACATACATGCGAAAGCAAGATTATTCAAACATTCTCATTCTCCGAGCAACTACATGCATATCGTCTACAGTGGAGTAAAAGGTAACTAAGTGAAAATCAATTCTCCTAATTTAATCATGACTCGGAAGCGATGAAACGTCGACTCAGAGCTAAGCTAATTATGAGGGTTTATCTCAATAATTAAATTTAGCAGAAATACAACTGACATCGCTTTTCACAATGGGGAAGGGGCTACAGTCTCTGTAGACGCGAACTCCATGTATCTTCGTACCCCTAAGTCCGTTTCGAATGTATAATTCCTTCTCATAATATCCCTAATAAATGTGCTCTAAGGAGTTACGCTGATTTTGTTCTGAGCTGCTTATGTTAAGACAACAATCTAAATTTGATTTTGGATCTTAATTTGCACAATATATGCGAAAGATACCGAGGTTGTTACAGTACTAAGAAACAAAAGAAGTGATAAATAAAACTTTATGTATCCTCAATGAATGAAATGTCAACTGATTATATCTGAAGTAATTAAATGATCGGTCCGTACAATTTTTGAAGCTACAGTTTTCAACTGTAGTTAACCCAACTTTATTAAAAAAAAATTCAAAATAAACCAAACGACATATACCATTTATATAATATTAAAGAACATTAATTCCTCTTAATTTGAAAACATTGTTGAAAAGTAAATGTTCCTTCCTATAAATAGAAAAATTTCGTGTTAATTGTTCATCTAAAACCTTTCAAAAAAATACGTCGAATTCGTGTTCATGCGAACGCGACATTTTAGTTACATTTTAATTAAAAAATTAAACACGTTACACCTCTGATAAAAATAATGCAACATCAATTTTTAATGTTATTTTAACTAAATTGCGTTTTCATTACATATTCTTGATCATAAAGCCGTAACAGAAATCAGTGGAGTACACTTTGATAGAAAAATACAAAATTCTTAAAATATTTTACACTTTTTCTAGAAAATTAGGCATTTAGAGGGAAACGAAAAAACCTTGTTCTGTACCTTGTCATTCACTTAATTTCTTTACCTTAATTTGCTGCTAAATATTGATTTTTAAACAGTAAAAACACATTTCAAAAATATCCTCTTTCACTGTTAAAAACTTATGATTTATATTTTTCCATTTATTTCTCCCCGTTATGAACCAATTATATCCTTTCCAACTAAATAAATTATCCTCTGTGCGAAGAAGTAGCGATTAAATTTTGAAAAGTAATCAATGTTGGCTCTCAAAAAAATATCGCTGTGATAATATTTCAAAAATTGACACTCGTAGATTCGAATGCATACTAATCGACATTCTACTATATCAGCCATTCTCAAACTTCCGTTCTCTCGCGGTGCATGCATATGTTTGCTATGTTAGACGGGCTGCAACATAATAACACTATACTTCATAATTTGGGGTACGTAAATTTGCATAAAAAATAAAGAAATTTCGCAAAAAATAATTTCAATATATAAAATTGTGCATTCATTCGATATATATATATTCAAAAATTTTGCATTTATTATAAGAAATCACAATTTTACTTATTTGGTTAGGTAAGTATCATAATTCTTAGTTAAAAGCTAACATTGTAGTAGTCTCCACATTCTCTCTCTTAAGTCTTTAGCAATATGTAGGAAAAAAATTGAGAGATCTCTCAGTTAAAGAACGTGGATGGTCTTAGATGCGCAATTATGTTAATAAATTATTACTATTATTACCTAATTTCGCTCAAAAAGCCGTTTATCACCGAGTTTTCGTCGAAAAGTAGTAAAAAAAATAATTTTCGCATTTATTTGCTCATATCGGCAAATTTCGCATTTATTCGCATCTATTTCGTAAATACGAAAATTACGTATCCCTATTCATAATATAATGTAAAAAATAAAGCGCAAAACCTTAATGAATTCAAGCGTTTATTTAAAAATGAATGTGATTTTATATGTTGAGACAAAACATTTGACTACTTTAGTCAAATGAGGTTTTATATTTGCTACATGATACTCTCAATACGTCATGAAGGTAAGAATCGATAAGCCAATTTCAATATACAGTAAAACCTCGTTTATGTGGACTAACTGTGACCATAGAAAATCCGGACAATTGAAAATTCCAATAATCCGGGTAATATGGATAATAAGAAAAAAAAATCCTGAACTAAGCAGACGTACCGTTTATTATGTTAACAATGTTTTGTAACAAAATTACATAGTATTGTTTACATTAAAAATTATAAAAATAACTTTTCACAACATTTCTTAGCAAAGAATTGGTAAGTCTAGTAAAGCTTTCTTAAACTCAACAAAAAGCTTTTTATTACCACAATTTATTGTACAATCTATACAGGAACTGTACATTGAATCAAACTAAAAATCGATTATTTGGCATACTTGTAGTTACGTTCTTGTTGTCGTAATTAAAAATTATTACCTAATGTGAACATTAAATAAATTTAATGTCTACAAATCTGATACGGATTATCCGGAGATCTGGATCAACGGGAGCTGGATAAACGAGGTTTTACTGTACGTTCTTCGCATTTTTCACTTTGGAATTAGAGGATTTCCAAAGACACGTTGATGCGAACAGCGCATTAGGTGACACAATTTTATCCAGTTTTGTATTTTCAGGTAGTCATTTCCAAAATTATGTTTACAGAAACACCTGCCTGATAATGGGTGTGAGTGTCTCGGGACGCACATAAAAGTTGGGCCGCAGTTTGAGTATCGCTGTTCTATACGATATACAGCTATACCTGAATCCAAATTAATATTAGTGTAAAAATATATCTACAGAAACAGAGTTTAGAGTTGAATAAAGCAGAAGTATAAATGACATTTATTTATATACTTTAGGAAACAAAAATGTGTCAGTAAAAAATATCTAACACACAGTGAAGTACTCTGTCATTCGATTACTATAAACCAGTGGCTCCTAACCCGTAGAAGTCCTCGGACCACTAAGCCAGAAATTGAACCATGTGTGGACCACCACTACTCTTCCCAGGACCTTCCGAGGGGAGTGAGGGGTATAGTATATCCCTCATGCAAAAGGGATACAGGATTAACGTACTCACATTATAACGTATTATATTCTAATAATAAAATAATTATGTTAAAATTTTTAGAAATTTTAATTCTACACCTGATAGTTATCGGTTATATTCGGCCCATCTAATTTAATGAACATTGCTTTCAAAATCCCCATTTATTTGGAAACTTTTTTATATGTGGTGCAGGACCACTCCCGAGGCTCTCACGGGCCACCGGTTGGGAACCACTGCTATAGACTGACACATATGTAGCTTTCCGGAAGCCGGATGTCACTCTGTAGCTGTTAGTGGGCAATATTTACTTCATACTCAATAAATACAGTTTAAATTATCAGCATTTTGGACATTATCAGTTTTATAAATATTCTAGTGCAGCTGTTTAATTCTCAGTCTTTATTATGTAAGTATTGTTCTGTACTACTACATAATGATATTAGTTATAATAATTATTATAAAAGTTCCCGTTATTTTATTAACGACGTTAACTTAAGAAAATTAAATTTATTATTACAATGAACGTTACTCAGAACTTGGGAAATTAAATAGTGATAATATTAAAAGATTATTTTCTTTTACGTTTATTGAACGTTAATATTACCTTATACATTCTACTTATCATTTTAAAGTCAGTATCAAATTTTCTACCATCATTCTACGTTAATTTCTAACTGAACTGAATTATATGCCGGTTGAAGAATAAAAAGTGATTTAATGTTACGGAAAATAAGATTCATATAATCTTATGATTATCTCTTTTAGGTTTGGCCATTTTAGCTATCCAATTTTCCAAATAAAATCATTTTAGCTTTTAACTCAAATTCACTGAGATTATATATTTTTAGTTCTATAATCTAAAGCCTATTAGTGCGTAGATCAATAGATGAAAACGTAATTACAAACTAAAAGCAAGGTCTATAAATAGATCGTGTGCAGCATTTTCAGGGCACAAATACGGTGTTGAAAAATAAAGATATCGTCGGTTACTACCCAAAAAACGATGCGTTCAAAGAAGCCCTCCGGAATTTTCAACAAAAAAAAAGTTGGTTGGAAAGAAAATTAGAAATTCAGAACAGTTTAGAGCTTCGGGCTACATTCCTGACAACTGTTGAAATATAGAGCAATCCGAAAAGAATGGCATGGTCTACTTAAAAAATGATCTGCCGTGTGTTAGAGATCGGATAAAAATATTTTCTTTTTAGTTTAGTTTTTTGTGTGATTTACGTGACGTTTTACTTACCCGTCATCTGTCATTTTTGTACTCCTATTAATATTTATTGAAATACAGCATATAAATTTATTTTTAGTTTGCAACTAAGTGATATTGTGGTTTATAAGCAGGTTATGAGTTTCAGGGTATTCGAAATAAGCTATATATATAGGGAGTCCTTTGTTAAATTCTTTAACTATTGCGTAATAACGATTTGTAATTTCACATTTATTTTCCCGAAAGAATAGTTACAGACGACCTATTCCCAGATGGTTGGTTAGTGTGATGGTTGAGAGCGCTATGTTTTTGCTAAAAGAGAGATTTTGACCGGGATCTAATGCTTGAAGCTGCCCAGATGCCATCACGATAAACATTTGGCCATAGCCTGTCTATTTCTGATTCCCAGATGGGGAAATTGAGATTTGTTTTCAAAATTTGGAATGACTTCTAGCTTAAATCATTGGATTGATAGCTTTTTTTTAAAGCTTTATCTAATGTTTCGCTATCTGATATAACGGAAAGGATCTTTTAATATTACCACTAGGTATTCCAAGTTTTGTGCAAGTAACGAAAACATAATCCCAATTGCCTAAAAGGAAATTATATAATATTATTTTTTTTTACTAAATTAGTTATTTCTACCATTGGAGTATTTGCACAAAAGTACTTATCCTTATTTCTTTTAAGGTTATATTTTATGGTTATATTTATGGAGTCATTAGTCACTGAGAATTTATCACGTTTATTAAATTTACTAAGTAATTTTATAAATACATAAGAATTTGCTTTAATATTACATTCATATTTTTTTCACTAGGCATTTCAGTATATGAATTAAACAATCTAAATCTTTACTTTAGTAAATTTATTAAGAAATCAGCATTCTTAATGAAAGAAAAAAAATAATGATAACATATTTGACAAATATAACAGTCATTTACTCAAGAAATTCTAAAAACAAAACTAAAATTATGCTAAAATTATTAAACATTCTAAATATTCAAAACGTTTTCAAGTCGTATCATAGGACTTTTCATTTCGCTTATATTTAAAAACAACGAGAAAGTGGTTAGAAACTTATGAAAAATATTTAGTGAAGCATGTTATAGTTTTATGAGAGAAAGGAATGTTTAAAACAGTATGAAAATTGCCCAGATGTGGGAGAAATACCAGATAATTTAATTTCGATGCTGCTTCGTAGATGGCAGCAGTGTTCGAAAGTTCGGGGGAGCTTTCGCCCGAATGTCGAAGAGTATATCTCAGAAAACTAAAAGTGATGTTCTTTAAATGCGACCGATGCCCTCGTAAAAATATATGCTAGAAATTATTTTAATAAATTTAGCCTCTGATTAAAATAATGAAAGCAAGCAAATATTTAAATTATTGCTGGAATTAATGTTTACAGGTACAATTACAAAATAGAAATTTAGAAATAGATGTCAATATAAAATGGCAATAACAGCTTTAATAAATATATATATATATATATATATATATATATATATATATATATATATATATATATATATATTTATATATGCATGCCACAAGTGTACTGAGAACTGCATTTTTATAAAACATTCAGGTAAATCTAGTTTTCTCATTCTGAAATCATGCGCATACCCAGAGTGAGAAAGTATTAGTAAAAATTCGATTAAAAGAATGAATGAATTATTTTAATTAGTTTCTGAACATTACGATGATATTTAGGAATAAAGCCTATATAAGACTGAACTTTAATCCTGAAATAACTGAAGAGGATTTGTGTTATTCATTTAAAATCATATTGAAGAGTAAAATCTCTCTACTTTTAACCCGTAAATGCAAGCACCAAATAGAGGAACTTTAACTTTTACACCGCAAAAAATCTTTAAAAACTGTATATGTTCATTGAATATAATAAATAAAGGAATAATTAAACATTGTCATAATTTCTACGTTATCTTTTAACAATAAAATATGTGAATATCCAATCCGATATAGGATAATACATTTCATCAAATATGCATTACGAAAAGTATCACTATACATCTAACCAAGCAGCCAAAGTTGTCTCGAGGGTTAGCGAAAATTCTTAATCACAGGTAAAAGCCTCATTTGTCTTCTTACGATATAAAAAAAGCTTTCCCACCAACGCAATTCAGTAAATTTTATTTAGTCTGTGAACTGCCAGACTTCTGAGACTACTTACAATGACTACTAGTGCTGTTTCAGAACTAGTATGTCCTCTCAAACAGAAAAATGAATTGTCATCCAGTTTTTTTTTTTTAAACATTGAAGATAGATAGTTAAACAATAGCAGTCAAATCAGAAGTAGTACATATTCTCAATCAATTCTTGCCTAGCTGACAGGTGTTTATTCTTAAATGTCAAACCTTGACATTTTAAAATTCATATTCTTTCTGCTATTTTGAATGTATCGCCTCTAAAGTGTAGTTACCGATATAATTGATTTTAATTTAACAATAGTTTGCGTCTCTAGCATGTCAGTTTTCATTGTTTTTTTATATTCTCCAGTAGGATAATACATTTTATAATTCTTTTATGAATGAAAAACAAATCAAGTAGTCTCTTCTAACGAAACTACCGCGCGTTATTAACGTAGGATTACTTATCGTTGCTTACTTCTTTTGTATGTATGTATGTATGTGTCATGTATATATGTACGTATATATATATATATATATATATATATATATATATATATATATATATATATATATATATATATATATATGTGTGTGTGTGTGTGTGTGTGTGTGTGTGTGTGTGTGTGTGTGTGTGTTTAAGTCAAAATTTTGAAGCATTATGGCACTTTTCTGTTTAACTGTTTACTGCTTGCCCAAGCGATAAAGACTGGGCTTGGCATGCAGCCAAAATTATAACTCGCGACGCAGGGCATCTGAAATTTTGCTTTCCGGAGAACAGTTATGGAGGAACGTATTCCTAAGTTAAAAGAAGCATGATAACTTTGTAAAGTTGACCGAAGTTAGTGATGATGAGAATCATTCATTTGTGATAAATATTCCATCTGCCCTCAGACAAAAAAAATATTACTATTTCAGGGGGATTACATTTGATTACCCTTACGAAAAAATATAAAAACATTTTTACGGTGATTTATTATTTTTCAAATATTTATAAATTCATTTATTTCAATAATGTAACAATGCTTTCTTATATTACAATGATTTACATTTTAGTTTCCTGTAGTGAGTCTTACATAATACCATCGCTCAGTTGAGTGTATTTGTGATGGCATTTTCAATCTGTCTGTTTTGACTAATCTATTGCAAATTAGGTTAGAAACGGCTGGGAATGAGTTATACGTTGACGACAGCGACATGCCCCGAAATGTACTCCAGAATAAAATGAAAACACATTCTTGACTAAATTACATAATGCTGGCTTTAATATGAACTACAAAAGTATTTACATACATGTAACAATGCAGCACTTTTACTAAATGTAATAACACAACATATGCCAGATTTCTAGACAATTTTCTGTGAAAATATCGTACTCATTTCATTCTCTTTCACTGTATATCTCTGTCCAATTAGTAAAACTTAGCAACTGTAAATGAAGTCTTATAAGCAAAAAGAGACACAGTAGTCTTTTGTAATCTCTGCAGTTTAATTGACTTTGTTAATAAGTTGTATGTTAAACTGGGAATTGTAGAAAGAGTAACATGTTTTATTAAATTCACGCCCACTTTAATTTCGTCTTACATAATCAAAAATATTCATAAGATGCACCTTTTTAATGTATAAAATGATAACAACGTGTTGCTATTTTTCATTTACTCGATGTAAAATGCCTCTTTATTTCTTTTAATTTCAATTTTAAATAAACTTCTCTGAAAAAAATGTTGTGATTTTGTGCATTGTAAAATGGTTTTAAAATGAATATGCTCTCTGAAGTGTAATAAAAGTATGTTTTGTAACGTCATTATATAGTTATAACGCAATTTTATGAAAAACAGGTACATATAGAAGGGTTTTGCCTTATTAAGTTAATGAAATTTCTTGAGAATTTCTTCAGTTCGGTTTCCTGTAGCAAGTCTTTACAAACCATCTTTATGACACTTGTGTCTTGGGAAGAGATGTTGCAGTAATAATATCTTAAATACAATATTTTCAAAACAAAACATTGCTGTTATGTTAAGAATAATTTAACTTTAATATTTATATACGTTCAACGTAAGACAGCACGTTCAGAATTATCTGGGCGTTTGATACTTTTTTAAAGAATAATTTCTGATTTGTACTTGGAGTCTGAAGACGGTAATTATATTCTTAGATCAAGGAAGAGCTGCAGGCACATTTGTTCCCTTTTAGTATTGTTTTTATTTTCCTTTTTTATCTCCTTATAACATATTAGACTGAAATTTCATGCTGTTGCATAACGGAAAACCTCGGAATAAGAATTGGAAAGGGAAGGTAGTTTGACTATGTAAATATTAACTTAGAATATGGATATCTTACCCAAAGAAAAAATTAAAATCTGTAAACAACTTTGCAAAGGAATTTGACTAGGCCGGGTATTAAATATGTTCATCGTATTTCAAAGTTCACCAATACAACAATGCCCTTTGTTTGAAGTCTTGATAAATGCTTTCAAAGTCATTTCCTTAAAACAATATCTGTGCGTTTTTTTCGTAGTAGTATTTAGTTTTACCTCTGAACGTTCAGAACATTCAGACTGAGCAACAAAACCTCATACTTCGATAACAAATTCAAAATTCATTGGAAGGATAAAAATGTTTAAAAAACTTTAATATCGCAATATTCTCAACACAAAATAAAGAGTAATTTTTAAAAAGTACATAATTACGATATTTTGTAGCTTAGATTTACATGACATTTTTACAGTGACCATTGAAAAAACTTTCATGGCAAAAAAAATTCCATACATTTATTTGTATTGTAATGTTTTGTAAACAAGTTGACAAGTACGTTGACAAGTACAGTCTCAAAAACCACGGACATAGAGTTGTATGGAGGATTTTTGTGCTTGAATTAATCTGTTGAGAATGGAATTGGATGTCAAATTAACCGAGGGTGTAAAAAGGAGGCTAAATTGTACCTTATAAGATATTAGACAGAATACTAATCCAAGGCAAAAAGTTCTCACAATCAGTAAAATCAATATTAATAATAAAATGTCAAAAATTGTAAAATAGTTTTATAAGGTATAAGTTTTATTATAAAATCACATGCGATGTCAGACATAAGTTAAGTCTGTATACCAAAAAAACCATCTAAACATGTTGTGAAAACGCAAATATATTATTTATACTTATTGCAAAGGTTAAATTGAATATATATATATATATATATATATATATATATATATATATATATATATATATATATGTATGTATACATATACATTTGTGTGTATGTATATACACCGCATTATTACGCAAGCAACAAAATCAGAACACTATATCACAGAAATAACATAAGAATATATTTTATACACCTCTACTATTCAGCAACGAACTTCTATTGAAATGACAAAATGAGGTCATAATAAAAATTCCGTTTCACTCCATCAAGAACAGCTGCACAAAAAAAAAGTGCTCTGGGGGGCCATTAGTAAAATAAGAAAGGTTATTTTTCAACACTTGCAAATGTCTGTTTTCCAGAATATTTTACAGCAAATGATGGATAAATAGATTCAGATGTATAAGTTTACGTAGCAAATACTGGCTTTCAAGAATATTATATTCGCATCACCTTTAAATCTTATATATTCTTAGTTTTTATTGCTTAAAGTGTGTATTTCAAATATATTTATTTTAGAAACACCATTCAGCAACATATTTTGCGGTTTATTCTTTCTCCTTATATAAAATCGGCTTTTCCTCTTTAGTTTATTTATCTTTAATGGCCTGGAGGGGTGGGTATTTTTAATCACTTCTGGATTGAATTTAAAATTGGACCGAAGACTTATCTTCCGCTCAAGAATTAGGCACATCTCTTCTGGATGTATCTGCTTGGTATCCCTTAAAGTTACGGTGCTTGACATTTTTGCTGTGATCATATAAGAAGTTTTTAAAAAATTGACTATCTCCTTAACATCCCAGAATTGTAAATCTCCATGGGGAAGTTCTAAGATGATTTAAAGCCAAATAAGACAAAAGCTATTTTTTTAAACTCTACCTTACCTTGCACATCAAATCGGGGAAATATAGCAAGTGCACGTCGTATGAAATGTTTCAATTTGACATATATCTCCTTTTTTGAAATATATCTAATTTTTTCTTTACTTTAAAATTTCTCTCTATGAGAAATTCTAATTAATTTTTTACATTGCTCCCAAGCCTTCTTGATCACAGGTTTTAGTTATATGCTGAATTTGAGTTACTGTATACATAATGATGCTACAATCATCAACATAATCCTTCAATTTGACTACATAACTCACAAACATAAAATTCATTTATGCTTCTGCTAACCGCCATCTCTTCAGTAATATGTCCTGAAATAATTCTATTTTCCGTAATTATTATCTGGTGTACAACTTAGATTTCATAGAAAAGAAGACTTTTTGCCTGGAGAATTCGGATAACTAGGTAGCAAACTTTTCAATAGAATATAAGAATTCAAAAATCCTATTGTTATTCCAGAGAAGAAAAAAACCGTATGTAAAACACCTATTAGATATGGTTTTGTTAATGGGACAGAAATCGGACATTTAAAAAATATAAAACATTAATTATAGGTTTTGAAAAAAAATTAAAGACTTATAATTGGGAAAAATGGGAAAAAATATTTACAAAGGACCAAATGTTTTCATGTTTAGTAAAATTATTTAATTGAACTTGTCAGAACATTTTACTCGTACGGAATACAAAAAATTAAAAAAACTACTCTTAGCCATTCTTGGCTATCGTTTTTTTTTGTGTGCCAGGATTACATGGTAAAATACAAATGTAATTTTTTCAAGGAGAAAAAACTAATGATCAAGTTAAAAATAGCGTATTGGGGCGTAACCCCCAGTGGGAAGACTATCAAGTTAAACAGTATGTCTAGAGTTAGAAAATTGTAACATAATACCCTGTGAATCTTATTGTTGTCTTCATTTACTAAGCTGAAAAAGCCAGCTCTTAATTTAGTAAGAAAGTTGACATAATCCCTTACTAGCCCTCTATAACTTATTCTTTATTATAGTAAAGTAACTAAATATTTACTGCAAAATTACTCAAAACAGATTTTTATGCAAAAATAATTTTAAAGGTAATTTATTGACGTCTTCGTGAGAGAAATAAAAATATATCTAATGATAAATTGAAGTACATTTCTGCAAGTTCAGCAATTTTTATTATTAATTTTTAATGAAATATAAAATGATTAATCACTAGTAAAACTTAATTTTTAAAAATTAATGGATAGAAACATTCTTTACCTTTTAGAGAATGCTTTAATTTTGTTAAATGTTGCTAATGACTTGAAATTGGTAAAAATTTAATAACTTTTCTTCAAAAGTATATAAAATAATTCTTGATTTTAGTCTGGATTCTTTTAACATATAGTAACTAATTGCGATTCATTTATTTTTGTGTATACATCAATGTGTACAATCAGTTTTATTTTTATTGAGTTTTCGTTTGTCATACCTGGAATTTTCATCAACAGAGAAGAAAAACAATTTTATCGAGGATCAATGTTTAAAAACCTGATGTCTGAAATTTTGCGAAAAATCCTAAAGGAACTAATTGATAATAATACATACATTTAAACAAATTTTTTAAGTGCCCGAGATATCTTGGGGGTATTTACTTTGGAAGCTCAGTTCGAATCCCGACGAACACTATTAAATACCATCGTATCTAGGCCGCATATGGGTGCGTTAAATCTGTAAACCGGAAGGTCATTATATGAGATCAGTGGGTTCCGGACGGTACGAAACCTTGGGACCAAAATTAAGGTGGCACCAGGGGGGAGGGGTGTTGGTTTACCTACACGGTATCCTCATGGAATTCAACCAAGGATTTTAGCGGATAATGTGCGAATGTCTTCGTTCACAAATGTCCCGCATTGGCAATCAACAACAATACAAGTTTTAAGCAACATAGGGATTCAAGATGATATAATTTTACTATAGTCTTCGTTCACAAATGTCCCGCATTGGCAATCTACAACAATACAAGTTTTAAGCAACACAATATTCAAGATTGTATCATTTTAATATAGTCCTCGTTCACAAACGCATTGGAAATTAACAACAATACAAGTTTTAAGCAAAAAAAGTATTCAAGATCGTATCATTTTACTAGTCTTCGTTCGCAAATGTCTCGAATTGGCAATCAACAACAATACAAGTTTTAAGCATCTGAAGCATTCAAGATCGTATGATTTTACTATAGTCTTCGTTCACAAATGTCCCGCATTGGCAATCAACAACAATACAAGTTTTAAGCAACATAAGTATTCAAGATGATATAATTTTACTATAGTCCTCGTTCACAAATGTCCCGAATTGACAATCAACAACAATACAAGTTTTAAGCAACACAAGTAATCAATATCGTATCATTTTACTGCAGTCTTCATTCGCAAATGTACCGCATACGCAATATACAACAATGCAAGTTTTAAGCAACATAAGTATTCAAGATAGTATTATTTTACTATATTTTTTTACACCATTTCTTTGGCAAAGGTTTTTTCTCCTTTTTGCTAGATGAAAACTCCATAAATTTCATTGCAAACTTCAACTACAGGCAATACACGAAAAGTGATCAATATCAGATATTATAAATTTCAAAAATGTAGCTCAAATCCAAAATTTATTTTTAAAAAAGAACATAAAAATCGGATTCTGATTGTTTTGGCACATCTATGCTTTCCGCAAATATATGCAATCGGTTTCATTTTCAGATAATTTCATATTTAATATGTTATTGCAAACTAGAATTTTCATTAATAAAAAAAGTTGCGGGAGAAATGAATAATAAAGAAGACACGTGAAATCTATAAATAATGCATAATGAAAAGATGTTTTAGAATTTTTAGTTTGACTTAAAAGAATTTCTATACTGCTTAGGACAAATGCTTTTGAAAATTTCTTATTTAAATATGAATTTGAAGACAGATGCTTTTCAATTCATTTCAAGAGAAAAAATATTTGCATGTCATTTTTATTCAAACAAATAAGGTAGCATTTTTGTTCTTGTCAAATAAACTAGAGGTAAAAACAAATCTCGAAATCCTTTTTATTCAACTTTTGTTTTGTGCTTCGAGAGTTTGAAAATTTTTACCGCGATGCCAGTTTAAATTAATATTTGAATACGTAACATTTGTAAATGCCAAAAACTATATATAACTAAAGATTCTTAATGGATTCGGGAAAATACAATGGAAACGTTTCACAAGCACTTTTAGACTGATATTGCTCAAATATATACGGTGTCCATAAATAATTGTCGGGGATTCCTTATCTTATAACTTTTGATTCAAGAACATGATGAAAAATATTATTCATATTCGTTAAGTACAACTCAAAATGTATTTAATAGCACAAACAAAGTTATGAATACACAAATTAATGAATTATGAGCACAAAGTTAGATAGTTTCCACATAGCAGCCTTTCGTGGCACGTAACACATCTGTTTTGAGTTGTACTTTACGAATGTGTAATAATGTTTTTCGTCATGTTCTTTAAGCAAAATTTAATGAAGTAAGGAAACCCTGGCAACAATTTATGTACACCCTGTATATTTTTCTAATACTTCGCATATTTAAGGAAAATGTTTTTTTCGCAAATCGAGTGTACATATTTTTATGCATTTATTAATGTCCAGCGAGGCACGGCAAGAATTAAAAGAGTTAAGAATGAGAACGTAAAATTTCCAGAAACCATGAGCGTTAGGGCCCTTTTAAGATCAAGAGGTCAGATAAAAATTATTTTTTTACCCTAAACAAGCATCGGCTTTCTTTTGTAACTTAGTTAATTTAAAAATGCAATATTATAATTTCGTAATGTAAAAGTCAACTCATCTGCCCCAAAAATGACAAAGTTCGAACCTCTATCTTTTTTTACGAGGAAAATGGTAACTTTGGAAAAGTGTGGGGCTAATGTTACATTGACATCCAGTAGCTAAATAAAATAAAATACAGCAATTTGAATTAGAGGTTGAGAGCCCTATGATTTCTTTCCTATAAAGTAAAAATAAGAGTTTAGTTGCAATGTTTCATGACATTTTTGTGAGTTGTAGATATTTACAAATAATATATTATTTACAAATAATATTTATAAAAAAAGCAGAAAACATTTAAGTTCAGAATCAGGTTCTGCCAAGTTGTTTTTCAATGAAAATATAAATATATTTTAACATGTAGCAAAAACACTGTTACCATAAACTTACGAAGCATAAAAAGGGAATTAGAACTAAACAAATTTAAATTTTCATCTTTAAAGACACTTTAAAATCGCACTACCTGATTACATACTTTTGAATTCGTTCGCATTAAATAATGATTTAGGAATAACGCATTACAGTAATCTTTAGACTGATTCAAAACATCGTTAATTAATTTTGTAAAAATTGATATACAAAAAAGGAAAATTCGAGGACTCTTTATGTTTTTGCATTTTGTAGGAAAATGTGAAACTCTACTGTTTATTGTCCCTTTTTGTCAACTAGATCATATCACTTCGTCATGTATTTTTATTTGGTGAATTTAATTTTATTCTTTGTATTTCTGCTTTTTTTCCATGTAGCGTTCAAAAAACTAGGCGTTCCATACAAACAGTTATAATATTGTCATAAATTTATGTTTTGCTTTACTTCAAACTTTAAGATATTATTAATAATTCCTTATTTAAGTTCCTCACAGATAAACTATTTGAACAGAATAAAAGTGATTTTATTATTTTTTTGATAACTCTCCTAATTATTTTACTGCATTCTGCGTATAAGGCTATTTTATTTTTTACTGTAATAAATAATAGCTTTATGTTGCCATAGACAAAAGTTCAAAATTTTCTTACAAAAAATACTTATCTAAGAAGTGTTTTTTAGTCACTTTCATTACTTCCATAAATATAGGATGATCGTACCTTTCACTACTACCTTTCTCCCCTTAGCACGAAAATGGAGCTTTCTGGAATTTTTTTACTCTCCATTTCTCTAGGAAAAATTCCATATCTATGTAAAGAATTGTTACTTGCAAGGAGAAATGAATTTCCTTCTCAGAAAAAGCCGTTTTGTTTGTTTCGTCTTAAGAAATGTGCGAAAACAGTCTTCGCTTTTAACATATCCTTGCGTTTTCAGCGTGTGTGCGTGTCTTCTCCTTTACTCTCTAAGTATCTTGTGTTCATAATTTAAAGAAACGGCTCGTAAATTTTTGACTTAAAAAAAGACCTGAATTGTTTTACGTATTTTTATGACAAGAAATTATAACAGTGAATAATTAACAGAGCTCATATCATACCGATTATTCTTACTGCTCATAACATTTTTGAACAGAATAATGGTATTAGGTGGACACATCCAGCTCTTGTCTTTAGATGCTTCAGGGGCTTCTAATTAAACTTTAGTAAATTGACCAGAAAAAAAGAAAAGTTACGAATTCTTTCAAAGACATTCATGATTATACTTCAACCATAGTTTTACATTCATCCGTTCTCTACAAATAGGTCTCAAAGTAAACGAAACCTCATAGGATTAATAAATACATAAAGTTTTTACTTATTATAAGACTGATCACAGAACAGCGTGTACACACCCAGTCTGAAACTCAACTTAGCCTTTGTAGATATAGGCAATGACAATTAAGAATGTATTGCAAATGACATTATTTTCTTTTTAATTTAAAAGTTCAGTGTGCGAACGATAAAAGTAAATGTAAACCAAGCAGCTATCGTGCTTTTCCCATAGCCTTTACATGGGAACATTGACAGTCCGCAATGCCCAAACTGGTTAAACCAATCTCCCTTTTCTCTTTGAGTGGCATATCTACACGGTGGGACTTTTAATTCTAATACCCCAACCATAATTTTACATTCAGACGTTCTCTTAAAATAGGTCTCAATACGAAAAAAAAACCTTATAGAAATAATGCATAGATTGTTTTCTTTATTTAAATTTAAAATGTGTTCCATCTTTTCCCATGACGTTATACTGTTTTAACTTGTATCTAAAGCTAGGCACTTTAGTTTAATACGTCTGATATACAGCAATTTTATACATTATATTCAATCTCAGAGTTGTGAGCCCTTCAAAACTTACTTATTTGTATACCCTCATAACGCCAGTTGAATAAATATTAAAAAGTACAAAGTAGAAAGTTTTTTTTCAATGGCAAGCAATAAACAAATACAACAAGAAAAAGGGTACAAAAAAGATACAAAAAAGACAGAAAACAACAAGAAAAAAAAAAAGTCGAAACGGATATGGAAACAGGAATGTATCAATTGATCAACGCCGCTTCACAATATCAGCTGCAGAGATCTAGAGCTGACTGCCGACAGTGTTTCATAGGTCTGAAGGTGGGAAATGCCCATAACTTGTGGTTAATAATTCAGAAAGGACTCTCTAGAATTTCCAAGCTGCTCAGATGTTTAACCAAACAGTTGTGACCAGTTAAAAGTCAGATCATGGCTAACGAATCCATCCTTGGAAAATCTGGAATGTATACACTATTAATAACCCATAATGTATTAGTATTTCTGTCAATTAATTCTTGATAAAATAGGTCTTTCAATTTCTTCCGTATAAGTAGCCTTATAGAATTATATGCGATCGGCCTACACAGGTTCTGCACTTCATCACCTCTAAAGTAGAAAGTAATTTTAAAACTTTTAATAGTGAATAAAATCAATAAAATCTATTTTAACAAATATATTTATATTTAATACATTGTGATTATACTATAAAATATTACATGAAAAATAGCAAGTATCTTTCTTTATGGAATTTATATGTATTATGAATTTCAATTTAAACCGTGCTTAGCTTCTAATTTCACCCAGTGCACTGAACTATATCCCACGGATTTGTAACTTATTCATCGCTTTAAATGTTACCCTTTTATCTCCTACTCGTAATTCACTTAGAATTTTAAGCGTGCTAACTTCAAAGTTAAGGTGTTTCGAGTGGATAACATATGCATCATTTGAGAGCCTGTTTTCAGGACATGATACTGAAGGATCTAATTTAGTAATCAAATTATAGAAGAGTCTCCGGCGTGTTACAGGGGTACTAAATCTATTATGTAGAAGTTAAGCCTAATTAATAAATTAAGCATGAATTTTAAAGTCATTTAACTCGGCTTCTGAAGACGTTCGCATGTACAGTATTCTGTAAAAAGTTTGTTTCTTAGTACATTAAGTTAGCCTTTAGAGTCATTTTTCGATGCCCTTTCTTAGAACAATTTGCGCCAGTTTTATGATTAAAATTATTTTATTAAAACACTTTATATTACATATTTATCTCGACAAACTTCAATTTTTATGAATAAAATATCATAGATTTTAGTGTGTTGCTTATGTATGCAATAATAGCTTTTGTAAACAAATTATTTAATTATTGAATAAAATGAGTAGATCTTTAAAATAATAATTTATTGTAGGAATTCTGTAGATGTTGGTATGTATTTTGTAAAAAGTTTGTTTCTTAGTACATTAAGTTAGTCTTTAGAGCCGTTTATCGATGCCCATTCTTAGAACAGTTTGCGCCAGTTTTATTCATAAAACTATTTTATTTAAATACTGTAGATTATATATTTATCTCGACAAAATGCAATTTTTGTAAATAAAATATCATAGTGTTCAGTGTGTTGCTTATGTATGTAATAATAGCTTCTGTAAACAAATTATTTAATTATTGAATAAAATGATTAGTACTTTAAAATAAGAATTCATTGTATGTATTCTCACAAAAGGTATATTACTAACTTGAATCATGACATTTTTAAATTACCCATAGAGACTTCCAAAATTTCAGTCTGATGAAAACCTCTTATTGTTAATAAGAAAGGCTCGGGTGAGCATAGTTTCTAATCAGTGGTGGTATTCAGATAAATAAACAACCGGTTCTATGTGCTATTGACCGCTTTAAGTATACCAAAATATATACCGAAAGGTAGTTTAATAACTCATGTCTTAATTACTCAAATAAAAACAATAAAAGAGGTACAGAAAACTAGATTACTTTTTAAAAAATAGCTTTAAAATATTAAAAGACTGACAAACTATCACTGAAGATATTACCATATTGCGGTTTTATTTGCTTCCTCACTTGCAATTTTCTTTGCTTTTATCATAGACTGTGTAATTTATTCTTAACAATCTTTGCTCCGTAGGAGTAGGATTCCATTCCTTTCCGATTACACTGAACCAGGCACCCGGTGTAGGGTAGGTTTATCTTTTTTAAATGTTTGTCTTGTGAACAATGCAGCTGGCGCTCATTAGCAAACGGTTCACAGAACCGTTACCTACATTAGGTATCGTTTCTACAGAACCGGTGCGAACCGGCTGAATCCCACCACTGTGTGTAATGCTTTGGGTTTTGTACCGGGGTTGTTGAGTTCGAATCCCGACAGACGCCAGAAAATAATTTCTTGTTATTTTGCCAGTTATGGGCATGTTAAATCTATAAACCAGAAATTCCTTTATGAGGTCAGTGCGTGGGAGAAGGCATGAGTCCTCCAGATGTCACCTCTGAAGATAATCGGTCAAAATTGAGGTATCATCTGTCTAAAGTCGGACTCTCATCCTTATGTTGCCACTGTAAACCGAAGTCGCATTCTTCTGCCATCAGTCGACATCTCTTTCGTTCAGGGCTTCATAAACAGCAAAATTATTAAGGAACTGTTTGAGTTGATTTGTATTTTTATTGCAATTTTACATATTTTTGTTTGTTCTGGCTTTTCTCGGTGGATCACATCTTTAAATAATGAATCCACTAAAATATACTCGAATGTAAGCAAATATGTTTTGAACAATTCACACTAATCACGCCTTCAAATAATAACTTTTACAAATATATTGAGTAGGAGCTAATATTCAGTAAGAACATGTTGCAGCATTTCTATTGTAGCAAAAGGGACTCAATCAGTGTCCTGATACAGTTTTAAAATCCTAGATGCCATCGGAAATCAATTTCTACTTTAAAACTAAAAAATGGAACGGGGTTTGTCTTTGAGTTCGTGTAATGTTTAAAACACCTATTTCATTGCATTGTTTATACAAACAAATTCTGAACGTTACTTCAGTATTGAAAGTCTACGATAAAACATTCCATTTTTTGTTAAAAAAATGGAATGTTTTTAACAAAAAATGGAATTCAAGAGAATATGTCTGCTAAAAGTAATTTTAAAACATTCAGAATATGAAATTTACGCTAAAAAAATACTAATATACTTCATGTCGCGCATTTCTATTGAATTGCTTCTTATATATCGTATATTATACAGTCTATTTGTTAAACTCTGTAGCTAGTTTTAAGCTCTTATACAAACTTTTAGGATGCCATCATCAAAATTAAGGTGTTTAAAATTAAATATCCTTCTTATAATATTACGGACAGCATGGAGCATCTAGTTTAATAAATTGAATTATAGTGTCACTTATCAACACACCATAAAGCCCTAAATCCACTACATGAGACTCTCAAGAGATCAATTATAAGCTTTTAGCCTATAAATTAAGGATGCACTTTTAATGAGTTTAGCATCTGCATATATTTAAAACTTGTCAACTTGTGCATAAATTAATACATTATTAAAAAGACTCGAATATATCTACCGGGAATTGATTATATTTAGACCCTGATACATGTGGAAACATGTATCGGGGAGAGGGTTTAGAGGACCTTCTGTTACGTTCTTTTTTGAACAAGCGTGTCATTGGCGACTTTGATCTATCGACCGAAAAATATTCAGAACAACCGATAGACATAAAATATCTGTAGCACCTTGCACTCAAAGTAAAGAAAAATTATAGAGAACTTTACTTGATATTACAATAAAATTTTGTGTAAAATTTCATTGGGAGATAAAAGCAATTTAGGCTTTAATAAGAATATACCTTGTCCCATAGTGCAGTATATAAGTTAAGACTTTCCTGGGGCTCTAGGGTCTATTATTTTTATGGAGACTTAACTGCTTGCTTCAGCCTTTCCGACAATCACTTTTTTAACTGTTAGGAACCTCTGGATGATCTTCACTTTTAAATTTGTGTAAAAAAATTGCTACATTTTATCCTTCCTACTTCCTGAATTTTTCTAAAACTCTCTACTTTATACCCTTTTTTCCACATCTAAGCAAAAGAATCATCAAGTTATGCAAGATTTGTGAGTGGATGAAAAAAAACATAGTGCCTTAAGAACATAGCTCTGAACCGTTAACATGACATCGGAGTAAGAAGACACAAATATGTTGTTACTTATGACAATTTTGGAACTTAATTATACTTGCTGCCGTAACTGCTGGCCATTCATTTGAGGGGACACAGTAAAGGTGGCTATACCACAAATATATCTTTCCTGTTATTAATCACTGGAGCTTGTAGTTCTAGACACAAGTACTTGACACAGGAGACTTGACGGAGTTTTCACAACAGTAATAATTAATGAGAGATTTTATTTTTATTTTTAAAGAACATTTCATATATACGTAAAAAAAAGAAAGAGAAAACGAGAAATCCAAGGAAATAACCTCTCTTCATAGAAATTAACTATTCAATCTTCTCTCAGTCGAATTTACCCAGTAATATATGAATTCTAAATACAGACTGGGCAATCGAAACGCTTACATTAAACTCTAACATCATCTCCATTTAGAATCTGAATCACCGAAATTCGTAATTAACTTAAATTTTACGCTCCTCACAACAAAGTTAAGCTGTTGCATGTTGATAAGGCATATACATCATTTGACGAACGGCGGGAGATATCAGACGAATTCTAACCGATACTACCAATTAAGTCAGGGAGCAAGTTCATCAAGTAACCACTAAGCTTATTAGAGGTATTTAACGAAATCAAATAATCTGGTATAAATATCTAAAGGGGGTCACCATTTGGTTGGACTTCGTAGAGTACAGATGAATGCTAACTAATACAACTTACTTTTTTTTTTAAGTGACATCTAAAGAGAATTTTTCATGTAAAAAAATAGAAATATCTTTGAAAGGAATTTTATTAAAATCAATTTATACATCTAAGACGTCATAAAATGATTTTTTTTTATTGTAGCGCTTCATTCCACAATTTTAAGTGAAAATGTTTTCAGTTATTTTTATAAGTTATCATCAATGCTAAGCCATATCATTGAAATTTAATGTATTCAGTTGCAAAAAAAAACATATTTATTAATATTTAATAGAAAACATAATGTGACTTTCATTCTAGTTATTCAACGGGTATGTATGTACTGTCATGATTTATTTTTAAATTTAAGCATTATATTTTAAATTCTATCAGTAATTAAATAAGCATAAATGTTTTTATTTCTGAATACAAAATTTATCCTTATTTAATTACTGATAATTCAATTTTATTAAATTTATTTTATCTAAATATTATTATTCAAAGAAAATACATATTTGAGACAAAAGTAGCACTCAACAATTAAAAAGCTTACCTTATTAAAATAAAGCGCTAATGAACTATCAATGAAATGTATCACAACCTGGACTGCAAGATTTAACCGGAGAAGAGTCACATTTTTTGTGCAATATTTAATCAGTGACGGGAATCCTGATTCCATATGCAAGAAGAGTTAATTCTATTCAGACAAAAGTATCTATCAACAATTTCAAAATCCAACTGCAGATGAAATTTAACACAACCGGAAATGCAAGATTTAATTGGAGACGGGAGTCACATTTTTTTGTACAAGATTTAATCCGTGACAGAAATCATGATTTCGACTGCAAGGAGAAAGTATTTCTCAGCAATTCTAAAATCTTACCTAATTAACATAAATCTCTAATAAACCAAACTAAAAATAAATTTTAACGTAACCGGAAATGCAAGATTTAATCGGAGACGCGAGTCACATTTTTTCTGTGTAACATTTAATCCGTGACAGAAATCATGATTTCAATTGCAAGGAATAAGAATTCTACTGAGAGAAAAGTATTTCTCAACAGTTCCAAAATATTACCAAATTAACAGGAATTTCTAATAAACCAAACTAAAAGAGAATTTCAACACGACCGGAAATGCAAGATTTAATCGGAGACGAGAGTCAAATATTTTGTGTGCAATGTTTAGTCAGTCACAGGCGTCATGATTATATATGCAAGGATAATCGGTATCTCAACCAATTTCAAATAAAAATATGTTGTCAGAGGCAAAAATGGAATTCCATACATTTTTACTTTATACTTCATGACGTCACACCTGTTAAGCTGTTATGAAATAAGAATGAGACAACAAGTAGATATTGTCTTGCGTGTATTAGTGCCATTCAATCCTTCCATTAAATTCGGCTTTTTATTTATATCTCTGTAGATTTCTATCCAAAAAAGGATATCGCATAAATACACATTTATTACCCTCTGATCGTAATTTGTTGAGTTAATAATCTAAGCGATATATATTAGATATAAATAATGACCTTAAGAATATAACGTTTTATTCAATGTAATATTGTAATTAAATTTCATTACAAATAAATATTATAAAAAATACGAAAAATACTGCAAGTTTTTTTCATTTTATGTGATTTTATCATGCAGCTGTATCCCGTAATTTCGATATATATCAAAGAAATAAACTAAAACATTGAGGAAGCACTTTTTCTATATTTGTCTAATCCTACCGTTTGCTCAACAGAAGAGCTCGGTATCATTTCTAACTTAAGATCAGCCTTGGAAGCTAGAAGAAAGGGAGTAGTCTCCTTAACGCACAACATAAGTGATATTTTTTGTCAACTTCATTGAAAGGAAAACTCCTGTACTTCTCCTTACAATGGAGAAATCCCCATCATTCAATGGATACCTAACATTCTACCCATCATTCAATGGATCCCAGCACATGTCAATATTGAAGGAAATGAGTGGACTGACCCGCTGACCAAGGAAGTGGGGAACTTGGCTCGAATCCCTTCCTCCATCACAATAGCAGATGTTAACACAGCCTTCAAGTGCTGATTATCCAACCAGCCCCTAAAGAAACCACTAATTTCGGGCTTTTCTTCTTTTTTCTTCAGAACTTTTTTCTTCTGCATCATTCCTAGACACGACAACAACAACAAACGAACAAGTTTGTCTCAATAAAAACAGTTTACTAGGTTTATTACATTTATGTTTAGATTTTACACCTGTGAGGTATTGAATCAAAATTAACCCCGCACACACCCACTTTTTTAAATAAATCACCGTTTGAAGAAGAAGAAGCGCTTTATGCAAATGAGCGACGCTTTTCTTTTAGACGAGAATCCCCATGTGTAGTGTACACGCTTGACAGTGAGAGAAAACACTACGAGGCGAGGTCGGACGGAGGTGAGCGGCGAACGAAAAACAATTGGAGTGAAGATCGCTTTGCCGTACAGTAGCCGGACATTATCAACTTTACCGAAGGCGTTTTGAAGTTAGCTATCGTTCTAGCGAACTGATGTTAAAGTGACGACAGAAAGGTTAGTGTGGCGTATGTACAAGCAGTGGCGTGGTTGAAATCTGGTAGGGTTTCCGCAATATAACTATAGGGTTTTACACGCGATAGATAATTCCCCGTTTCTTGCTAGCAATTGAGTACGGTATTTATGTAGTCTAATAATGTTGTAATAAATAGTTTAGTGTAGACAACTTCGTAGGATCTAGTTAATGGTGAGTTCATTTTTTAGTGTATACATTGCCTTAAGGGTGAAAGGAACAGTGAACTTTACACACCACACTGCTAATAACCTGACTCGTTTCTCATTCATAATTTTTTTTAAATTGTTTCTCTAAAAATAACATGTGGATGGTTAAAAATTTGCTTTGGGAAAGTAGCAGCTAAATACTAATTTTGCGTTTTATGCCATAATTTATGGTAAATCACAATAAACGCGTGTGGAATATATGTATGTTCCTTCACTCGAAAAGTAACATTCAAATTTCCCTAAAATCCCTATTATATACCTCGCACATAAATTGAGTGAAACTAAGTGCTATATATTTTTAAAACTGTTTTGAAATTTATATCTCTTTACTAACGGATGAAATTTTCTGACAAATAACGTGTTCATCACATTCAAATTATATTTTATTCCCTGCGGTCCTAACGTCTTGAAAAATAAGTGCAGGTTTGTATATTATAACAAATAATGCCTCAAAACAGTCGGTGAAAGCGTAGTCAAAATAACAGACATCGCAAAAACAATTATAAAATTTCAACGTTTATTCTGGTCCCGTGATACAGTGAATAATCAACACTTGATGCACTTTTCTTCGTAATAACCCTTATATTCATTTCAAGACAGCAACAGTCCATGTATGCAAATTACAGCTCGCATGCATCCAGACGGCTGTAACATTATCACACAAATGAAAATGTTAACATCTATGATTATGCGAGGCGTAGCAAATGACGCGTTGAAGACTGTTTCTCGTACTCAGTCTTGTGTCATATTACTTCCACTTTAAACAGAAACAGAAATTCGCTCTCTCTCTCTCTCTTTAATTCATAAGCTTTAGAGTGTTAAAATTTAGCTTTGTTCCGTCATGAAGTGTGAGGGAAGATGGATGTCTTTTTCGAAAGATATTTTTCTTTGTATTCTGAGTTTCGGCGAAATTAAAGTTACGTTTATGAATTCAGTATGCGTATTTTTAGTTTAAAGATTATTTTTGCTCTTCGCGTTTATATTTTAGTCTCGGAAAAAGGTAATAACATTCAAATTTTATTTATAGGAGAATTTATAATTATTATTTTCATGGTTAGATATGACGATAGGAATATATATATATATATATATATATATATATATATATATATATCTTTACTGCTTCAATTTTATTGTATACTTTAAAGTATAAAATGGGACTGTTTTGTTTATTCTTTGAGTGTTACCTGTACGTTTTACTGAATATGCCCTTTTTAAGGATTAGTCTTAAAAATATAATATTAAAACTATGCGTATTTTAATATTATTTTGCTTTTCACGTTTATGTTTATCTCAAAAATCATGATATCAGGCAAATTTTATGCATAAGGGAATTTATAAGTAATATTTTTATAATAAATATTGCATTTTTTTCAGACATTTTAATTTTGTATTCTAAATTATAGATATAATTTCACTGTACAACATGAAAAATGTCCTTCATATGAAAATGTGCGTTTCTTGTATACTTTTGGCTAAAAATAACGAATTTGTAAATATTTTTTTTACCACGCACCATTTTCCGAAAATCCCGCATTTTAGCAGCAGAAATCTATACTGTAGCGGAGGAAGACAACTCCGATGACCCAAACCATTAAGATCCTGACTGCCAACCATCTTCATCTATGACATGTTCAGATCATGAAATCACACAGGCAGAACTTAAAACTCTCCCAAACAGACTCAAAATTTATGGCCTCTAGGCTTCAAGGTTGGGATCTATTAGAGAAAGGTGTGAAAATAAGATTATTTAGAAGACGACAAAGCCATTTTGTAAACTATTTTGCAGAGAAAGAAGACATCCTATATTGTAATGTGAATGGTCTATTTCAGGCATTGGGACATGGACATAATTCAGCAGAGTAGGGCCTGTTTATTTACTCGTCCAAAGGAAGTCTCAAGGCTGTGTTCCTCCATATAGGCAATGTTCGCCCGTCTGTTCCGGTAGCATATTCTACAAATACAAAGGAAACTTACGAAGTTATGACTGCTATACTGAAGTTAATTGAGTACACTACATTAAAATGGGCCATTTGTGGAGATTTGAAAGCTATTGGGATATTAACAGGCATAAAAAATGGATACAGTAAATTCTGCTGCTTTCTCTGCGAACGGGACAGCCGTGACAGAAAAAAAATCACTACATTTGTAAACAGTGGCATCCTAGAAAAAACTTCCTTCCTGGCACCAAAAACATGAACCCCTTTGTGAATCCGCAATGTGTCTTTCTTCCACCATTTTACATTAAACTCGGTTTGAGGAAAATATTTGTAAAAGCTCTAGACACAGAAGTGGCTTTCTTGCATCTCAGGAACAAATTAAAATATTTAAGTGAGGCAGAGGTAAAAGAAGGGGTATTTATTGGTTTACAAATTAAAGCAGTCTTTCATGATGAAAAGTTTGAAGTCACAAGCAGAAAAAGAAGCCTGGTTGGTATTCAAATCAGTGTGGTCACGTTTCCTTGGAAATGAGAAAGCTGAAAACTGAACATCTTGTTGGTGACATGGTTAAATGCTTTCGTGTTATACGTTGCAATATGTCTTTAAAACAACACTTTTTGGACTCACATATGGACTTCTTTCCTCAAAACCTTGGCGCAATTAGTGATAAGCATGGGGAAAGGTTTCAGCAAGACATCTCTATGTTTGAAAAGCGTTTCAGTGGACGATGGAATGGAAATATCCTAGCTGAATATTGCTGGTCTGTTATCAGAAACACACCAACAGGTGTCCCCAAGAGGAAACGGCCCAAATAATCATTTTAGTGTTTATGTTTTCTACAATCAAGCCTCTGTAGCATTTCTCTGTAACCAATTTGTATAAATATGAGAAGTGGGTTTCCTACAGAAACGGTACTTGATGGACCATTTTGGTTTTATATATGAATCAAGCACCTTTTGTTTATACAGAATCACATAGTTTCGTCTAAAGAACAGAAAAGATGTTCAGATTTGTTGTACAGTATTATATTTCACTTAATTACTTCAACTTTATATGTTTAATCTAAAGTATACAAATGGAACTATTTTCCAATTATTTACCTGGTACTTGTACGTTTTACTGAATATGCCTTATTTAACATTTAATTTTGAAAATACGATATTAAAAGTATACATATTCAGAAGTTTATTTTTAGTTATAATATTGTTTTGCTCTTCGCCTTTGTACGTATTTGTGTCTTTTAAAAATATAATATCATTCAAACTTTGTTTGTAGGATTATTTTTAAGTAATACTTTTATGGTAAGGGGTTACGATATGATCGCATATTTTAATGTTTTTTCGGATTATTGAAACAAATTATGTTTAGCTTTATTGCTTCATTTTCTTGTGTATTCCAAAGAATACAATAGGAAATATATTTTAAAATTTTTTGCTTGTTACTTGTACGTTTTACCGTATATGCCTTATTTAGTTTTTAAAATACGATATTAAAAATGTGCACATTCAGTACGCATATTTTAAGTTTAAATATTTATTTTGCTTTTCATGTTTATATTTTTAACTCAGGAAAAGACATCATTAAATGATTATATAGGAGAACTTATAAATAACATTTTCATGGAAAGAGATGTGGATATAACCACACATTTTAATTTTGTTTTCCGCATTATTGAAGTAAGTTATATTTAGCTTTACTACTTCAATTTTATCTGTGAATTATAAAGTATACAATAAAAACTATTTATCTTATTATTTCATTGTTATTTTACGTTTAACTGAATACGCCTTATTTAAAACTTGATTTAAAAAATACAACATTAAAAGTATTAAATATAGATGCTCAAAAAATTTTATTTATCTGTTCTTCCATAATATGAGCTTTTACACGAAATTCGCTTAATCAGGATTCTTTTGGAAAATTTATATCGATATAAACAGAGCTTTACGAGTTAGTTAATAATATAAATATCCTTAAAAATATTACTTTAATTAATCTAAAATTAGAATTCGTTAATAAATACTGCCCGTTCACCCGTTTGTCTTTTAGTTCTAAAATTATTTCTTTATTTTAGATACTTTAGTTTTCCCTAAATTACTGCTAATCAATTTACAAGAAGAAAATATATTTTTCTGCTAACACTATACATGTCTTTAATCTACACCAGAGGGTGAGGCATAGAATTAGTGTGAAATATATTGGACTCCTTTTATTCCTTGGACTTCTATAAATAACAAAAATTCAGACTAAAAATGAAAAGAAATATGAAAAACAAAAGAATCTTAAGTTTTTATACTTCAATCACAAAGGACTTTATTTTTTTAAAGGCAAGCAGCTATTTACATTTTTTATATTGAAATAATCAAATCATTTTCTTATTTTTTATTTTTCTTTAAGGTTCAACTTTCTCTCATTTCTTCAGGGACGTATTTTTTTTTCTTGGCGACAAAGTTTTAAGTGCATGTTTTTTTTAGACTTTTTTTCTCGGTATAAAATTTCTGCATAATTCATGCTTGTTCCACCATCTTTATCTACATTTTTATGTGATATTTTCTAAAAATATTTTAGTACTTGTCACTTGTCTCGAGAGACGTGTTAAAAAGGATGAAAATAATCAAGATAAATTACAAGAGTAGCTGTATAAACATGTAGAAAATGTACACACGTTTTTATGTAAGGAGTTTGAACGCTTATATATGTCACATAAAGTTCAAGGACGCATCTGGTTATTTTCTATAAAGTCTTCATAACCTGCGTTTGTAATCTTTAAAAACAGAACAACATATAACTTCTTAAACATTAAGTACTCCTGATTTAAGTTAATTTTGTTATAACTTAAATATACTTTCGATTAAAGATTATTGCAGTTTTTAGCTATCAAGAAATTTTCTTCATTTATACAGAATATATTGAGATTCATGTTTAAGAAAAGATTTTTGTTGGGTGGATTAAACCGCATAATTTGCCCCATACCTAATTTTCTGAAATAAAAAACCTTTCACAAGAAAGTAGACTTGATGAGGCTAACTAAAATGCCTTTATTTTTCTTATTTTACATAAAAACATAGCAAAAAAGGGGATCGATTTGATCTAATAGCTTGGAAGAAAAATATTTACAAAAACTTAACCATTAAACAAAAAAAGAATACAGATAAGCGTGTCATGAACGGGCGAAAAATAACCTATTTAAATTTTGAAAAAACTACTTAAACTGAATGGTAAAGCTTGGGATAGTTATAGGAAGAAAGAAGGGATACAAGTTTAATGGCTCGACAATTCGTCGCAAACACATCTAAATATCTAACTTGCTGCGAAAACAGCTACAAGCACTATGGCTGAAAGTCCCAACTCACTCGCAGAAAAGTTACTGCTTAAAACCCCAAACTCGCTGAAAAAAATCGTACATCTTAAATGCTTGTTGTATTTACTTGTACAAACCCCATTGGCTGTGACGCGAGAGCTTCGTAATTCGAGTCCTGCCTTCAAAGTTGAAAAATCTGCATATTATTTTATTTTTATTTTAAACCATCCGTTCATGACACGTTTTTAAATATCGCGTTTTCCGACGAAGAGAGAACAAATACTACATTTTTATAAAAAAAATCATTTACAAAAAGGACAGAGTCACTTAAGCAACTTAAAGCCATTCAGGCTTGAGGTAGCCTAGTGATAGCGCGACAGCTTTCGGTGGTCAGGGGGCTCTGATCGGATCCCGACAAGCATGATTAAATACTCCGTGTCTAGGCTGGATATAGGCACGTTAAATCCGCAAACCATAAAATCTCTTTATGATGTAAGAGAGGGTGTGAGAGTATAAGATCCCCCAGATGTCGCTCCTGGGGGTGCTCTGTCAAAATTACGGTGGCACCCGGATAAATTAGGCTCGGACTCTTTTGGTGCTATTGTAAACCGGAGCCACACCCTTTAGCACGCTAGCCTATATGGACCTGGTCTGGAATTAACACCAGACAAGAGTCAGCATTACAAACAACAACAACGACAATGACATTCATCTTTAAAATGAATTGCATTTATATATTAAATTCCCATATTCCTCGAACATTAATATGTATACAGAGAGATCCACAAACGTTGTTTCGGTCAAATTGTTATATTTCATGCAATTACCAAATTTCATGCAATTGCCAATTTTGTGAATTCTTTTTATTTTCCTGTCATATTTTCTTGATAAAAATTATAATATTTTTGTACAGAATATAGTACAATTAAAATAAATGTCAGATAAAATTTTTACTTTTGGCTGTAAATCAGTAAACTGAACAAGACTTTATTGTTAAGATGATACAGGTGTTAACAATGTATGACTTCCAAGTTCATAGCACAAAACGTTTGGTAATATTTTAGGGTATATTATAGGATACAGATAAAAAGCATTTTGGGCTATTCTGATAAATAATTCCTAACATGTTAAGGCACATTTAATGTCTAGTGCAATGACTGCATATATTCTGAATTATCTTCTTTACAGATATATATATATATATATATATATATATATATATATATATATATATATATATATAAACAAAACAACATGAGCTAAAGAATAAAATAAAATAAAATAAAAATACTAAAAAGTCGGGCATAGACTGCCAAACAAATTAACTCAAAACAAACTCTAACATTGAAAACATAAATAACTTTTCAACAAAAGATTGCGCAGTTGCTGCATATCTTTACACTGAAAAAGGCAAAATATAACTAAATTTAACAGAGCTAGATAATTTTAAGAAGAATGTAGACAAAAAGAATACAGAAATCAAGCACTCAGGGCATCCACGCACCAGGGGCAAGATTCTGTAATAGTACCAGAACTAAACCAGAAATCCGAGGTAACCGACAGGTTTCGTCATCAGGGAGCCTAACCAAATCAGTTACCTCTAGGGGAACTTTCTGAATAGGATGTAGGTATAACCAAAAGACATCCCAAGGCCCCGAGTTCCTCAAAGTAACAGATAGTCAATAGAAAAGGAAAAGACATAGACAACTTACAGTAAGGGCTCAACGCACCACACATGCAAGTACACATACAATCCTAATGAAAAAACACAGATGCAAACATACCCTACTTCAGTAGGTGACGGTTATGGCGAAACAGCAACCCAATTTTTCCCTAGTAATTACGTCACTATGGCAAAACCACAGCGTTACACCTCATTGAAGTTTTAAAAAAATATGAAACCAGGAACGCTATCTTAAACAACTTTAAAATATACCCGAGTCTAAATGCCATTTTTTTAAAACTTTCAAATTGCCGAAATATTTAGGGCAATTGTTCTTCCTTAAGTTTTCCTCGAAAATTTTACATGCCTCCAAAAAGTCTTCATAGTTATTATAAATGTTTTTAATTCTGTACAGTTGCGAGTAAAATATATTATTATAGATTTTATAGTTCAAGTTGCTGTTGAAATTAGTAAACGTGATAACCTCAAAGTTAAAATCTAGTCTTTTATCATATATCCCAATTTTTAAACCCAGATAAATCATGGAATGATTATTTTCATTAGTCCTGTTTAAAGTAAATTCTTTTGGGTAAATTTGATTAAGAAATTCCAAATCGCTGCAGTTAAAAATTATAAGGTCATCAATATACCTAAATCCGGTAACATTATTTAAGCTAAGAAATTTAGTTTCGTATGAGTGAAGAAAGATATTAGCAAAAGCACTGGAATAACTATTACCCATAGGGATACCCTTTATCTGTTTAAATAGACTTAAGCCATTAAAGAGGTAGTTTTCAAAAATATTAAATTTACAAAAATCAATCCAGTCACATTTTAAGATTAAAGTACTATCCAGATATTCATCATAAATTTCTGAACAGATATTCATTAAGTTATCACGGGGAATACTTGTAAAAAGTCTAAATAAATATAAGCTTAACCTGACAAATTTGGATGTTAAAAGGGGAAGGGAAGCAGGTGTAGAGTACTGTACAATAACTTTTCTGGATAAAGATTTTGAGCAGTTAAAACTACCTACTAAACGGTGTGGAAAACCGTTTAGTGTGGAACACACCGGTGTGGAAAACACCGTAGCTAACATTTGTAAGCGACGGTGATTTTTCCACAATCCTTTATTGGTAGTAATTTGGAATTATTATGTATAATTCATAATAATTCCAAATTACTACCAATAAAGGATTGTGGAAAAATCCCCGTCGCTTACAAATGTCAAATTACGTTAAGGGACCTAAACTGTAACTATAAAATTTTCGAGGAAAACCTAAGAACAATTTCTCTAAAAATTTCGGCAATTTCAAAGTTTAAAAAAAATGGCATTTAGACTCGGGTATATTTTAAAGTTATTTAGGATAGCGTTTCTGGTTTCATATTATTTTAAACTTCAATGAGATGTAACGCTGTGGTTTTGCCATAGTGACGTAAATGCTAGGGGAAAATTGGGCTGCTGTTTCACCATAACCGTCACCTACTGAAGTAGGGTATGTTTGCATCTGTGTTTTTTCATTAGGATTGTATGTGTACTTGCATGTGTGGTGCGTTGAGCCCTTACTGTAAGTTGTCTATGTGTTTTCCTTTTCTATTGACTATCTGTTACTTTGGGGAACTCGGGGCCTTGGGATGTCTTTTGGTTATACTTACATCCTATTCAGAAAGTTCCCCTATAGGTAACTGATTTGGTTAGGTTCCCTGATGCCGAGACCTGTCGGTTACCTCGTACTTCTGGTTTAGTTCTGGTACTATTACAGAGTCTTGCCGCTGGTGCGTGGATGCCCTGAGTGCTTGATTTCTGTATTGTTTTTGTCTACATTCTTCTTAAAATTATCTAGCTCTGTTAAATAAGTTAGATATATATATATATATATATATATATATATATATATATATATATATATATATATATATATATATATATATATATATATATATATATATATATAGTTATTTTCTTTACAGAACAAATGTTAATAAATTGTCTTCTATTAAAATCTTTGGAGATATGTACCTTAACAAAACAATTATTCACAAAATGTAAATTTTCATTATCTTGAGAAGTAGAAGTAGTTCCACATGTGTATGTACGTTTGTAAAATTTTTCAATCCTCTGTTGTAATATACACGAGAAAATTTCAGAGGAACCATAATTATTTTTTAATTTGATTTAAGGTTAATTGAGAACAAATAAGAGTATATATGTATTTTATAAAAACTGATACAGAGATGTTGAAGAAACTTTTTGTTTAGAAACTAATACATATAAAGAAAAATAAAAATTCTATCCTTTTTTCCCCGGTTTAAACTTTTACGTAACACTATTTGTTTCCTGTAAAGGCATGTAAGTTAATTGACTCGTTTAAAATTAATTACCATGGCAGTTTTTTCATTACGATTGAAAAAAATTAAATATATTTTAAATTACTAAATCATGTATAAAAAATTTATTTCCAGTATCGCAATTTCCTTTGAACAAAACGATTGACATTGTTAATTAAGTGTTCGATTTTAAAAGCAAAAAGCATTTTCATGCTTTTAAAATTAAAATGTTTTAAAGTAAAGTAAATTTTCCTTTTTATATCAAAGTACTGTTTTAGTTACTGTTTGATTTCTAATGTATATGTATAAAAATATTATTCAATAGACTGTTTAATGTCATATATATATATATATATATATATATATATATATATTTCCAATTCGGAGGCACTTGTCGTCAATCATTCGCTTATACATTATACTAAACAGCAATTTTACTGCCCATTCTATTGTGGGAGCACCATAAAGGCGGGAATTATTACCCCCTTTGAAGGAATGACACGAACGGAGGCAGGATTCGATCCGAGCACCCTCAGCACCGAAAACCAGCGCGCTGTAAAACTGGGCCGCCACAAGCCAAATATATACATACATACATACATATATATAGATATACATATACATATACATATATATATATATATATATATATATATATATATATATATATATATATATATATATATATATATATATATATATATATAGTATATATATACATATATATATATATATATATATACACACATACATATATATATATATATATATATATATATATATATATATATATAGATATATATATATAGATATATATATATATACATATATATATATACATATATATATATATATATACATATATATATATATACATATATATATATATACATATATATATATATATACATATATATATATATACATATATATATATATACATATATATATATACATATATATATATACATATATATATATATATATACATATATATAATATATATATATATATATATATATATATATATATATATATATATATACATATATATACATACATATATATATATATACATACATATATATATATATATATATATATATATATATATATATATATATATATATATATATATATATATATATATATATATATATATATATATATATATATATATATATATATATATATATATATATAAACAGTGGAATCTCGATCGATCGTTTTCGGATCCCTCGTTGTTCCGTATGTGTCGTTCTTTTTATCCAGTCCCAATGATCCTATTGCTTTTTTATGTTTCCGCATCTATCGTTTTCCCGCATTTATCGTTCATTTCAACCGGTCCCTTGAAAAACGATAGATTGAGATTCCACTGTATATATGTATATATATATATATATATATATATATATATATATATATATATATACGCTTTAGGTAATGCATTCATTGTAAAATAAGGTAATTCAGCTAATTGGATGTTTAGTGAAACATTCAGATTTACAACTTTTCTTTAAAAAAAATTCTTATAATTCTCTTTTAACAAGGAATGCTACATTTTTCCGAAAAAATTAACTTAACTTCTGATCTTACTTGCCTGTAACACATTTATAATGTAGAGTTCTAGTGTAACATAAACATACTGGTAGGTTTGGATCCCTTGTCTTTAAAATAGGCCTTAAGAATCTTAGTGGAAGTAATAAGATTACTTCGTAAGTGATTGATCCTTTCCTTTTCCTTTCTTTATAAAACTGATTTTTATAACAGTTTAAATATTTGCCCCATGCATTCTGATGACTCAGCGATCAGGGAAAGCAAAAGAGAATTTTGCAAGTTTTTTCAGGGAAAGTCGTTGGTTCAGAGCATCACAATCATTTTATGTTACATCTAGGGAAATCCCGAATTGTCGGCACAGTTTACGACTGAGTTAACAGTGACCCGTTTAAAGAATAGATCACATAAGAACGTCTGATACGTGACGATTAATAGGGTATAAAGGGATATACCCAATTGTAGGTATGGGCTTTGCTTCCAGAGCTCCCTTGCACAACGAATGCTTAAAGCAGTTGATAATCGTATGAAGCTTGTGTAGAACAATGTTAAAAATTAATAAATAAATAATCTATTCAGAATAATCTTTGTCATGCATGAGATTAACCCTTCAGTGGTCGCGCCCGGGTATAGAGTGCAACGTTTTCGTAATTTTGAATGGTTTGTTTTTACATGTAAGGGTTGACTGTTCTAAGGAGTTTCTATTTATAGCTACAACCTTTCCAATGTAGGTATGATTTTCTGATCCTTCTATCCGTTTCCCTTCATTTTTAGCCATGCTTTAACAGTGGTAAACCAGTGATTATACGACAAAAGCAGGAGTTGATGTAGTCGATCAAATGTGCAACAATTACATGGTAACCCGCATATCACTAAGATGGACTCTTTCATTGTTTTTAGGTTTTTGGACATAATAGGAAACAATTTGAAAGTTGTCCTTAGACTCAGTTTTGAAATAAGGCTATTGTATCTGCATTCTTTGGCCTTAAATTATGAATATATCTCAATATTGTCAACATTTTATATCATTTCATAAAAAGCAGAATTATTATTTTCAATTTGAAAAAAAAATTATTACAAAAGGAATAATTAAGGTTGAAAGAGACGTTGCACTTCGTGTCACACGCGGCTGCTGGTGTTAAAAAAAACGCGCTAGCTGAAGGGCTAGCAACTAAATATGGACTTCGTGTAGCTAGCTTTATATGTCTGGACCAACATAGATAGCATTAAATTCTGTTGAAAAGTTATAACTTACAGGAAACTAGATAACTAATACGTGATGGACAGTTCTCCAGTTCCACGACGAATTAAAAATGGTAGCTGCATGTTTCGAACTCGTTACTAGGGCATCATCACACCGAGGAGCATTGGTGTGATAGTCGCAATTTACAAATGTTCCTCCACCTTATGACGAAATATTAACTAGTTCGAAACATGTAGTCACCCTTTTTAACCTATTGTGAAACTAATGAAGTGTTCATTACGCATCTATTGTCTGGTATTTGCAATTAGCACATACAAACACTTACCTTTAATTCATTTCGGACTGAAGACAAACTCCACCAATTCAAATGAAATAGCAAATTTTGTACATGGTTATGGGATTTCAAAAATTGTAATTTAATAAAAACAGCTGCTGTGGTAATGCTTTTTATTGTTTGAAAATGCTAAATAAAATAAATCATATTACATACTTTTTCAACTCTGCAAGAATTTATACCGTAATAAATGCATTAATAAGAAAAAAATCACAAAATCCTTGAACTTAATAAAATGAAAATTTCTTTTATTATTCATTTCTCTGTTACAGCTTAAAAAGGAATCCTTTTTTTTCATTTAAAGTACTTACTGCTGAACATTTATTTTTACTTTTTTAAACGTTGAATATATCAGACTTCAGGGAATACATATGAAGGTTCTACTGAATATTACATAAATCTAGAGATTTGATTTTTTGCAATTTTTATAATATCAAATGCGCATTATTTTATTTATTTTTTCAATTCTACCGTTGGCGGGGAAAAAATAGATTTATTATTTAATTTACTTGATTTTATTTTTCTCTTCATAAAAAATAATTTCAGTTATTCATAAATCTGAACACATTTTGTTTTTATATTTTTATGCTTAATGAGAGAAAATACTTCGGTACTTTTATATTTTGTTTCATCATTTTACTTTTCACTATGCAAATAAATAAATAATTCAGAACTAAGTAAACAGTTTTAAATTTTTATTTTTACTCTATAGCACATTATTTTAAGCATAAGTATGCTTAAGTACATAAAAATACGAGTACACAGTGTAAAATTTGTTTTTATATTCATCACCACATTATCAAAGCAAAAAATGTATTTGCAGTCTTTTGGTTCTCCAAATTGTTTAAATAATTATTAACAAACTGTTCTATCAAAGGATGTTTAATATTTTATAATGAAGGATAATTTGTCGGGTATAGATCAGGTACACTCCTAGATTTCATATAATAACGTGCTTCGTATATGTCAAGAAGTATAAAATTAGAGTATAAAATTACCAAACCCACTTTTTAGCACAATTTTCTAAAACAAATAGGAAGATTATCCAATTTATAATCACACTAGCTGAAAACCCGCACTTCGCTACGGAGTACATTCAAATTAAATACAACAGTCAATATATGCAATTAATGCCAATATATATATATATATATATATATATATATATATATATATATATATATATATATATATATATATATATATATATATATATAATAGATACGACGATCAATGTATACAACTGATGTAAAAAAAATTATATATATTTATAAAAAAATCGTGAGGGATATTTTTATAGATAAAATAATGGAGAAGAAAATATTCAAATTAAATCTAATAGGACATACTAAATAATGTAGTACAGTTAATATAGTACAGTTCGAAGAACATACCTTTTACTGTATTTTAATTTTTTTTTTTTTGGATAATGTCCAATCGTTTGCCATATTAGCTAGAAAAAAAATATTTTTTTGTCTATTGCGTTGTTATGCATGTGACGATAAATATATTTAAAGTGTCAGAAAAAGAAATCACGTGATCAGCATTTAATAAATTAAATTCTAAAACTAATCTTTAAAAATTCACCAAACATCAGAAAATTGAGGTAAAGATTCGAAAAATATTTCATTTTAAAGGAATTTATGCTCTTTCTTGTGATAAGAATTTTATAACCCTCATATTATTATTTTAAATGCAAACTTGGAAGAAGTTACTAAAACAGCTTAAAAATTTAATTTTAAAAAATCTAAGAAGAATTTTTCAAAAACCTTTCTTAGTGCACCCCTACACTTTAAGACGAATCGACATGCAAAATTTCAGCCCTTTAGGTCCAGTGGTTTGGTCCGTGCGTTGTATGTCAGTCAGTCAATCAGTCAGTCAGTGAGTCAGTCAGTTACGGAACTGTTTTATATATATAGATTAGAAGCACAAATGTAAATTTATGGGGCAACGAATTACTAAAATTTGAGAAGAATCGTATTAAAAAAATGAATGTTATTTGATAATAGTGCAGGTTTTTTTGTAACATAATATTCAAAACTTTTCTAAATTATCGGGGAACACCTTGTATAGATTGGTAAATATTAAACCTGATAAAATATACGTTAAAATTGCTTAAATTTAAATATTAAGAAGCGAATATTTTTAAGCTTTGATAGAAAAAAAATTTTTAAAACTTATCCACCCTATTATATCTAGGTAGTTATTTGAACTTTATTTAATTCAGTGCACATCATTCTTAACCTAATAATGGTATGTTAATTATGCTATTCATAATCTCCGGAACAAGAATTAATTAACACCACTGATGAAAGAAAAATCAATAACTGTGATGAAATTTTTTCGTCGCGCAAAAAGCTGATATAAATTCTTGTATGCTTGTCATCATATTTCTTGTTTGATTAAATTAAAAAGTATGCTTCCGTGACGAAAAAATTCGAAAATAAGAAATATCAAGTAGTTAATAAAACACGACACTAAGTCATGAAAAAAACTGATATTTTGTAGGAAAGTGATAATAGTAACAAATTTGTAGTAATTGCAAGTCGATGAAATTGTTAAGCCAAAACACGTGTAATTATCTTCGGTACGTGATGTCATGAAATGTGAGGTGATTGTGACAACATTTAAGATAAAAATTACTCCAATTTTTTAAGTTAACTGTTTAGTGGTACTGCGGTTAGTATCAAATTGTTATGAAATGAGGCTAAATTTGCTTAAAAGATTCCAATGTTACGTGAAAAATAAAATTTGTAAACTATAGAATAAAGGTTGAACTATATTTCTAGTACTCATACATAAAGAGTTATAATTGCTTGAAGTCCCATTTCCATGACGAAATTGTGACTAAAAGCAATTTTCCAATATATTCTATTCAGTTGAGAATACCTTTTTTTACAAGCTTGTTTGAAATAACTTGACATATTCTATCATTAAATTTGATAAACGTAATCCATTTTCCTCCAGACACATTAACAGCTGCTACTTTTCCTCTGACATCATTTCAGTTGTTTTTTAAATTGTTTTTAACGCAATATGTGTTGCATTTTAGGCACTAACTCTTTCACAGGTTCAAAAAGTTCGAGATGAAGTAAATTTTATTCGAAACAAAATTAAGTTGCAGCCCTGAAAATCCCTACAAGTAAAGATACAATATGCATGGATACAGACAGTTAGAATCAATATTATAGTCTTTCAAAGAGATAAAAAAATAACTGTATCTTTTATTTTAAAGATGTTATAAAACGTTATTTCGCATTAAAAAATGATTTTTTTTTCTTCTTCGTATTAAATATAATTTTTTAACCAAAAAAAGATAAGAAAAATTTGATAACATAATATCCGTAAACAAGATTTTTTGTAGTTATAATAAGCAGATTTAAAGACAAAATTCAGATACTGAAAAATGTTCGGAAAAAAACTGTTGTTTTTGACATAAAAAATTAATTCTAGGAACTGATGGTTTTTTCTTATGATTAATAAAGCTCTTTATATCATCAAAAAATTAATGATAATAAGACCTGAACGTTTCAAGTTATTACTAAATTTATAAATGAAACACATTCTCTAAACACAATGTAATGCCTTGTATTTAGATACTAGAATGTACATCATTACAGAATCAGTACTGCATACGATTCGTTACACTACTCTTAAACACAATGAAATATATTACAGTGCAATACGTAATAAATATAAAAAGAAATTGAACATAGGATGTTACTGAATTTCCATTTTAATATGTTCTATCGTTTCATTTCAAAAACTATATTAGGAAGAAATACTTCTCAATAATATTAAACATTCATTTGTAGCATTGTTAAATATATTTTATGAATTTATAAAGTATCAACGTTTCGGTTTCATTTATATTAGAAAAATGAAATGAACTAAAAATGAGTTATTGTCGACACTCAATCCGTTAAAAGCGAATAATTACAAGATAAAAAGAACTTTTTATATACCATGTTTTTAAATTTTCTGTTGAATCATATAAACTTGACAATTCTATGTATTAATAAATACTTTTTTAAAAAATTGTTGATGAATTATGCCATCAACTTGAAAGAAAATGAAGTTAATTGGAAGTTAACTTGCGTATAACTTTTCGTTCCCGTCCCAGCCGATAGATGCAATGAACTTATTATCATTAATTTTCTTTTGTAGATGACTGCACCAGTCTACAAAACAAAATTAACTGAAAATGAATTCAAATCTCCTTAAAGATGGCTAAAAGAATTAAAATAATGCATTGCCATCGTTTCCTGAGCTATTATAAATGTTTCAAATGTCTAGCTAGTCGGGAAGTTAGTTAAAAATCAACTGCAAGATTTGTACTGGACAAACACACACACAAAGAAGAAAGCGAGTTAATAAAAACTTGGTAAAAATGCAATAATATCCAAAACAAAGAGGGTGTCATTTATAGTACGTAAAGGGAACATGAGCTTGCATTAATAGAAGCTGATTTTTAATTTAAAAATAGTATAAAATGTAAAAATTCAGAATTCATAATATATTCCTAAATTGTCCAAAAAAAGCAGTTCTTTCTCTACACAAATTGATTTAAGAACGTTAATTTTCTTTAAAATTTACCACATATGCAAGCATTTAAACATTTCATATGTACCACTTATATTGAACTTCAATCTCCGTCCATAAATACCGAATCCTTTTGTCTAGATAAAACTTTGCTTCATAATTTTTTGTTGTAATATAAAGTTATTTTGCATGTAAAAATCACTCAAAATTCTGCACGAAATTTCGCAAAACAGATTTCGTTACAAATAAATATGTTATGGGAATACTCGAGTTATAAATCTGTAAGAATTTTAGAACCAATTAAAACATAAATTTTGCGTACAAAAAGTAACATAATTTTGAATTGTTACATTTATCTTGCTGCGTGATAAGAACTGAGAATAAATAATCATAAATTGTTTGTTGTTAGCAACTGCCGTCATTTTTTCTCAATTTAATGCTGGAGTAAAGTGGAATAGTAATTTAAGGCTGCTGTGTACTAACCCTACTGGATTCACTAACCTCAATGTTAACCTATGGAGAATATTTGTCCATGGATTCCCGACTTGAATTTAAAAACTTTTTTTTTAAAAATTGTACCCCGTAATAGAGGAAGAAATTTTACACCATAGGGCATTTTTGTTCAAAAGAAGGCCATATGATATTTTAAAATATAAATTTTTCTAGGGGGGGAGAAATCTGGTATAGTGTGTTTTAAACGCTCATAAATTCCTCTGGTGGCCAAAATTAATAAAATGAATCCTGTTTCAAGGTGCAGAAAAGTTCAAGCTATCCAGACATACAATTTTTATCAGTCTTTATGTTCTTTATCAGTCTTTATCAGTCTTTATGGAGAATATTTTGCCATGGATTTCTGACTTGGATTTCAAAATTTTTTTTAAAAAAATTGTACCCCATAATAGAGGAAGAAATTTTACACCATGGGGCATTTTTGTTCAAAAGAAGGCCATATGATATTTTAAAATTTAAATTTTTCTGGAGGGGTGGGAATCTGGTATAGTGTGTTTTAAACACTCATAAATTCCTCTGGTGGCCAAAATTTATAAAATGAATCCTGTTTCATGGTGCAGAAAAGTTCAGGCTATCCAGAAATACAATTTTTATCAGTCTTTATGTGGCTGTAAATATCAGACACTTTCTCCATAGGTTAGCATTGAGGTGAGAGAATCCAATTGGGTTAGTACACAGCAGCTTTAAATAAATATTTCGCATTACTCCAGAATTAAACTGAGAAAAAAAAATGATGGCAGTTGCAAATCACAAAAAAAGTTCATAATTATTTATTCTAATTTCTTATCACACAAATAAATATGCACTCTTCCATTAGATTCCCCGTTTGACAGATGGTCTGAAAAAGTGCTCAAGATTTAAATGCTGCATTCGCAGTGGGTGGGGTCCGGTCACGAAGGTAAATGGTACAGGTGGATGAGTAATTGTTTGATGGAAGGGCGAGAAACGGCTTCGTAATGGAACCTGCTGGATAAATGACCGCTGACGTAAGCCCAGTGAGAGCTGTGGTTTATTAAATAGAATTCCCTTTAATGCGCAAAGAGATTCGGATGAAATCCTGGGAAATTTATTCCAAGAGACTGCAGTTCACCTCAAGTTTTCTGCAATTCCCAAGCTTTCATTTTATTTTTAATTCGAGTTGTGTTGCCAAAGTTTATAAAAAATACCCTATCGTGATTACTCTTGAGAGTCTTTTGGCAATAATGCATAAAATTTTAATGTTAAACTTTAGAAATTTAAAAGTGATTGAGCAAAACCGAATTTTTCGTCATTATTATTATCTTTCATATTCAATCCTTATTATCTTTTCATATTCAAAGATAATAAGATTCAAATATAATGCTTTGAATTGTCATCAAAGTCATCAACATTGTTAATGACATTGCTATTTATATCATGGTTTCAGTATGAACATTAAATAAACTTTACTATGAAAACAAAGTCTACAGTAAATGCACTGTAACATAGCACCGACAAAACTCGACTAGATCAGCATGAGATGATTAAGAATGGTGCAAGTCAAAATATAACGTATTTTAGATTAAGCAGCAAACCATTGGGAAAAAAAAAACAGGACGTGTTTAAGCAAAAGAGATAAAATCAATAACAATGATAAAAATAATAAATTGTTTTTACCTCCATATACGTGAATGGAAAAACTGGGGCAGGTATTAATAAATATATTAAGGATTTAAAAGTATTGGAAATAAAACAAAGGCTATCTGATAATGCGAGTTCCTTCAGTGCTGAACTGTATGCAATACAACTGGCTATTGAAGATGCTATTGGACAAGGTCATAAAGCAATTGATATTTATTCAGACTCACGTAGTGCGTTACAGGCATTAAATACACTCAGTTTTAAAAGTGAGATGGTGGATAACATCAAAAAATTAGTTCAAACTTCGGGACTTAATGTCGCACTACATTGGATAAAAGCGCATATTGGGATTGATAAAAATGAAGCAGTTGATCAGACTGCAAAAGAAGCAACTAAATTGGAAGTAATAAATAAAGAAATTAAATGGACTATAAATCAAGTAAAAGCAAAATTATTTCAAATGGCGGAACACGTCTGGCAAGATAGGTGGAACAATACAACTGCTGGAACTAGAGTAAGAGAAATTTTTCCTCAAGTTAAAACTGACAGGCTAAGTGCAGATTTTTACCTAAACCAAGCAATCACTGGACATGGGTCATTTGGTAGTTATCAAAGCAGGTTTCACGGAAAAAGTAGCACTTGCTCTTGTGGTGCTGAACAATCGGTGGAGCACTGTATGATAGTATGCAGTCAATTTAATAATATACGCAGAAGCTTACCTACCAATTTTGATATCTGGAATAAGAATAGGTTTTATAATGATTATTACTGTAGAAGAGCCATAAGAAAAATAGTTATGGCCCTTATGGCTGTTCATTATCCGATTTCATAGATATTCTATTTCGTTGTGTGTTACACAATTAGCATAAGTCCCCCCCCCCCCAGTTTTTTTTTTTTTTTTTTTTTTTTTTTTAACACATAACCGAAAGGTTGGGTCGTTTATATTTGTATCTTACCTCCATATACGTGTTACTCGTCTGTTAAATTACGGATTTCTACCGTAAATACAGTATGCAGTCTACCAGGGGCACTACTCAAACCCATTTATGTCTCATAGTTTAGTTCAAAACAAGTTTATTTCTGGCGGTATTTTATTTCTTAACAGTTGAATTAATTCTATCAAAGCTTTTCTGTTGTATGACTTTAAGGAAGGGAGTTAACGATGTAACTTCTTCATCTTTTAAACGTGCCACTATAATATCCTTTGCTCTATAATCTTTTGTCACACCTTAGATCGTATGGGCTGTAGACGAAGTGAAATGCAGCATTTTTACCAAAAATTAATGACTATATGTTGAGATCTGACGGTTAAATAAACAGAAGTAACATGTTACAATATTTTTTAAGCCTTATCCTAAAATTTACGGACATTTTTTTAGTTTTACGCCAAAGTTAGACTAACGGCAAAGTATTAGCATCCAAGTTGCCAGTACTTTACCTTTATCGTATGGATTTTCTTTTCAGTGTAGCCGACGAATGGCAAAATGATCGTTACCATACTTCAGAATTGTCACAACCCACGCTTTATTCACCTTGTGACCGAACAGTAAAGTTACTTTAAAGTTTCGTAATGTCGACTCGTAAGTTAAAAGACGAGGTAAACGACCACATTTACAACAAGAACAATTGCTATTTTTGTTTCTTTTATGCGGTATTTTCACAGCACAGTGAAATGGTCCAAATCATAGTTGTTTTCTATATTTCCTCCATAAAATGGTTGTAACATAGACACATTTGGAACTGTGAGCGTAACAGCTCACAGTCTAAAACGCTCTAAATTGAGCGTTTTCGTTATAACACAAAACTGCGCGACTCGCTAGAATTTATGCGGTCACATACGAACGTTAAAGTGTGCAATCTATGCAAGAATGTACGTGAAAATACATCGATACAAAGCACCGATTACATCATATGTATAACTGCACATACATTTCTTGAAAATATGTTAAAGAAAAATGATGAATTATATAAAACTTATTCACGGTCAAAACGAATCAGGGGGATTCCTTGGTGTATGAAATATAGCAGATTATTTAAGAAAGAATCTCAGTGACTAACATTAAAATGCAAGCAATCCGTTGCGTGCCTATTTAAAAATTTTTAAATGTATTGAGAATGAATTAACATTCCAACATTGCTTCGCTTAGGTTCCAGGCGAATCCAAGCGAAACATCTAAACGAAACATTCCGTGAATGTTTCGTTTACGCATTTTCTGTGGTTAGCAAAGTCGAGTGGAATGCGCAAAGCACTTGGGAAAAATGGCTGTTGTGAAGAGCAATAAAAATGTAAAATTTGTATAAGACTTTTCTATTTTCAAAAGAGAGTAGAAGGGTGAGCTCTCATTCCTCATACAAGAGTTTCTTGAATAGGCGGAGATTAAAAAGCATTTTCTTTCCTTTGTAAACATCAGAAAATTTTTTCTGACATTTCTTTTTTTTCGTGAGCGTGAATAAAGTGTGATTTGTTTTAAAAGGATATTTTTCTGATTGAATATTTTTAAATACTTCACTCAAATGTATTGGGGACTTATCAAAGAATATAAAAAATACTAGCTGAATACCCGTGCTTCGCTACGTAATACATTTAAATTAAATACAGCGCTCAATGTAAGCAATTAATGCCAAAAAAAAACAAAAAAATATATTTATAATAAATACAACGGGAAATGTATGGAATTAATGCCAAAAAAATAATATATTTATAAAAAAATCGTAACGAATATTTTTAAAGACAAAATAATGTAGAAGAAAATACTCAAATTAAATATAATAGAACATACTAAAGAACATAGTACAGTTAAAATAATACAGTTTGAGGAACATTACTTTTACTGTATTTTAATATTTTTTGGATAATATCTAATTGTCTGCAGCATTAGAAAGAAATTTTTTTTTTTGCCAATTTATTTCGCTGCTATGCACATGACGCAAAATTAGTTTCAAGTATCACAAAAAGAAAAGAAACCACATGATCAGTATTTCATAAATTAAATTCTAAAGATTAATCTTTAAAAATTCACCAAAAATCAGAAAATGGAGGTAAGATTTGAAAAAGATTTCGTTTTAAAGGAATTTTTATGATCTTCTCTACAAACTTTATAACCCTCAAATTATTATTTTAAATGCAGACTTAAAAAAAGTTACAAAAACAGCTTAAAAATTTAATTTTAAAAAATCTAAGAAGAATTTTTCAAAAATCTTTCTCATTGCATCCCTACACTATAAGAAAAATCGCCATGCAAAATTTTAGCCCTTTAGGTCCAGCGGTTTGCTCTGTGCGTTATCTGTCAGTCAGTCAGTCAGTCAGTTAGGAACTGTTATATATATATATATATATATATATATATATATATATATATATATATATATATATATATATAGATAGATAGATAAATGGGGTTGAATCCGAATAAAACAGTTCTCAAGAGTGTTCCACGCCAGAATATTAGCATTAATGTATTATGTGATGTCAGGCGACGCCATTCGTATTGCGTAAGGCGTTTTTTTAGCAGATCAGCTGACGCGCCTGCACATAGAGTTCAAAGTGCAAAGAAGGGTAGAGAAAGAGAGAGTCCTGCGTAGGCAGTGGGGAAGCGAGGAGGTCTTGTGGAGCCTGCCTCGGAAGTTGTTTAAGAAGGGTAGTAGCCATTTAAATTGGCTTTAGAGAATTTCGTTCGTGGCGTTATATATGTTTTTTGGTGGGTGTTATGTGTCATATGTATGTGTATAATCAAGTTATGTCAAGTGTTCAAATCGTCTTGTAATAAACTTGTTGTTGTGTGAACATTGGAGGTGATAATTTGCTACGCGGTGTGATTGTTCAGCGTTTGGATGTATGACACGCTCTATTTCGAGAACCAGAGCATTAAAAAGGTAGGAAGCCTTTTGTTCTTTAGTGAAACTTGTGAATGATTAAATTAGTAATTAAGAAGATGAAAAATATTTCTGATATGTGTTGATGTTAGAGTAGAAAGAAAATATTTAGTGATTGATGAGTTGAAATATATTTTAGTAAAGAGTGTTATTAAAATATGAGCAGTATATAAATTGTAGAGAGTGAGGATTTTAAAATAAATAAAATATGTTTAACATAAAGGGTTTAAAGAAAGAAGATTTGGTTTTGGTTGCCAAAGAACTAGGAAAGAATGTGGAGGAACACCACAGAATAGTAGATTTAAAAACTCTTATAGAAGCTAGTAAGCCATACGAGGAAGATTTCGAATTTGTAAAACAATTTCTGATATCGACAGTTAATGAACGCATAGAAAAGGAGAAAAGAGACTCAGAATTAGTAGAAATTGAAAGGGAACGAGCACGAATAGAAAAAGAGAAAAAAGACGCGGAGTTACTTAAAATTGAAAGGGAACGATTTAAAGAAGAGCAAGATACGTTGCTCCAACTGGAAAAAACAAAATTAGAAGTAGCTAAAGCACAGTTAGAGATATCTAGAATTCAAGCTGAAGGTAGGAGTTTGAATACAGGCGGGGATGGACTTAGCGGGAATTCTAATTCTTTAAGCGGGAATTCTAATTCGTTAGAGGCGCTAATAAAGAGTGTTAAGACTTTAACTCTTGCGGTGCCAACTAAACCAGAGTCGTGGAATTTATTTTTTTCGTCTCTCGAAAAAGCATTCGAAATGAAAAAGGTCGCGGAAGACATGAAGGTTGAGATATTATTTAATTTGTTGGGGGAACGAGCGTCGCATTTATTAGTTTATGTAAACGCGGAAGATATGAAAGATTATCAGAAAGTGAAAGCTATAATCTTAAAAGAATTTCAACCGACACCGGAAGCGTGTTTAAATCATTTCTTGTCGGCGAAAAGAGCGAGAAATGAGAACCATATACAATTTGCAAGTAGATTAAGGGCAAATTGGGATTTTTATTGCGAACTGAGGAAGGTAACAGACATTGAAACGCTGAACCAGTTGATAGTTAGTGATAGATTATTGAGTACATTAGACTCTGAAACGCGAAGTTATATTAGGATTAAGCAGCTAAATACGTGGCAAAAACCGAGGGAAATTGCCGAACTTTGTGACAATTGGTTTACCTCTAAGGGTAGATCCTTTTCGGAATTATATGACAAACCAACGAAATTTTGTAATCAGAATGAAACAGGATTTGAGAATCAAGGTAGCGGGAAATACCTACCCCCTCATATGAGAAGTAACTATAATGAAAGAAATACAAATTCAAAAGAATGCAAACTTTGTAAACGCGTAGTTCATTTGCGATTTTGTCCCAATAATAGAGAAAAGAGTAAAACAGGAGCTGCGCAAAATCAAACGAAAAAAGATTCGGCGACAGGGAAAAGCAATCAGGATGATAAACTAATTGCAAAAGTTAAAACCGCGTATTTCGATAGTAATGCATTCGATACTCAACCATTGCAGTACGTATTCATTTGGTTAGGGGGGAAGCAAATTAAAGCATTAGTGGATAGTGCGGCAGAAATGCCGATAATTAATTCGAACCAGATACCGCAAAATTTTCAAAATGAGGACAGCTCTAAAATTCAGTTAATATCTGCATTTGGAGACAAAGTTGTAGCGGATTTAAAAACGTTGCCGATATCATTAAAATTTAATACTCCCAATTTTTCACATGGTCATGTTGACGTCTTATTTTCAATCACGGATAGACTTGTAGTTCCTTGTATAATCACCCCAGTGATTTATGAAGTGCTTCAGTCAGCGTTAGAGAAAGAAGGGGGAGCGACAAGGGGTATCCACATGGATTTAACTGCGCAAGAGAATTGTAAACAAGAAGTTGGTAACATGGAAACATCGGGGGGAGGAAATCTTGAGTTAGGAAGGGAAGACGCGAAATGTGAGGGGTTGTTTATACAAAATACGGTACACAGCGGAGAGGAGAAATTGATAGTTAGCTGCGTTCAAAGTGAACCTGAGGCAGAAAGGGAAAAGAATGTAGGTCAATTGTCGGATGCTAGTATTTTCAAGAAAGAGCAAAGAAAGTGTGATACATTACGCGAAGCTTTTAAAGATGCAGAGCAAAACAAAAATGGGTATTTTGTAATGGATTCTTTAGTATATCATAAAGAAAAGGTTTCGGGGGAAAATGTTTGTCAGCTAGTAGTTCCAAAGATCAGGAGAGGGCAAATTCTAAAATTAGCGCATGAGTCAATTTTTGCTAATCATTTAGGAATGAAAAAGACAAAAGAGAGGATCCGGTACTCATTTTTTTGGCCGAATATGTCGCGCGAGATTGAAGAGTATTGTAGATCTTGTGAAGCGTGCCAGTTACGGAGTAGGGAGAGGGCAAGTGATCGAATACCTTTAACTCCACTTCAAAGACCACAATTTCCGTTTGAGCAAGTAACAGTTGATTTAATTGGTCCTATAGAAACTCCATCAGCGCGAAGGCACAAATATGTGCTATGTTTGGTTGATCAACATTCTAGGTGGCCGGAGGCGGTTCCATTGAGAACGATTACAGCTAAAGCAACATGCGACGCATTGCTAGAAATATTTATGAGAACGGGGATACCTAGGGTTATCGTAAGCGACCAAGGTACTAACTTTATATCAAAATTAACTCAAGAGTTTCATGCAAGGTTAGGCGCCACTCCTAGATTTGCAACACCGGGACATCCACAAAGTTCAGGGTTAGTGGAACGGTATAATCAGGTTTTAAAGCGCATGTTACACCATATCATACGAAGAGACCCTAAAAATTGGGATAAACATATTCCATATATGTTATTTGCATATAGAGAGATCCCAAATTCCACTACCGGCGTGTCACCGTTTAAATTACTATATGGGAGAGAAGCCAAAGGACCACTGGCGGTATTGAAATCTTCGTGGGCAGGCGAAATTCCCCTTCCTATTAATATTGGTAAGAACGCAATTGAGTATCTGCAGGAGCTAAAAATACATTTAGAAAAAGCCGCGGAGGAGGCATCAATAGTTGCTGAGGTTAAACAAGGCGCGTACAAAAAATATGCCAACCGACGGGCAGTGTATAAAGAGTTCCGAACAGGGGATCAAGTATATCTTTTGATTCCAGATTCGAATAATAAATTATATGCTAGATGGACGGGACCCGCAGAAATAGTAGCTCGCTGTAGTACCGACTCATACAAAGTTAAATTGGCAAATGGGAACATTAAAACAGTTCACGTAAATAAAATTAGGAAATTTATATCTAGAGTACAAGCTGTGGGGGTTATATTTGAAAATGAACAGGAATTAGGGGAAGTCCATCCCACGCCTAGTAGAAAGGATGAAGCAAACTTCTTTAGTGTAGATGAGGTGAATTTAAGCCATTTAGATGAAATTCAAAGGAAAAAAATCGAGAATTTGTTGAAGAAGTATAGAGCATTATTTGTAAATAAAGTACAAATTGCAAAGGTAGGAGAACACAAGATACGACTAATTGAAACAGAAAGAAAGAAGCCTTATATATATAGAATTCCAGAAGCATTAAAGTCTCAGGTAGATAAACAAGTTGACGAACTTTTATCATTAGGACTTATAGAAGAGTGTGATGCAGAAATATCGTATCCAGTAGTGTGCGTTATGAAAAAAGATGGAGCTCTCCGTCTATGTGTCGATTTTAGAGAGTTAAATACGGTAACGAAACCAGATGATTTTCCGATGGAAAATCAAACAGAACTATTGTTTTGCATTGGCAGAGCAAATGTGATTTCTACAATTGATTTGCTCAAGGGGTATTGGGCAATACCTTTGGAAAGGGAAAGTCAAGATTTAGCATGTTTTAAAACACATAGAGCGCAATATAGATTCAAAGTCATGCCATTTGGTTTGCGTAATGCCGCAGCCACATTTCAACGAGTGATGAACCAGGCACTTTCTAAGTACAGAGATTTTTCGCGAGCATATATTGATGATATAGCAGTTTATTCATCGAACTTTGAGGAACATTTAGGACATCTCGACGACATATTTAATAAATTGGCAGAACTGAACTTTTCAGTGAATCTGAAGAAATGCTCTTTTGCGAAATCTCACATAAAATATCTTGGACACATCATTGGATCCGGCAGTCACCAGACCGATCCAGAGAAAGTAGGAGCCATTCAAAAATTGGCCAGACCTCATACAAAAAGGCAGTTAAAAACCTTTTTGGGACTATGTAATTATTATCGGGATTACGTTCCTCGTTATGCAGAGACAGCGTATTGTCTAACCGAACTGACGAAAAAGAAAGCACCAGAAGAGATGACGTGGACAGACGAACACGACGAAGCGTTCCACAAATTAAAAAAGTGTCTTGTTGAGGCACCTAGTTTGAATACCCCAGTTATTGGACAATCTTTTGTTATACATTGTGATGCATCTTCAACAGGCATCGGGGCGTGTCTATCTCAGAAAAGAGAAGGAGCATTACATCCAATCAGTTATGCGAGCCAGAAACTGACCAAACCACAGCAGGCTTGGCCAACTATTGAAAGAGAGGCGTATGCTGTTATTTGGAGTCTGAAGAAATTCGAGACATGGATCTTCGGATCACCCGTGGAACTGATAACGGACCATAATCCATTGACTTTTATCACGAAGAATGCCCCACAATCGTCTAAATTGCAAAGATGGGCCCTTGCTTTACAGAAGTACAACATTTCTATTACTCATTGCCCGGGAGCCAAGCTGAATAATGCGGATGCATTATCGAGATTAGAGACGGTTGATCCAGCAGTGTAAGCAGACTGAAAAACAAGGACTCAAAAACTTTTAGTGTTCATTTTACTAACAGTATTATATTTGATTTGATTTTCTTGCTATTACAATTGTATATTATATTTTGGTATTGTAATTGTATTAGTCTGTAATGTTATTCTTGTATTTTTTAGAGTAAGAGCAGGATCGAAGGTTAGAAGTTCGAGCTAATAGACTTAAGGAGTCTTAAGTATTTTATGTAGCTGATATATTTTTTTTCTTCACTGTTTAATCATGTAAGGGTGAGAGGAAAATTTTTTGACGTCACCTGAATTAAATTTCATATTGTAGATAGAAGTAAAACCCTATCTTCAATCTTGGATGGGGGATGTGATGTCAGGCGACGCCATTCGTATTGCGTAAGGCGTTTTTTTAGCAGATCAGCTGACGCGCCTGCACATAGAGTTCAAAGTGCAAAGAAGGGTAGAGAAAGAGAGAGTCCTGCGTAGGCAGTGGGGAAGCGAGGAGGTCTTGTGGAGCCTGCCTCGGAAGTTGTTTAAGAAGGGTAGTAGCCATTTAAATTGGCTTTAGAGAATTTCGTTCGTGGCGTTATATATGTTTTTTGGTGGGTGTTATGTGTCATATGTATGTGTATAATCAAGTTATGTCAAGTGTTCAAATCGTCTTGTAATAAACTTGTTGTTGTGTGAACATTGGAGGTGATAATTTGCTACGCGGTGTGATTGTTCAGCGTTTGGATGTATGACATATTATTTGAACTTTTTATATTTTGTCGCTGGCATTGTGATTTTGTGCATTTATAGTAAAATTTAAAATCATTCTAACATTACATTATATAAATAATGTAAGCATATTAGTTTTGATGGTTTCTCTAAAAGCATAAACAATTTTGTATTAAAATACGTGCACCTGTTTCTTATGACGTAATTTTTATACAATTTATATGATGCATTGTTACTAATAAATATTTTTCAAACATAGTACAGTCTTATTCAAGACACAAATTGAAAAACATTCGGAATGAATAAACATTTCATCAGTTTTTCTGTTTCTAAATAGCAAATAATATAGTGATTTCTCTGTTGAATACATTCTCAAAATATACACTTCATTCACATCAAATATTAATCTCTGTAAAGCCAACTAAACTTTGATTATATGAAGACCTTATTTGAATAGTGGTCCAACTCCATTCTTGTTCATTTTGACATACAGAGGCATAAATTCTAATGAGTGCTTAGAAATGACTGCTGAAGCCTGATTTGTAATGCCCACTGTTGGCAGCAGAAATAAGCTACAGGTGTAACAGTTTAAAAAGAAGAAAGAAATGACTTGTATGAACATGAAAGTGAGGCTAACTACATTTTTTTTAAAGTGGAGTTGGACCGCTATTCAAATCAGGCCTTCATATGATATGGAATAACCATATTTCTTTTACATCGGACTACAAAAATTAGGAATACATATAAATATTTACGGAAATATGCAGATTATCTTTCATATTTTCCTTGAGACGCAGATCATTCTAACAGGTGTAAAAGAAAATTTACCTTTGAAGAAAGGAAATGCCAATTTCTACAAACTTTTTCCGACAGGAGCGAAGGAAAATCCGACCTCAAAACTCTCTTGCTACAAATCAAAGCTTGGGGGTTAATGTTTCTATATTAAGACTCCGCGTAAGGGGAATATGTCTTTCAACTTTCGTCTAACTAGATAGGAGTCTTAATTAAATGCTGTTAATTCCGTTGACTGAAATGGCTGATTAATTTTGCCTTATTTTTTCGCTGTACATTCCCGTCGAAGATATAATATTAATTAGTAAGTTAAAAGAAATAGATACCTTTTTACTAACAGAATGACGGCGATGAAAGAGAGTGCTAAATGCTTTAAAATTTAATTTAATCTTTTTAGGTTTCTAATCGAAAAACCGTATTGAAATCTTTTAAAGGGGGAGCAGATTAATCTGCATTTACTTTCAACGAAGTCTTACAGTTTAAGAAAAGTGGAATAGTATGGCTGGAGGATTATCTACAGCTGATTGAATTTCATTGAAGTAATTTTAGTCATTAAATACAGCCATTCAAGTTTTTATACTTCAGTGGTCTACACGTAACTATTGGTAATTTCATACTCGCTTTTTCTTTCATTATATAAGGCGGTGAAAGGCAAAGTGATGTAAGTCACATTTTCAACTTTTTTTATTTGATGGTAAAAATGTAATGTCCATGTTCAATTTATGGTGAAATTGCAAATAAATATTATTTGCAATGTTATAATGATTATTATGAATTATAATTTGTTCAGTTTATAGTGGATTTTTTTGTAGCTTTTGCAGTAAAACGCTTTTCACTTACACCACTTACTGACTTACACCATTTTGCCTTTCATCACCTCATATGTGTTTAATCAGTCTTTGCTATTGTACAGAGATCTTACAGGGTAAATTTACGGATACTTTTTTTACCCAAGGATGAGTGTCCTTCGAACAAAAAAGTATCAAATAATTCTGCATTAAAATTAGTATACTGGAAACATATGAGCTTTAATTTTTCACCTTTCCAATCTGAAATTCTTTTAAATTGAGTTTCAATTTCAGGGACAGTAATTTTTTAAAAGAACTCCCTTGTTTAAATTTTTATATCATATTAGACACGCACATAAAGGAAACCAAGTCATTTTGTTAGATTCAAGCGTGGATTGAAGATTATGTTATAATTTGGTTTCTATAATTTAATAATTTGTTATTTTTATTTTCTTTATTAATTTTTGAATATATTGTAAACGACTGAATTAGTGGTACAAAAAAAATTACATTCCACCATTTAAAAACTACTTCACGACTTCCGATCTTTTGGTACAGGTTCATCTATTTCTTGTTTATATGTATTACAAATATATATCCATTGTATCATAAGCTCATTACCATTGATATGATTCGTCTAACGGACGTGATAAATAGATGAACATTAAATGAAGAGATAAAACTCATACAGAGACACAGCATAGTGAATTTCTTAATGATATTAACGATTCATAAATTTTACATTGCACAGTGAACTTTTCTTCCTCTTCTTAAATATTCAGACTAATCCGACAATAAAAACCCCGAATTAATTGCAAAATCTATATCGTATACTGTTTTTCCTTTAATTTTTGAGGGAAAAATCAATTACTCTAAATATATTATTTAGGATGCGATTAGTGTAAAAAAATTACATATTTCATATATCTAAATGCATTTTTAGAGTCGAAAATGAATGTTTTTGTGTTGTTGGTCTGACTAATGCTCCCTGGATAGAACATTCTAGAACAAGTCCATAGATAGCTGCGGACAGATTAATGCAGCTCTGGTTTTTTTATGGTACCACAAGGGTTGAGTCTTACTTAGCCAGGTGCCACCACAATTTTGACCAAGCACTCCCAGGGGTGACAACTGGTGGCCTCGTACCCTCCTCCCACCCCCGTACCACATGACAGGATATTTCGGTCTAAGGATTTAATGTGCCCATATGCGTCGTAGACATGAAGGCATTCAATGATTCGAGATTCAATTTGATCTCCTTCTGTCGGCAGCCCTACGCGCTACCACTAGGGTAGCTCGGACCCAGTTTTTATAGAAATACTAGCTGAATATTCGTGCTTCGCTACGAAGTACATTCAAATTAAATTCAACGGTCAATGCATGCAATTAATGCCAAAAATAATAAAATATATATTTATAAAAACATCGCAACGGATATTTTTATAGACAAAATTAGGTAGAAGAAAATATTCAAATTAAATCTAATAGAACATACCAAAAAATATAGTACAGTTAATATAGTACAGTTTCAGGAACATTACTTTTACTGTATTTTAATAATTTTTTGGATAATGACCAATCGTCTGCCGCATAAGCAAGAAAAAAATTTTTTTTGTCTATTTCGTTGTTATGCACGTGACGAAAAATTAGTTTAAAGTATCACAAAAAGAAAAGAAACTACGTGATAAGCATTTAATAAATTAAATTCTAAAAATTAATCCTTAAAAATTCACCAAAAATTAGAAAATGGAGGTAAAGATTCGAAAAAGATTTCATTTTAAAGGAATGCTAGTTATTCGCGTTTTAATAAAATTAATAAAATGTAAAACACTATTAAAGAAAAGAGCACCTAACTCTGATTAATTTAAAATAAACTAATCTCATTCATTTAGCTTAATTTATTTCATAATCATAGCCTATATCAAAATTAAGCGGTCAAAAAAGATTTCTAGAAGGCAAAATGTCTATACAGAATACATTACAGCATCCTTCACAACAAAAAAAAAACTCCTCAATTACTTACAAAAACAAGATTAAAAGGAGTATGTTAGCAATTTTATTATTACTTAATTTTTTTACAATAGACCTTTCGTCCCTATCGGTAGACAAAAAGAAATATCCCTCAAGCTAAAACTTGTATTTTTTACTTTAAATTTGATATATATTAAGTCTATCATTTGATTGAGTTCATATACATATTAAAGCATTAAAACTTAATACTCCTACTCCAAAGTTTTTAATTACAGTTAATTTACTTCAAACATAAGAGGATGGAATAGGAATATTAAAATATTAAGTAATTTTATAATATTTTTTCCTTATAAATAATAGACGGGTAATTCCTTAATTTAAAAGCTGCATATAAATAAGTGCATTATTTCAGAAAAAAATAAAGCTATTTCAAGGACTGAGATAAACTGTTTTTCATATTAAAGTTAATTATTCTCGGTGTATAGAAAATGAAGAGTAGGAAAAATGGGTGTTGTATTTGTTAATATATATTTTTATCAGATTTTAAAATGGATAATAACTCAAAAAAAAACTTTTCAAGTATATATAGTTTTATGAATGAAGGTATTGAAATAATCATACAATTAAAAATATTAAACATATGAGACCGTAAATGAAACTTTTAAGGCCTGGAGGCTGCAATTATGGGGAAAAAACCTTGAGTCTGGATCTCTACGACTTGTTTTAAATTCTAAGGAAAAATGTAACTAAGAAAAATTACTTTTTTTGTTGAAAATCGTAATTTGGTTTGATGGTATTGCATCAAATCTGTATTAACCTTTTTAGGGGCACCGTTTGCACAGTGCAAATGCCTAAATCTAGTCTTTTTTCACTTGCAATCAATGTATTCCAGTTAAATGAGCAGAAAATTATTGGTACTGCCATCTGTTATCAGTTTAAAGAAGTAAAAACATTTTGAAACCTTTAATTGGAAAAAATTTCAAGATTTTTAGGTTAAAAAAAGTCAGGAAAAAAATCTGCACCGTGCAAAAGGGGGAGGTTGTTGCCCCTGAAAAGGTTAAAGAGCTACGGGCGTCACAAAATTTCACGAAGTTATAGTTTTTTGTAACAATAAATTATGTGTTATTGGTCAGGGGGTAGAACTCCCTCTACCACATCTCTTAAAAGGGGGGAATAGAAATTTCGTTTGAGATGATGTGTATAGAATTATTTTCAACCAGTGTCATAACTTATCTAAAGATCACAGAGTCTAGATTCAATTATAAGATGACATTACGAAAAATTCATTCACAATGTAGAATTGTTTTCTCAGTTAAAGCTTACAACTAAATCTGGGGAACCAAAATCTTGAAAAAACCTTGGTTACAAGTACTTCTGCCCAAACCTCAGAAAACCGGCTGAACGTAATAATCGAACCTTCACCTCATGCTCCAAATTTCATTAATCTCTTACATTTTCCCTAAATATATGCTATTCCCTAGTTAGTATTCATATCGCTGGTGGTAAAGGCAGAAGCAGTGGTCAGTCTTTTATTTGACTAGGTGTTAATTCCTTGTTCTGAATCTACCATCTCCACATAGGTAGGCAGCCTAGTTCAAATATTATTATGCCTACTTTAAAAACGTGGGTTCCCAGTTAATGCCAGTAAATATCAATGAGAACATAAGAAACTAGTTAGCTTACAAAAAATAATTTCGTAACACATTTAAAGATTATAATATAAAGTGGAAGTGTATAAGCACAGAGCACCTGTCCGGAGAGAAGGAGAAATCGAGTTGGTTGTGAAACTAGAGATTTCTCTTTTATGTGAAGGCGAAATATCAGTGAAAAAATATACAAACAGATTTTAAAGGAATTTGACTAAGGGCTCACGAGAAGGAAAATGACTTCGTCTGAGAACCAATCTGCCTGGTCTTCTTGATGTATTGGGAAACAGGAATTTGTCAAATAAGATCTCCCAATTTGTTCTGGGAGAATAATCAAGGAGAAATATGAGTGAAAAAGTATAATAGAGAGTATTTAAGTGAATTTGAGTAAGGCCTTAAGAGAAACAAAATGATTTCTGATGAGAGACACTCTTCCTGGTCTTCCTCAGTAGTTGGAAAGACGTAATACGTTAAAGAAGATCATTATTTGGCTGCGTTAAATAAATATAATAAACACCATTTAAATGAATTGGAGAGAGGCCTAACGAGAAACAAAATGATTTCGATTGAGAACCAGTGCTCTCCCTCTGGTTTTGTAAAACGGTTAATCGTTAAAAAAAGGATCTCGTAAGTTGACTGTGTGAATAATTAAGACACAATTTGAGTGAAAAAAATGTAATAGGCAGTATTTAAGGGTATTTAAGTAAGGCCTAATGAGAAGCTAAAGAATTCTGATTGAAAACCAGTCTTCCCGGTGTCTCTCAGATGTTGGAAAAATGGATTTCGTTAAAGAAGATCTCGTAACTTAGTTGGGTGAATAATGATACTCCACGCCAGACTGGGAGAGTGGGCGGCTTCGAGTTGAATTCTAAGTTGTTTTAAGAGAGTCCGAGACTTACAATTCTGAAAAAGGAACATTTTTATCTTCTTCATTGAAAAATTACTTTAGGACATTTTAGAATAAAACAACGCCAACCCCATGTTTCTACCACGATTACACAACCACGTACAACATTTTTATTCTGCACTGACTACGTCTGCCATATCGTACATCTATACTTTCAGTGCCAATTTATCTGGGAAAAGTATTTATTTATTTTGGCTTTCCGTCTAGAAAAGGATATATCTGAAGTTTCTCGTAAGGTATATCTAAGAAATTTTGTTATTCAGTCTATTACTTTGTTTTCACTAAGCTGATTTAACGAAAAGAAATTCTGCCAAATTCCCTAAATTTTCCCAAACTCAAAAATTACCCTGAAATAAAAATGACACACTTTTTGGCCTTCCTAGGAGATACAATTTTAACAAAGGATTTTTCCTTGGAAATGTGAAAAACAAATTATTTTGAAAATTTTCTTTGGCAAAAAAGTGATAGACTTATGAAACTGAACAATTAGTTCAGCAGTATTATAAAAAGTAAATAATGCTTTAAGTTTGTTCAAAAGATGTCAAAGCGTACCAGTATAATTTAAATGTTTGAAGAATGGTTTTGTGCGAAGGCATAATTTCATATATTGTTTTGCCCAAGAAAAACAATTATGTCTTTCACCCCTCCCCCCCCCCCATAAATTACGGACAATGTGAATTTGAACGAAGTGATATGATTCTGAGCTAAAACTTTCCGATATATATTTTTTTTCCAATACGGAGGCATTAGTCGTGAAGACTTTCGTCTATAATACATCGCTGTATTTTTCTAGCCATTTTATTATGGGGAGCACCATCTAGGCGGACCAGCATTACCCCCTATGAAGGGACTACACAAACGGAGGCCTTTAAGTTCTGCGACGCCGGGATTCAATCCGAGCAGACTCAGCACCGAAAGCCAGCACGCTGTACCACAAGGCCACCACAGGCCCTGAAACATATCTAATTTAAATGTTATGCATCTAATCATTGGTATTCTGCAGATATTCCGATATTTTACATACGTAAATATGCTAAATATACGAATAGCACATGCGTTGCATATATGACATCTAAGTAAAATGTTATATATGTTACGCATATGTAATATATATATAACACTTTGTTACTTACATGTAATATATGTAACATATCATATACATATTGAACATATATTTAAATACGTTAAATAGTCTTCGCATACTTAACATATTACAACCATACGTAACACGCGCAAAAATGTACTCGTGGGTACATAAAATCAAAATTTATACTTCTTTATCCATTTTTTAGTTGTTCGCTTAATTTTAATAGTGGTCTCTTTTTTATAACTCCTAGCTCTAAGTGCAGCTAAATGAAGTAAATTTCTTTGTTCAGCACACTAAAATTTCCTGTTTATTAAATTCGATTCTTATAAAGAAAATGCCACCTCCTTACCTGACGCTTTTGCACCGCATCCTCCCGTCACATTTACTTTTGCTATTTAGTAAATTGCATTCAGAGAACGTCTTTTTTTTCTTTCGTACTCTGATAAAAGAAATATTGTTAGATATGTTAGGAAGCGGTGCACGGGTTAACCTCATAGATCTTTTGATCCAGAGTGATGCTAAGGTGAATTTTGCTTTCTGCATTCTTCTCATCACGGAGAATATATTATTCTGAATTCCATTTCGTCCATTTGAAAGTAAAATCACTTAATGCAATTCGCGTGTTATCAAAAATATCTCTTTAATTTCTCAGAAAGAAATCTAAGGAATAGCATAGTTTTATGATATCAATGAATTTTATAGCCTGAAAAAAAAACAATTGTAGGCAGGAAGTTATTATACGTTAGCCTTTAAAATCCCACAAAAATTTACAGAACATTAGTTTTATAGGGTTTAATTAGAATAAAATATATTTTACAATCAAATATTTGAAGCACCTCTCAAGATTTCTTTATATCTATGTTTGTTATAACGAGAATTCACTGGGATTTTATCTCTATGTGTTCATAATATATATATATATATATATATATATACAGTGGTGGCAAAAAGTCCTGAACACACACATATTTTTGCCTAATTTTTGTGTTCGACTTAATTTTTCGCTATGAAATTATCGTACTATCTTAACTATTGTTATTGATTCTAATGTATTTTTTCATGTTGATTTCAAATCTGTTTGTAGAATTTATGAAAAGTAAATAGTTTCATCGATATTTAAAAAAAAAAACGTGATAAGACAAACACAGTGTCACTGTAGTAATGAGTGACTGATTTTTCAAACAATGAAATTTTTCGTTATTCCAACCAATCAGAGAGCAGTAGTGATGAATGGTTGAAAGCAGAATGTGCAGCATATTTTTGTGTATTGAAAGCAGTTGTGTGTTGTAATTTGAAGTGCGTGTTTGGGAAATATTGGAATTATGGGTAAATTTTCATTTCTGCCTGATAATAAAAGGTACAAAATAATACTTTTGAAGGAAGAAGATTATTCTATGTGCCAAATTGCTACTAAAGTACCATATGGTCTTTCTACTGTTGTAAGAATGTTGAAAAAATTTTCTGAAACACATTCTATAGCGGACAGGGAACGATCTGGACATCCGAGAAAAACAATTTTACGTGAAGACAGGATATTGCACAGGATTTTCCTTTCAAACAGAAAGCTCAAATCCCCTCAAATTTTAAAATAATGAACTTTGAGATCGAATATGAATGTGTACACAAGAACTGTGAGTGGAAGATTGCTGGAAATTGGATTACAAGGCTGCAAAGATCGCCCGAAACCATTACTGTCCGACTTTCAACGCAAGAGGAGATTGGTGTGGGCAAGGGATCATTCATTATGGACTATTAAAGTCTGGGAAAGGTTCACGTTCGAAAAATATGAAAAGTTGATTACGGAAGAGAAAAGCAGAGTGAAGAAAAGAAAAAGCAAGCAGCCCCTCACCTCTAAGGACTACAGAACACTAAAGAGGTATGAGGTAGTACGTATTTGTGGTATCGAAAAATTAATTAAAAAAATGACAGATGATAACCAAACCATAAAATGTTTTTGTCATATTCACGAAATTTTTGAAGTTATTCATTAAGCTCATATGGATTTGGGTCACAAAAAAAAATAAAACTAATGGAAAAGGAACTACAACAGAAATACTGTAATGTGCCTCGAAAAGTGATCAAGCTGTACCTTTCTCTCTATGAACAATGTCACTTGAGAAAAAAGGGAAAAACAAAGGAAGTCGTTGTTTAACCAATACTTACTAACGCATTCCGAAAACGAGGACAGGTTGACCTCATTGACATGCAATCAGAGCCTGATCGCGATTATAAATTCATTTTGAACTATCAAGATCATCTTACCAAATTCTTTTTTTTACGCCCACTGAAAACGAAAACAGCTGAAGAAGTTTCTTAATTTAATGGATATTTTGTGTATCATCGGAGCTCCCTCTATTTTGCAGTACGAGAATGGACGTGATTTCTCGAATAAAATCATAAAACAGCTAGCATATATGTTTGAAGTAATTATTCATGGAAAACCTAGACACTCTGAAAGCCAAGGCTCCGTCGAACGTGCAAACCAAGATGTTCGTGATATGTTGGTGACGTGGATGGCAGTCAATCATACAAGTCAGTGGGCAGAAGGCATACGAATCGTCCAAATGAAAAAAAATATCGTACCTGACATCGTAGAATCACCAGAAGCCCATACGAATTCTCTCTGTCTTCGTTACTGCTTTGCTTCTCTCTCGCGTCTCTCTGCCCGTCCCTTGTTCGCGGACTGCTACCGACACCTCTACGATATAAAGTCTGTATTAACAAACTCCGGCAGAAGAGACCTTTGTCGATACTACTGTGTGTGTCCGGCCGTAAATTTACCTGTGCTTTGCTGAATGTCTGATGAATTATATCGTCGAGTTCTCAATAAATAAATTCTATGGATACTGTTCGTGCGTCGCGCCTCTGTTCTGTGTGTCCATCAATGCTTCTCCTCTCTTTGGGTATTTCCTCCCCTATGTGCTGATTACAATATGACTGAAATAGTGTTCCTCAAGTCTCTTCTCTTCGCTCCGGTTACGACTACCTATTACATGAACCCATCTCCTGTACATAGTTTAGAGATAAAAGTTTATCGTGCGGGTAAAGCCTGTCCTTATTATTTATATATATATATATATATATATATATATATATATATATATGTGTGTGTGTGTGTGTGTTTGTGTGTGTGTGTGTGTGTGTGTGTAAGTAAGTAAGATATTTATTTTTAAATTATTTCAAGACAAATGTATCCATTTAAAGAAATCTTCACTAAGCGTAAATTGTTTTGTCTTGACTAAAAGTATTTTGTGAAGTTGAGTTACAAGGGTCTGTCCTTCTAATAAAAAGAATTCGTCGCCGAGAAATTTCTTTAAGTGGAAACTAACTGGAGTTTCAAAAAAATTTAATCGGATAAAATGAAAAACGAAGAAAGTCTTAACTATTACAATACAATAAAACGACAGATGCCGAAACAAATTTAATCTGCGTAAGTAAAGCAAACGTGACAAAGCTGATAAAATAACAATTACTGTAAACATTTTTTTTTCTAAAATGAGACATTGCATGCTTGAAATCACATAAGAGAAGAAATAATGTAGTTTACAAGTGTGTTGAATGACGCAAACAACAATTGATTACAATACGGATAGCCACTGTAATTTCCGAAAAAATGTTTAGGAGTGAACATAAAATACGAAAGTGTCAGCTTAAGTTAACTAGTCAACATAAAACAAGAAGCCAACATAAAAAGTCGAAAATACAAAACTACAAAAAAGAGAAATCTTTAACTCTGATTTGTATGCATGTTATATAAAAGATATTGAAATTTAGAAAAATTTGCTCTTATATATGTCCTAACGTATGTTACGTTTATAAATGAGAATTTCATGTGTCACTATTTTTGTACATGAGTTGATTTCAGATTCTTTTGCATCAACAAAAACTTCAATTTATAGAAATTACTTCTGAAATATGAGGCTCAATTAATATAACAGCATATTTGAAAATAAATATTTGAAATACCTTTCAAGATTCCTTCAAATTGATGCTTGTCGTATCGAAGGTTTACTGTGTTTTATTTTCTGTGTATCTTCCTAAATTTTTTCCTATCCTACGCACTTTCAGTTCAAGTTGGCACTAACTAGTGCTGAAAACCTTAGCAATTACTTTCTATCCCTTTCATCTGTGTTTTGTTGCTTTACATCGATTACTGTCTCGAGATCAACTTTATTTAAAAACCATTGATTGTGTAAGGTACACTAAAGGTAGGTCCTGGTGTATTGGCTACTTTATTATGGGAACACCACAACAGAGTATATGAGACAACATTGCTCCCTATGAGGAGACAACACGGAAACTTACAGGACTTACTCGGGATTTGAACCGTAGCTCACTACGTAGTTGCTTAGGACTCTAAATACTTTACCATGTGTTCGGCATCTCTGAACAATAAAACCAATGACATTAAGAGAAATGCACGTGTCTAAATGTTCACCATTTATTGGTCGTTCGGAGTTACATAAAGTACAATTAGGTGAGTATAAAAGACGAATTCTAGAAAGGTGGGCGGTGAGGAAATCGTGTCCAGTAATAAGGCGAAACAAGGTCACAGCAGAACCATTAGGAAAATTCGGAATTGGAGACCTTGAAACAGAAAGGCACCTGGAACACCCTCCTCTAGCTTTATCAGTCATGTTGATTTTTTTTCCAAGCTCCAATTTAATTAGAAGTTCGGCTGGATGGAAGGCCATCAACAAGTTTGGATTTTATAGGATGGTGGTACCTCTCTTCGTTAGGACATCTGTCTTTTCATTCCCTTCCACATCACCGTGAGTAGTCCCACTGCTGCACTACGGAATCAGCTAAGGAGTTGAGTTAAAATTACATTCATAAGTTCTTATCGAGTCACTCCCTTTATCTATATCTATAAAACAGTTCCGTAACTGACTGACTGACTGACATATAACACACAGACCAAACCGCTGGATCTAAAGGACTGAAATTTTGCATGGTGATTCTTTTTATAGTGTAGGGGTGCACGAAGAAATATTTTTTAAAAAGTCTTAGATTTTCTTAAGTTAAATTTTTAATCTGTTTTAGTAACTTTTTTTAAGTTTGCATTTAAAATAATAATTTGAGGGTTATAAAATTTATATCACAAAAAAGATCATAAAAATTCCTTTAAAATGAAATCTTTTTCGAATCTTTACCTCCATTTTCTGATTTTTGGTGAAATTTTAAAGATTAGTTTTTAGAATTTAATCACGTGATTTCTTTTTCTGGTACTTTAAATTAATTTATCGTCACGTGCATAACAACGAAATAGGCAAAAAAAAAATTTTCTTCTTGCTAATTCGGCAGACAATCGGACATTATCCAAAAAAATATTAAAATAAGTAAAATATATGTTCCTCAAACTGTACTATATGCTTTAGTATGTTCTATTAGATTTAATTTGAATATTTTCTTCTACATTATTTTGTCTAAAAAAATATCCGTTACGATATTTTTTATATTTTTTTTACATCAGTTGCATACATTGATCGTTGTATTTATTATAAATATATATATATATATATATATATATATATATATTAACTTATTTTTTTGGCATTAACTGCATACATTGACCCTTGTATTTAATTTGAATGTACTCCATAGCGAAGTGCGGGTGTACAGTTAATTGTTATATATAACTTGTAGAGCAACTCTAGAGTCGGACAAAATAACATCCCTGGTAAAGCTCTCCATAGGAGATAGTATCTGTTCTAAGGCTAGAAAAATATCCCCCACTTCAAGGTCGAAACCAGTTGCGTCTCTGTCAATTAATTCGTTTATAAAATGCAAAATATTCACTGTAGATTCATGCAACAGCCCCAACGAGGGTATAACAATCAATCCCTGTTTTGCGTTTTGATAGTCTAATGGCTAAACTGGCTATACCAAAATTTAAAACTCTATATATTTTTCTTAAAATATATTTATGCATCTCATTCTCTGTGCAAAATCTCAGATACTACTGCTATTTTTGGTGGATTTTGTCTTTTGACAAAATTATGCATTTTATACTGTAACAGATACTTACGTGTGTATGAGTGTGCACATGTTTGGGCAAAGCAAAAAAAATAGACCTAGTTTTTCAAATATCCATTTACATGATAAATATATCAATAAATAAAAGATACCGTTTCGCTATTATACTGTTTACAAATGCCACAGACATTAGCTCTTAAGCCATTAGCTCTTAAGTCCACGAGCTCTCCAGTATTTTTCGATGATATTGCTAGAACTACTAGGTGCAGACAGAGCTCTCGTCCAAATATTCACATGTTATAGGCTGACTAGACTTGCAAAGATTACAGTCTGGGGAATCCGCGATTCCAATGAAGGAAAGTTTAGATTGTAAACAATCATGCCCAGTCATCAGGTTTAAAACTCACTACGTCAGCTTTTCTTGGGGCATCAAGACCAATGGATGTGTTCTCATTAAGGATAACCGATCCTTTATCTTTAGCTGATTGTAATGACTCATTTTCAAAGTTCTTCCTAAAAATCATATTGGTATCATTTTGGTTTTAAAATGATTGGTTGTAAAATTAGCTGTATTTCATTTTGGTTTAAAAATCATATTGGGCAAAGCAAGGAAAAAATCTAGTAATTCAAATATCCATTTACCGGATAAATAATATCAATAAATGAAAGATACCGTTTCGCTATTATGCTGTTTACAAATGCCACAGACATTAGCTCTGAAGCCATTAGCTCTTAAGTCTACGAGCTCTCCAGTATTTTTCGATGACATTGATAGTACTACTAGGTGCAGATATGCCTTGATTTTCCATTAGGTCCGGTAGGCCTGGGGCTAGGGGGCCCGAATGTTGGGGGCCCCTAAAAAAATTTAATTTTAAAAGGAAAAAAAGGAAAAAAATTCCCAATTCAATTTTTTTTTATTTTACCTTTTTTAATAGCAATTACTTTTTATATATCCTTCCAAATTTCATTGATTGTTTGGTTCATCGTATGTATGTTTTAGTGTATATAAGGGATTAATACATTTTTATGGTTGCATTGTATTAGTGTTTTAATTATGAAGTTAATATGCTGTATTACTTTATTTATTTGATAATGTTCTACGCTTCTACGCAGTGGCGGCTCGTTGCTAAAATAAGTGGGGGTGCTGCTTCAGAAAAATTTTAGCCACTGTTTTATTATTGTGCAAAACATGTAAAATTTGTATTGTGTAAAATTTCTCATTATCAAATTAAGTTGATATGCATAACAGTGAATGAAATGTGCATTGATATAAACTGCTTTTATTTTTACTTGAACTCCTCCTTTTTTGCTTTTCATGATATTTGCACCATCAAATGTCTGGGCTATTATCTTTTTTTCTATTTCCTTGAAGGTCCATAAGTCCAATTGTTCTAGAATACGTTTCGATATGCCATCTGCAGTTTGATTTTTTTGGAATAAAGAATCCTCAAAAACGCTCAAATGTTTCTTCATTAAACACGTACCATAGAACAATGACCATTTTAGTGTGTTCTGAAACATCAATTGTGTCATCAGCCACAGCAACGGAGCTTCTCTAACATTTGCCCTTATCTCTTCATGGTATATTTGTAGCAGATAATAAAGTATCTCATTCTGAATAGTCTTAGAAACACCTTTGAAGACCTTACTGGTTTCTAAAGGATTCTTCAAATCTGGAGCTAATTTAAATGCAAAATTTATTAATCCTCTAAATACCCCTGGATTTACTGAATCATCTTTTTCATCATGACCACGTACTCGAGTTTCAAAGTTTCCACAAAATAAAATACAGTCTATTAGTTTGGATAAAATTTCTCGGTTCTTCTTAACCTTCATGTTATGCTCATTGAATGAAATTCTGTATGCCTCACTTAATGTTTACATTTCCTAAAAATGATAGTGAAACCACATTTCCAACCATAGTTTATGCTTCTTTGACTTCTCATGTTTTTCACTTTTTCTTTCATTTTATTATATTTCTAAAACTTTCTTTTGTCCATGTTGCATCACCGCCAAACAGCAAACACGGGGAGCAAAACAATACATTTTTCACTTCACAGCCGCAGAGCCAACTTTTCCGTTAGAACCATTCAGAATTAAATCTGCGAATATACTTATTGCAGTGTCTTATTCCTGGCTGAGCAATTCGAATATCAGGTGTTAAATGGCCTCTTATCTTAACTGTAACTTTCTCATGATTTCTTCTAACTGTGAAAACTTAAGCTGTTGAATTTCACTTACTATAACAAAATTTATTTCCTGGGTATTCGAGGAGATCATGGTTAATTATTAAAATTTTCTATTCAAGAAATCAACAACAGCAAAAAAAAAACACTGAATTAAGTAGAATAGCTTATTGTCATCTACAGTTTATCACATTCCAGAATATGATACACGGTTTTTAAGCATAACACACGACGAGTCAGAAATAAACACTGCCACACACTCGGACAAAAATGTCGGCACTGCCTGGGCGACAGTGCCGAAGCATCTTTAGCCAGCGAGGCAAAGCTCTAGTACATCGGAGATGCGCGCATGCGCACACACGACACACAGCTAAACACGGCATTACTGGAAAGAGCACAGTTCTATGCAAGGATTTTTGTTGTTTTTCGAGAACGAGGGGATGGCTACCCACATTTAGCTTAAGTAATATGTAAGGATTATATACTGCATAATGAAAGAATTAAAGGAAAAAAGACTCGTTATACCAACTGAATGATATAGATAATATCGAGTGAAACTAGGGGGTGCTGCAGTTCCGCAGTGCCTATACACGAGCCGCCACTGCTTCTACGCTTCAAATAGCCAATTCTTGGTAAAATGGCACTTTCTCAATGATTCATGATTATTTTTTTTATTTGTCAATTTTGGAAATTTTACGCCTACATCTCTGTTAGGGGGTCCCCATCCCGAGTTGTGCCTATAGTCAAGAATTTTCTAAATCCGGCCCTGGGTGCAGACAGAACTCTAGTCCAAATATTCACATTTTCTAGGTTTACTACACTCACAAAGATTACAGTCTGGGGAATCCACGATTCCAATAAGGGAAATCTTAGATCGTAAACAATCATGCCCAGTCACCAGCCTTAAAACTTGCTACATCAGCTTTTCTTAAGGCATCAGGACCGATGGTTATGTTCTCATTAAGGATAACCGATCCTTTATCTTTTGACTGTAACGACTCATTTTTAAACTTCTTCCTAAAAATCATGTTGGTAAGAAACTTCCAAAGATAGATTGTAACTTATTTCACTATGTTTTATAATTCCTTATTTACATCAAGAGATTTTGCACTATTATGCTAAATTTGGATAATTTTTTACTTAAAACGTATTTGCAAAAAACTCTTTGAATTCATTTTATTATGAATTAAATTTCAATGCGTTTCTTCAAATACTCATCAAATTCTATCCCATTATCTACATTTCGCAGAAATAGTTTTATTTTCAAGCTTTTGTTTTATTTTATTACTTTTTTCCCATACTAACATTAAGCGCAATGTAAATGTTCCTAAAGGTTAGTCAACAAGATTAACTGCATCCGAATCAAAAAGTTTTGCAAGTTTGACTTTTCTTAGATTGTTAATTCTGCTAATAGCTAAACTAAACAGACATAGAATTCTTTTTCTCTTCATTTACAAATGGACAAGATGAGATTTGTTCTTATTTGCCGATGAATTCCGCTCGCTACCTACAACGAAACCCATAAAACCATTCTTTTGAGTGCCCTTCATTGCATGCTTTTTATTCCTTAACAATGCCTTGAACTTCATCTATAAAAAAACAGAGAATGATTTAACATTCCACTGAAGGTAATGCGAAAATAGTGTTATGTAACTGCAATTGAAGCTTTTTTCTTTTCTCTTTACTGTTTTTAAACAAGTGTGTCAAAACCAAATTTAAAAAAAAACAATTGATTCTGTTACAACATTTTATGGGAAGAATTCTTGGCATGGCATCTATAAAGTGAGTTGAGAAAGAAGAAATTCGGGGCTAAACAACAATTCATCTAGAAAATTTCAGACTTTTTCTTTTTAATTGAAAAAGATAGCTTTCTAGTAAATTGATTTAGTCACATTTAGATTTCAAGACTTATGTATTTCATATTTATACCCCAAAGCTTAGTCATCATTGTTTCAATGACCTACCAGAATCATTTAACTTTACTTAAAAACTAATAAAACAGTCCGAAAGATATATTCATGTATAACGAAATTTCTGTTATGAGAAATTGTATGGACCCTTAAAATTAAGAATTGTTCTCGTCAGACCAATTTTTTCACTATTGCTTGATAATGAATTGACTCTATAAACTAATTTTTGGTTGTCGTTGTTTCGTAAATAAGTAGCTTTTTTACCGATTCAACTTACTTTAATATAGGGATCATGTCTCTTCTCTGTTTATAATTCGTGAAAAACAGTTAACTAAATCCTACAGTCTTCGTGATAAGCGTAATATTTGTTTTTTAGATATATAAAGCAGTTCCGTAACTGACTGACTGACATATGACGCACAGACCAAACCACTGGACATAAAGAGCTAAAATTTTGCATATCGATTCTTCTTATAGTGTAGGGGTGCACTAAGGGAGATTTTTGAAAAATTCTTCTTAGATTATTTTAAATTAAATTTTTGAGCTGTTTTTGTAACATTCTTTAAAGTTTGCATTTAAAATAATAACCCGAGGATTATAAAATTTATATCTCGAGAAAGATTATAAAAATTCCTTCAAAATGAAATCTTTTTGGAATCTTTACCTCTATTTTCCGATTTTTGGTGAATTTTTAAAGATGAATTTTTAGAATTTAATTTATTAAATGCTGATCACGTGTGTCTTTTCTTTTCATTTTGCGTCAAGTGCATAACACCGAAATAGACAAAAAAAAATTCCTTCTAATGCGGCAGACGATTGTTGACATTATCCAAATTTGCGATATCCAAATTTGACGATTTGCGACATTATCCAAAAAAATATTAACATGCAGTAAAAGCAATGTTCCTCAAACTGTTCTATATTAACTGTACTATATTCTTTAGTCTGTTCTATTTAGATTTAATTTGAATATTTTCTTCTACCTTATTTTGTCTATAAAAATATGCGTTACGATTTTTTCATAAATATATTTTTTCGTTTTTTTACATCAATTGCATATATTGATAGTTGTATTTATTATAAATATTATATATATGTACATGTTTTTGGAATTAATTGCATACATTGACAAATATATTTAATTTGAATGTACTGCGTAGCAAAGTACGGGTTTTCAGCTAGTTACTCCTATAAATGTGTTTTATTCTAAAAAAAGTAGATGTTTCAGTGGTTCAAACATTAAACATGGCACAGCACTGCTTTTGCTTATTAATGAATTTGACAACAGAAAATATATTTTGATTGTGATAGTTTTTCCGTAAGTGTCCTAGAATTTCATGTCCATTAGAAGAACATTCCCGTTTGAAGGCCCTTGATGAAATATTCATTCTTACACCCATTGTGAACTGTAATCCTAGTGTTGTAAATGAATGCAGCATCAGTAAATATCTATTTTGCAGAACTTATTCATTACGATATTTTACTTTGAACATAAATGCGTAATATTTAATTAGCGTAACCATAAACAATTCTAAATTTTTCAGAAAAATTTGTGAGAAGGAATATTGTTTATTTAAAACTACGACCACACAATTTTCTGTCAATATATATCACTTTCTTGAAAGCACATACTTAGCCTAATAATTTATTTTATAATATGTTTTAAATATAATACACAATCTTTTAAGACTAAGAAATTTCCTGGTAATCATTTAATGTACAAATATTGCTGAGGAAATCTATATGTGGTAATACGTAAATTAAAATATTCACATTTGAGTCATTTAAACAAGCGTGCCTAATGACCCTTTTCTCTAAACGTGTTGTTTCGTATATCACTATACTGTGAGCATTGAACATTGATTTTCAATCTGTCAAAAGTTTGCCTGCGGCGGCGAGGCAAATGTTCGTGTCAAACTGTATCCTGAAGAGATTCTAGCAGACTTCGGGTACTTTATCAGAATGTGATCCTACTAATATTTATTAGTTCTTTTCACAATTTTCGGTTGTAAACTAACTATTTATTTCAGTTACGCTATAAGCAAAATCTTTCCTGACATATAGTTTGACACATCAATTAATAAACCTCTTAAAATTTTCTTGATGAATATGAAAGTATTAATGAGACTCTTAAATTTGCCTGCGACGATAACAAAATGAAGGAATCTTTGTGATATTGGCATCAGCTAATCAAACCCAAATAAAGGACATGTTTTCTTTGTCATTTTCACATTCGAAATTTGTTAGAACACTTTCATATGTTTCATTAGGGGGCAAGTAAAAGCCCGAGAAATATATTCGAAAACGATAGCCCAAAAGATAAAAAAAAAATATTTTCATTGTTTTTATAAATATTACAGTAAGAAGTAAAATTGTTGATAAAGTTACATATAATTCAGTCAAAAGAAAATTACTTTCAATGTAAAAATTGATGAATTTTATGGATAATCTTGAATGAGTTAGTACTTATCTATATATAGTTCCGTAACTGACTGACTCACTCACTAGTGCCGTTTACATGTGCCAAAAACCCGGGTAAAAGCAGGGTCGTTTCTTACTTTTTCCCTACGATAGGGAAAAATGCAGGGTGGATTTTCGATCCTGCTACGACCCAGGATAAAACCCGCTAATTACCCATGATGCATTTCGAAGCTGGGAGTAAATAACATGGCGGATTTGAACTTGTGTGAATCCATGAAAATGCAGCTAAATGATCGATGGAAGGATGTGGAACCCCTTAACGATCGCATAATTTTCAAGAAAACAGTAGAAAAGTGCCTATTTTTTCCCGGACGATTTCATTTATTTCTTGATCTGAACCATCCCCAATTACATTATAAATAGAATGGTACTGCCATCTGGTATGTAAAATAAGAAATAAAATTTCATTTCAATAAAATTTCAGTAACATTTTCATTTAAAGTGTTATGGTAAAATTAATAAATTTAATAAGTATAATCAATAATTATACGTAACATTAAAATTTATTTATAAATTAATTATTTTAGAATTCACAGATAAAAATTTATTTATATCTATTTATGATTTTTTTATTTATACATGACTAAAAATTACTGAAACAAAATTGAAATCAAAATTACATTTTGATTTTATAAAAGGATTTATTAAAACAATAAGTATCTTACAATTAATCTTATAATTTAAAAAAAATGCACCTATCGATTGGAAAATTTTCTTTCCAGTCTTTATTACTTCAGGAATTTAAAATAATTTCTTCCCACCAAACAGAGCTTCGTAATTTTGCCCACATTCTTTGTTGTGGAAAAACTAAATTTAGCGATGAAGCCATAGATCGTACGATTATATCTAATATCCGCATCAATCTTCTAGTTCTTATATTCCTTTTTTCCTATCTATTTTCTAAATTTATTTTTAAAAACAACAGTAAACAATCGTAAACGTTCTATAATTATCAACAGCGACTGACATATACTGCATTTAAATAACAAATAGACGCAGACGTAATTGTGTTTTAGAAGAGGAGTGCATTGGTCGTGTCGACTTTATCTCCTGTAAGCAAGATATATGTAATCAAGGTGGGAGTGCTCAGTAGTTAAAATTTTAAGTAATGAATTAAAATATTAAGGTAAGAATAACGCGGGTAAAAGAAAAAAAATTAATAGTAAAGTTAAATTAAAACAAAAAAGTTAATTTTAACAGAAAAAATATAGACTTACAAGTTAAGAAAATTTAGAAGAAAAATTAGATAAGAAGAATAATCCACGGAAAACAAAAAAGTAATAATATTAAGAGGCCCAGAAAAGCAGATATCATAAGAATACAAAAAATATTTTTGTAAGTTTTTCAATGTTTTTGGATTTTTAAAGTTTTATGATTTTTTTGTTGTTGTTATTTTTAAAATTTAAGAATTCGAGGTCAAAAGAACAGCAATTGGGGAAAAAAAGGCCTTCCCCAGGACCATACACTTCTTAACGAGATAAATGCGGAGTTCGAAGATGGAAAGCTAAAAATAGTAATACAGTGAATTCGGAAAAGTATGACACCGGCTGGGATCGAACCCATAACGTGATTTACAAGGAATGATGGTGTATGAGGATCACTTCCGCCGAATCATGTGACGGCCTTTACTTCCGGTAAGACGGGTAAAAGCAGGGTGAAAATGTGGTCCCATGTAAACGGGCTTCGAAGGTTTTCCCTATTAGCGGGTAAATCCCGGGTATTATTGTTGTCCATGTAAACGCAGCTACTGACATACAACGCATAGACCAAACCGCTGGACCAAACAGGCTGAAATTTTGCATGGTGATTCTTCTTATAGTGTAGGAGTGCACTAAGAAAGGTTTTTGAAAAATTCTTCTTAGATTTGTTTTAATTAAATTTTTAAGCTGTGTTTGTAGCTTTTTTTAAGTTTGCATTTAAAATACTAATTTGAGGGTTATAAAATTTATATCACAAAGATCATAAAAGTTCCTTTAAAATGAAATCTTTTTCGAATCATTACCTTGATTTTCTGATTTTTGGTGAATTTTCTAAGATTTGTTTTTATAATTTAATTTATTAAATGCTAATCACGTGATTTCTTTTCTGGTACTTTAAATAAATTTATCGTCACATGCATAAAAACTAAATAAACAATTTTTTTTTCTAATGCAGCAGACGATTGGATATTATCCAAAAAGAAATAAATATCCCTTACGATTTTTTATAAATAAATAAATCAATATATATATATATATATATATATATATATATATATATATATATATATATATATACCGGGTGGTTATAATTAAACTTCCCCTAAAAACGGCATCCTACAGCGCAAACGGGTGATCGGAATGCAATGAAATTTATGTAGACCGAAATCGATGTAGGGAACGCTGCAACACGTGACCACCTTCATTCACCTGCAAAATTTCAAGTCTATGGGCAGTGTGTTCAACAGCAGATCGTAACTGATCAGTTGTGAGGCTTTGCACATGAAGCGCTACGGAGTTCTTTAAGTCATTCAACGTCGCAACACTTCCACGATACACCAGACTTTTTAAACAGCTCCATAACCCTATACATCGTCCTGGACAGGATTAACAACTGCTCATCTTGTGCAATTTCGTCCTAATCTGTTCTTGTTTCTGCAAACTGAACTGTTTTCGTGTCTCCCTTACCTTTACTTAATGTGGTTCGATGACAAGGTGATCAGAAACTAGTCAATAAATGTTAATATTGTTACTGTATTCCGTTTTGCTCGTTTATTGTGTTAAATTTAATTTTTTTTCTCGAAAAGGTGCCCTCTGGTGGACATTTTGGATATAATTTTTTTTTTCGATATTCCGTGAGCGCATCTCGTGTATAGCCCATATACAAAATTTCGGTGCACTCCGTTCACCCGTTTGCGCTGTAGGATGCCGTATATAGGGGAAGTTTAATTATAACCACCCGGTATATATTACATCAATTGCATAAATTGATCGTCGTATTTATTATAAATATATATATATTTTTTTTGCATTGATTTCATACATTTAAAGTTGTATTTAATTTGAATGTACTTCGTAGTGAAGTGTGGGTTTTCAGCTAGTAATATATATATATATATATATATATATATATATATATATATATATATATATATATATATATATATATATATATATATATATATGAGGTTTGCCAAAATGAAAAGTGGACGAGTTGAATGAAAAGAATACCTTTATTGGACATCAAAAGAAATCGCCATGGGCGTTGTAACAGAGGTTCCATCATTTCGGCAGCAGGTCTATGTCTTTGCTGTAGAAAGCCCGTGGTTGATTCATAAGAAAGTCCTGTACTTCAATTCGTCGTCCGAATGGAAACGTTTACATGTAATGCTTTTTTAAGTGGGCCAAAGATGTGGAAGTCATAGAGTCACAAATCCGGACTCTACGGCGGTTGTTCCCACACTTCCCAACGGAATTTTTTTAAGGTCGTCTGGGTTTCATTGGAGACTTGTGAGCGGGCATTGCTGTGGAGAAGGATCGCTTGATATGTGAGAAGAACTGGCCGTTTGCTTTTGATTGCTTTCCGTAGTTTCGTCAGAGTATTGCAGTATTGAGCCGCAGATGGATGTCTGTATTACGCTCACCTTCCGTAATTAGAAACCGTACTACCGCACGTTCCGATCTGGAAGCATCATGTGTAGTACGACTTTACTTTCGATCAATATCCTCTAACGTGAACAGGTATCACTGTTGAACACCGTATGCTGTGCAGACATCCTACCGCCCGTTATATCCCTGTTTGGTGGCGCTGGTATAGCTGCAGTCATTCTGACGCAATCACACGTGTCCACTTTTCATTTGGGCATCCCTTATATATATATATATATATATATATATATATGTGTGTGTGTGTGTGTGTGTGTATGTATACAGTGTGGTTCAAAATCCATGGTACAAACATTAAGTGTTGGTTCAGGACACTGTGACAAACATTTATTACATAGAAATGTATGGTCGCAAGTGTTGCTTTGAGGCACAAACACAGGAGAGAGATATGAAAGGGAATTGTTTATTTGGTCGAGCGATTGGTGTTCAGTTTCAAAGGTGCAAGGCATTTTACGCACACGTGCAGCAACAACGGATATTGAAGTGACGATATCCTCAACAGAGTCAACTGGAGTCGCAAAAACGTGACTCTTCAGATGACACCATCAGAAGTAGCCGAGGCTCGATAAATGAGGAGATCGGGGTGGCCAAAGGACTGGTCCAACAACCCCAATCCATCGCGCCTCAAAAGGGGCATCCAGGTAATTGCGGACAACAGTGTTCTAATGGGCTGGGCCCCATCCCGCTGAAACCACAGCGGTCCGGAATTCGTCTATAAGGAAAGCACTTCTGATACATTGGTAGCACAGCTCTGCGGTTACCATTTGTACGGCCATACAAGAGATGCATGACTGCTCTTTCGGCGTATATAAAGTCTCCCATTACGGACGACAGCCCAGTAGAGAATGGCATGTTCCCGCAGATGCATAATGTTGATGGGCGGTAAGCCACCTACTGCTCTCAACCGGCAACGGAACCAACCAATATTCCATTTTTCATTTATTTCATGCCCCTTTCTTGTGTTTGTGCCTCAACGCGTCATTTGCCCTCATACGTTCCTATACAATAAATTGTTGTTACAATGTACGAACACTTAAAGTTTGTACCATGAATTTGGAATCATCCCGTGTATATATATATATATATATATATATATATATATATATATAATGATTGAATAAGAAGGAAATCTGTTACAAATACATAAAAAAATGGGAATAAAGTCACTAATTTTCTTTTTACAAAATTTCCGCAATGGCAAAAGTCTGTTATAACTGGAATACGAAAACACAATGCTTTTATGTCAAATTGCTAAATATTTATGCAATTTATGTGGTATAAGTAAGTTCCAGAATTCCATTCTGCTATTAATAGTTTTCGAATTCCAGGTTTTACATTTATTTTCTAAATCAAATTTGCATGTCTGCAGTAAGCATCTAAATATTTTAACTGAAACTTAAATTAAGTTTCCCTCTATCATGAATATAAAGTCATCATTACCTGTTTTGTGATATTTATTTTCGACTTCAAAGCTTAATAATGAATAATGCACTCAAAAACAACGTAATATTAACCCCAAAGGATAAAAACATCTTATTTAGATAAGTAAAGAGAAAAACCTCATAAATTTACCTTACGCACAGCGATAAAAAAACTAGTGCGAGAAAAACTTTTCGAAGTATATGAAGAGGAAAATTTTAATAACGTAATATTTTTCTGCAAAAACTCTAATAGCTGACAATGACTCCCCGTGGATCTTAAAATATTCAGTAAAAGTACCAAATTATATTTCTTAATATAGAAGTTTAGAATCCCGAAATTAATCAAGATTGGGATCTTAGAATTTTTTTTTTTGACATCGGGCTGTATATAATGATAAATTTTGGCCGTTATGTATAAAATTTTCCCGAAAGTATTTCCCGGGAAAACACTTCCCTAACGATTTCTCACTGCATTTTTTGTTGGTTTAAGGAAACGCTTGAGTAGTTTTACCTTTTTCATTAATTCAGATTTAAACGTAATGGCTAAATATTTATTTTATGTAATACCTGAAAAAATATATATTACTTGTAAATATATGTCCGGAGATAAAATATCGTAGACTGAGTTTATTGATATTTGATGGGATTTTTTTTCCTTTTTCGTTAACGATATATTTTTAAGGAGAAATTTTATACACTGTTAAAAATTATTCATTAGAATTGTTATTTTTATTTTTAGTTTGCGATTATTGAAAAGAGCTGTATAGAATCAATAACCTTTAGATTACGGGGTCCATTTTTCTGATTCCCTCTTTAAAACGGGAAATTTCATACACCTTTGTAGGAATTGCCTTTAAGGGGGTTATATATATATATCTATCTATCTATCTATCTATCTATCTATCTATATATATATATATATATATATATATATATATATATATATATATATATATATATATATATATATTAATTCTTGGGCCCGTATTCTTCGATACATGCTATCCCAAGCTGTATGGACTCATTTACTTTTAAATATATTTTGACACAATTAGTTTTTAGTACAAATATATCCTATCGATGTAAAATTCCTTGCAAAATTAATAAACTTGACTAAAAGGTAGAGCTGTTTTATTACTTGTATCTAATTGTTTCTGCAAATCCATAATGGATTATGTTCTTAGTTATAGTAGTTGTTTTGTAGTGCCCTAATGTCCACTGATCGGAAGCTCTAGACCAGGACCCTATAGACTAGTAGCTTAATAGTGCGGCTCCGGTTTATAATAGCACCACAAAGATTGGATTATGTTCTTAGTTATTGTAGTTGTTTTTTAGTGCCCTAATGCCCACTGATCGGAAGCTCTAGACCAGGTCCCTATAGACTAGTAGCTTAATAGTGCGGCTCCGGTTTATAATAGCACCACAAAGATAGGAGTCTGACTTAGCTAGGTGCCACCACAATGTAGACCGAGCACAGTATGTTCCCAACAAACTGACCCCAAAGACGGATTTTCGGTCTACGCATTTCACGTGCCCACATCCGGCCTAGACACGGATGTTCATAGTTGCAGTTTCATGCGTTAAGATTGCATAGGAAACTTTTTACTTTGGGGTTTATAGATATTTAAACTTTCTGATAAAGAGCTTCGGACTCCATTCCTTTTTATTAGTATCTTATCTGTGTTTGCTGTGAAAAAATTGTTAAGTTCAAAATAGGCTAAAATGAGTTATCAAACCAGGCATGTTTGAAAAAATCAAGGGCTACTGCAGGGTACAGAAAGCTAAGACCGATTGCTAAGTCCAATTTTATTCATCAGGGAAAATTTGGGGTATGTGAAACAAAACACAAACATGTTAGAGTTAAAGGAGTTATGTTCCAATCAAGGACTTAGCAATCTTTACTCAATAAAAATAAAATTAGAAAATTTTACTTTGAAAAATAATTAAAAATTAAACTTAAAAAAACTGACTTTGCAAAAGCAAATTTTTTTCAATCCCGTTCTTCTCAAAACTACGATTCTGGACTTGACACTCTTTTCAACGAACACAGATATATATATATATATATATATATATATATATATATATATCATAAAATATGTAAACGTGTATAAAATTTGTGTGATTAACTTGTATATAGAAAACAGTAATCTTCATAAAATTCTGTATATTTAAAAAGAATATTTCCCAACCCTACAACTTTATATTAATTTACTCATTCTGCTAAAAGTATCCAAAATTTACTTTTTCCGTATTAAACATTTTATTTACTGCCGTGTTCCTACCTTAAGCATTTTTAAAAAAATCAGATTGAATTTTTCTTATATTTTCGGCGTTCTACCAGATATTTTTCTGCCTGGAACTTTTACTTATATGCAATAAGATATCCTGTTTCGACATAAAATTACTCGGAAAAAATGTTAAATTTATTCCTATTACCCATGTAGCAAAAATTGCAGGTAAATACACATGTTCAAACATTTCTCATTTAATTGAGCCATTTAAATAAACATCTCTGATTACCATATTCTCCAAACTTGTCACTGCTTATTTCACATGATTAGTCTGCGAAAGTTCAATATTGATTTTCGCTCAATCAAAAGTCTGCTTTAAGCAATGAAGCGCTATAATGTGCCGCGTAGTATTCTAGATCATTTCTCACGTTGTAGGCTGTTAAGTTTCGATGTACGTGAAAATTATTTCCCATTTGAAATGGACTTTAGCGCAACAACTCTTTTGCAAGGCCATAATAATTTGTATTTTTGCTCACTTGTTGTTGGAATCATGTTTTACTCAACTATCCACATAAAGTAAGTAGTGTTATATTTTAAATACAAAAAACGTTTGTTGAAAAAAAAACTTTAGGGTATGATGGAAATACACTACAGAATGTTTTTTTCAGCACTTCAGGCTTATTTCTTGGGAAATTAATAGAAAACAACTTTAATTCAGCGTGACAAGGGTTTCATGTCACAGTAAATGTCACGTAACAAACATATTTAACAAAATCGTCAGGCAATATTCTGCCTCCATTAAGATGATAGATAGAAAGAAACTTATTTTTTGAATAGTTAAACTAGTAATAATGGCTTCCACACAAATTTAAATATGTCTAGAAAAGATTCACTAACTGCAAAAATTCTTTTGATTCATCAGCTACTTTAGAATTGTTTTCATTTACAGGATATTGTTTTTTAAAATTTTCAATTTCTTTGCTGTTTAACTCGTTTTTCATGGATACATAGGGAAACAGGTTTTTGAAATGGATCTATTTTCATTCTCCACGGACATAATATTCCTTATGAAACCATTACAGTTAAAGAAAAATAAATGGCACGGGAGATTTTGAGCACAAATTGAGGAAAATTTGAGCACATCAGAGCTGTTAAATAATTTTGACTGGATGTCTGTAAAACTTTGATATGTAATAACTAAGAATTATATGTACTCAGACTGGGCAATTCTTTGTATTACATTATTAGAGAAAATTCTCAAAAGTTATTTCAGCGTTCTTACTTCAGATGTAATTCTGTCGTACCTAAAAAGGATATTTAAGAAAAAATATATTCCTGCTGTTGTTTTTGTTGTTTCTAAGGTTTGTAAGGCTCACGCTTCAATATTTTCTTGCTTTAGGCTCTAATTTATGATTTACACGACTATTATGTATAGACTTTACATGATGCAAGTAGATTCTAGACATATTATATCCGATTATAGTTTTCGTTCAGCTTATAGAATTTCCTAATGCTAAGCAACAGCAACCGCAACCGCAATCTAACCTAATGCTAAGTAACCTTTCCTAATGCTAAGTAACAGCAACTGCAACCTAATGTAACCCTCGTAGAAGCGGCTTGAGACAGAATAAGCCAAATATCTTTTATAAAAAAAGTGCAATTCAGAAAATATTCAACGCTAAATTTAAACAGCCCAGTGGCACTCATTGCTAATTTGGGAATTGAAAAGCAGTGAGTTGAGGTGAGGCTGTTTAAAACCTCAAACGGTACAGTGGTTTGAGACGAAATAGATGGTACGGTTGGGTCGGATCCGACCCGATATCTTTTTTGATGAGGTTTTAGGTAGAAATAAGTACACAATAATCATTTTTGTTGTATAATAACATTTGTTGCTAATATTTTACATGAAATAAAACCTTTTTTCCAGAAAAAAATGTCCAACGAATTGTAATTTTGCTAAACAAAGAAAATATCTTTGGTATTTACATAGAATGTTGGATATATTAGGTCTCATAAGTAATTCAGTCTACCTAGTTTTAGAAGTTAGTGAAACCAACTTTTCACTAACTTCTAAAGCACAAAAATATAAAAAATAATATATACTAATATTTTTGGCATTTAAAATCAAAATAAAAAATTTAAAAATCTAAAATAAAAATTTTTTTTAAATGACTAGTGATCACGAATAATGTTTTTCAACAAAGACACTCGTATTTACTTATTCCAATATGTAGAAGGGTGGTCTAGTAGGTCTATCTGGTAGGGTTCCTTGTCAACTCGATCTCTTGCAGTGAGAGGGGAGAGTACGGGAGGGGGAAGACACACCCTTGGGCCGGTTACGATCCCCAATGTACCGTTTGAGAGTAAATTATGTATTTAGATTACTATGAGGCTATTATAATTATTAGTTCTGTGGGGATGTTTTATCATCCCTAAGGTATCTTTAGTTTCCAAATAAGATAGTATTTTCATTTTGTAAGATTCCTCCTCATTTTGGATATTCAACCACGGGCGTAAATAAATTTTGAAGTTTATAATCCAAATATCTCCTCACAAAATCATTTGAATAGTTAAGTACTGCTAATCTAACAAAAGTTCCTTACATCAACAACTTTCCTTAAATGTCACTTATATCGCCCATTTTCAGCAAAGATGCAGTTTCTCTGCTGCGTTGTTATAATTTTTTGCCCAAATTTGAGAAATTTTAATGTCGGGGGCATGGCCGTTCTCTGATGATAATTCCTGAAAAACAGATTTCTAAATTGCAAAACTTTTTACTTTAAAGGAATAATCATTTTTTATTGTTATTATAAATGCCTTTTACGCACAGTAAGTTGGGCGTTTCATCGGTTCGTATGCTAAACAGAGAAACGCCGTGCTGTTGTTTACGCCTGAATTTTACTTCAAAAACTGCATTTTGTGTTGTCATAGTAAAAATGGTGTTTAATTTAGATTTTTACTAATAGTCATAGCTTTCATGTAAATTTATGAACATTCACTTTGGAAATCCTTTCTAAAAAGTTCATTATTACGCCCGTTTTCAATTAAAAACCAAAAATAGTAAGTAAAAGCAAGATTAATAAACATATAATCAACAGAATTTATTTATTACTAATGTTTACTATGCGTATGAAAGCGTAAAATTTAATTAGCACAGTTATAAACAATTCTCAATATATAGCAAAATTTTGGAGCAGCAATATTGTTCTTCTAAAATTCCCACCATGCATTTTCCTGTAAATATATTAATTTCTCCTTATGGAAAGCTTTGCTTATCAAGATCTTTTATTCTGTTTTAAATATAATGCACAATATTTTAGGGCCAGGAAATTTTCTCGATAATCATTTAACGCACTGCTAAAATCCATATGTGGTAATACGTGCATTAAGTCATTCTCATTTGAGTTATTTAAATGAACGTGCCTAATTACCTTTTCTCCAAACGTGTTGTTTCGTATATAACTAGACTGCGAGTGTTGAACATCGATTTTCAATCTGTCAAAAGTTTGCTTTCGGCGGCGAGGCAAATGTTCGTGTCAAACTGTGTCCTGAAGCGCATCTAACAAACTTCAGGTACATTATCAGAATAAGATCTTGCTAATATATATTCGTTCTTTTCAATGTTATTCGTTGTAAACTAAGTGTTTATTTTCAGCTATCCTTTAAACGAAATCTTAGTTGACATGTAGTATGACACGTCAATTAATAAATTTCTTAGATTGTCTTAATGAATATGAAAGTCTTAATGAGTTAAATATTCCTGTTACGTTAACACAAATAAAGAATACTCGTTATATTCCCATTAGTTCTCGAACACTCCATAAATACATCGTTTATTTGTATATAATTTAATGTTTGAAGTTTGAAAAAGAATTTTTATACAGTTCATGAGTGGACAGGTAACATTTTGAGATATCCTTTCATTATCTATGGCATAACATTTCAAAAATATTTGTTTCTTTGTTTTTTTATAAATATCATAGAAAGGACTAAATTTGTGGATCAATTGATTTTTAAGCCTGTGAAAAGAAGTTAGCTTTCGTTACGAAAATAGGCAACTTTTGCCAACAGTCTTGAATTAATTAATGGAAAATGAAGTTTTCACTGATTTTTGCTGCGTAGTGGATATGCATAGCTTCTCCAGCTACGACGTTACGGAATATCGTACATTTTTAGTTCTATTTATGATGCTTCATATTTTACTCACGTGGGAAAATTTTTATGGTGTACAGTTTGAAATCATAGATAGTTCGATTAATTACTAAATATTTTTATAATTTAATACACTTTTCTTGAGCAATATACTTTAAAAATAATCTAATTTAGGTAAAAGATATAGTGTTTCTCTTATAAAGAATCACCTATTTAAAAATGGGAAACCCCCCAAAATATTATTTAATTATTCAGTATGCAATAAAGTTACCGAATATTTAGTTACAGACGGCTTCTGCTAATCAACTTTAAAAAAGAATCAGGAAACTAAAATGAAAGGTCAGAATAATAGAAAATATGGTACTTCAAAGTGGCAAATGCCGCTGCAAGGCTGAGATTAGACATCTGGCATAGTCAAATTGTAACAATGACCTCCAAGCATCATTTGACCGAAGAACTGCGATGGCGAGCTATTGGGAGACTAGATGCAGGACAAAGTCAGACAGAAGTGGCCAGATGGCTAAATGTGAGTCCATCTGGGGTTTATAGACTTTGGCAACAATTTCTAACCACGGATTCAGCATCCAGGAGATTCAGCCAAGGACGGCCATACGCTACGACGAGTGCCGATGACCGATATTTGTCATTATGCGCACGAAGGAATAGAACCTCAACTCCGTCTGAACTCAGACCATCCCTCGCTGCAAGCTCCGGAAGGTTGGTACCAACGTCAACCGTGCTTGGACGGCTTCACGAAGGTGGTCTTTTTGCGAGGCGATAAGCCATTTGCGTCCCGCTCACGTCACGCCATAGGCGGAACGTTTGCAGTGGCACGTCAACATGTCCACTGGACGCGTGATAATGGAGAGCTTTTGTCTTTACGGATGAGTCCAGGTTTATACTCCAAAGCGATAGTAGGCGTATTTTATTTGGAGAGAACCTGGAACTCGTTTTCATCCATCACACATCCGTGAAAGTGATGCATACGGATCAGTCAGTGTCTGTGTTTGGGGTGGTATCTCAGGGTGGACGCACAGACCTCCATGTCTTTCCCCATGGAAATATGAATGCTCACACCTATAGAGATGACATCATTGATGCTTATGTGCACCCTTATGCCGGGGCAATAGGTGATGCTTTCGTACTACAGAACGATAACGCGAGACCGCACAGGGCTTGCATCATGGATGCTTACCTTGAGCAGGAAACAATTCAGCGCATGGAGTGGCCAGCTTGATCACCGGACCTGAATCATATCGAGCGTGTATGGGACGCTTTAGGACGATGTATAGCTGCTCTCAATCATCGTCCTAGGACCCTAGCCACGCTTTCAACTGCTTTGCAAGAGCAATGGCTCTCACTTCCTACTGAACTCATAGACCACATAATTGACAGCATCACACATCTCTGTATGTGCTGTATTGCTTCTCGGGGGGGGGGGGGATCGTACGCCATATTAAAGGTACTTTTCCTATACCAAACTGACACATTCGATTTGTTCCTTATATACATATGCTAGTTTCTATAACAACACAATTTTCTGGTGACTTCTTTTAACGCCATTTTATGCCTACCTATGTGTTGTATAATGTGTATAAGTTTCATAAAATTCTCCTCGTAACTTTTTGAGTAATCGCTATTTTTGTGATTTTTCCTTAATTTTTGATAACCAGTGTACCTGGGATTGGTTTAAAATATTCACTAAAAGCTATCCATATCGCTTCCAGAATGGATAATAACGCTGACTCTATTATCCTTTTTGGAAGCGATATGAACAAGGTCTAAGCCCTTATACGTTACTTTGATTTTCTGTACTATGCACAGCGCGCTGGTAGCATGGTCTTCCTCTTAAGAGGTCTTAAAGTAGTTAATACACCTGCTTTCCTAGATTCTCAGTTAGTTATTAAAAACGAAAGCAACTAAATAAGAGCGTTTATAATATTGTGGTACATCTTTTGCATACATTATCTTGGTATTCTAAAACACCTTTTCGCTTTAAATTTTTTTTCAGGTTGTAGACTGTATTATAAATAAGCATTTATCAAAAATTTAAAATACAAATTTCTTCAATCTTGAAAAGTCGAGGTTCTGTATAGCTTTCAGTGCAAAAAAATGCTATTTATTATAATTATTTCTACCTCGGATATATGTACTGAAAAGATACATAGATAAAATTATAAGACTCAGGGAAATAATTATGACTAGGGATTCGTAGACTCATTTCTTTCTGTTAAATTAGATTATCTAAATAAATGCGTGCAATTACCTTAATAAATTGAATATTCCTATGCTTCCTTCATCTGATTAAAACACGAGCCTTTATCATTGATTTTTCTTGACACTGGCTATAAATATTCATTTAAGAGTTTATCATGCGTAAATATAAAATGTAGGAGCAATGTAACCCGGCGTTCGAGTGAAAGGCGCTGCCAACCGGATAGAAGAAAAATTTTGGGGCATGATATTATATCTTCATGACGAGTACGTTTAAGAAGCTTCTTACTCGTAGGGGTGGCCGTGGGAAAGGGTGTAAAATAACATTCAACGCCTCGGAATAAAATAGAAGGGTCGTTTAGACGGGTCTGAAGGGCCTTTTTGACGGGTCTGAAAGGCCGTTTAGACGAATGGCCGGCTATAGAAGTTTCTCTGTATATATATATATATATATATATATATATATATATATATATATATATATATATATATATATATATATATATATATATATATATATATATATATATATATATACAGCGAGATTTTTATTACACTGACACTAATCATAGCCATCTGTAGCGCGATCTATCAACCGGAATTCCACCAAAATTGATAGAGAGACTAAGGACGACATAGGAAAGAGTTTCCGTGAAAAAATAAAATAGTTCCAAAAGTTGGCGATAGGGAAAAATATAGTGCTGTTGTTGTCGGCGCACCCGATAATTGCACAAAACGCAAGTAAAACATCAAAATGCAAATTAATGACTGTATATAGTCAACAGCAGCGCCAGTATTTTGATCTATAAAGATAAAGGATGAATACCGAGAAAATTGTAATAAGCTTACAAATGAATAACAAAGAAATTTCACTGCACTACCGCTTTATGCAACAAATTCTCTTCTCCCTCTTTGAATGTGACCACCATCCTGGTGGACGAAACATTGCATGCTAGGCACTACGTTCTCAACGGCCAAGCGTAACATGTCACCAGGAATGTTCATCACAGTCTGGGATAAGTTGTCCTTTACGGCTACCAAGTTCGAGACTCCACCAAGATACATCTTGGATTTTAAATAACCGCACAGAAAGATATCACATGGCCCGGGAGCGAGGTCATCATGCAAGTGGGAAAAAGCGACTGATGACCCTATTTTCTGTAAAGCGATGGCGCAACAGATTCCGTACCGATCTTTATGGCGCAAAATACTGGGGCTGCTGTTGACTACGTAGTCATGAATTCGCATTTTGATGTTTTGCTTGCCATTTATGCAAATTATCGGGTGCGCCGAAAACAACAGCACCATATCTTACATATATATATCTTCCTCTATATATCTTCCCCTAATATATATATATCTTCCCCTATCCGCGACTTTTGGAACTATTTTTTTTCACGGAAACTCTTTCCCTTGTCGTCCTCAGTCCCTCTATCAGTTTTGGTGGAATTCTGGCTGATAAATCGTGCTACAGATGGCTCTGAGTAGTGTCAGTTCAGTTTAATGAAATTCACCCTGTATATATATATATATATATATATATATATATATATATATATATATATACATATATATAAAGAGAGAGAAGAAGGCTAATATGTCGACATGTGGCAGAGATAACTTACAGTATATATACTCCACATTTCGATGGATCTACTAAATTAAAAGACTTTAAAGAAATGTTTTAATTAAAGTAAGAAAACTACATCTCGGGATCAAGTTTGTTTCATTTAAATATTAATTCCTCCTTTTATAGTTTGTTTCATACGAAATATATATTATTATAAAAAGCTTTCAATGTAGTACAATCTTTGTCTTAACGTCTGCTATGACAACCCTCAAAATCTGGTCATCCAAAATGCAGTCATAATATTCTGTGTATTGTTGGTAATAATCTAGGATAAATCACCAGTAAAATTTAACTGCGGTCTGAACTGATTTTCCTTTTTAAATTTTTCTTTGCAGTGCCTCCTAAGATCACGTGGGTGCAGATGATGGCGTCTACAAACGAGACGCTACTGTTCGGTTGGCGCAGGCCGAGCCACGACAACGGCGCGGAAATCAGTCATTATGTTGTGCAGCTGAGCCAGCAACAGAAGATGGTAGCCAATGAAACCCTGCCCGTGCTTCCCTCTGAGAGACAGAACTACATATTCATCTTTGTTGGCCTCGATCCTGGGGAGTGCTACGCCTTCCAGGTGAGTTTTATCAAGCAAACTCTCATTGCACAGTATGATAATAGAAAGTTATAGATATATGAATCTGTCTTTATTATCTACGTTTTCATTAGCATGGTAGAAAATAACATATTTTTGATGCCAAGAATGTTATTTAATGCTAAAATAAACGGTATACTAAAGTTAATGCAGAACTTAAGTGTTTTGTTCCTAACTGCAAGGATTTAATAGCAGTCATAATGAGACAAACTTAAATTATCGTCTTTCGTTAGAGCTTTAGCTAAAGTTAAAATACACAAATTTATGGTAGGTAGGTTGGTTGGTTGTTTGTAGTTCGATGGCGCAAGGTCCAGAGAGGTCCTTTAGACATGAAAACAAAAGTGATGTTTCGCAATACAGTCTGGCAAGCTTCTTTTTGGAGACACAAATTCATTGTTTATTTACATGAAGAAAACAAAATATCTTCTCCAACAGCTAAAAGCATTTGTTACGGAAAATGTATATAATCCATTACATCAAGCAGATGATTTTGAACACAAATTCCAGTCAAACTTCGTTATGTTATTTTCATATCCCTAAGATGAATAAACCAACAGAGACAGTATACCAGCTGTATATGAATTTTCTTGAATATGACTACTTCATAACAAAGAAATTTTAAAGCTGTATTATTTATATCAGTATTCGTATTGAATGAATTAAATTGCAGATGAATTCACACTCTAAATGCGCATATCTACTTGGAGCACGCCTTCTGGGAAAAATTCATTTTTGTATTGACGACCTGCTACAATCAGACAACACCAAGAACAGAAGAAAATCCATGAATATTTCCAAGCCTTTCCGAATGATCCTATTGTTCACCATATTTAATATTTGTAAAAACTGTAAAACAATACCTTGAGCTATAACAGTTCGCTTTGAAATTTTACATTATTGACATCACAAGCTATTAGACAAGTCTCAAACTATATGAAAAAAAAATACAGTATACAAACAGTGTCTGAAGCCTGAAATGTAGAGTAAAGTGAGAAAATCTTCAAATATTCCCTAAAAATAAGTAAAAAGAAAATATATTCTTGGTTATTTCCTTTATAATTGCTTTTAAGAATTTTTTAAGTTAACTTGTTTCATTAGTATATGTACTACATTATGTGTACAGCATTTAAATAACAGTAATATTATAAAATCTTATTTAATGCAATGCTGTGCTATGTTTTATAAAACTCGGGGATTTGGGTAAAGGAATATTACAAAATTCTTCACTGATTATTGGTGACAAAGCCATGTATAATCAAACCCATGGGTGTCAAATACCACGAATGCTGAGGATCGACTGTAATTAAAAAATGGCTCGTAATTCAAAGCAGTTTCCAATAATAACTTTAACCGCATTATGAAAAATATGCAGAATAAATTAATGAAAAAGTAAGATGTATAAATAAACCACCATGTCCTGTGCCGAATACTCTATGGTAAATAATAAAACGATAGGTCAAAAGCAAATTTAAGTAAGTCATGAGAGGATTTTTGAGAAAATTAACCTTTTGCGAAATCTTACACTGATGATTCTTCAAAGGTTAAGATAATACTGCTTTTTCGGGTTAATTGTATTAAGAAAAATCGTATTTTGATTCCCCTTCATGATATTTTAGGCAGTTGAACCAAAATCCTAAGAAGAAAAAACAAAATTTTAACATACATCTGATATATTAATGCCTCTTAACAGAACTTCAGATGAACAAAGCCTTCTTTTTTGCCATAAGGGGATGAATATATCTGAGGATACGAAACAGTACGTAGCCTGATTTTGGAAAGTATTTACTTACTGCCCTTTGAATTTAGCCCCCTCCCCCCCCCCAAATAAAACATTCAAATTTATACTTTTGGAAAACATTTAAATATTTTATTAGAAAAATAGCATAATTTTTTGGACTAGATTTGGATTTCGTTATATTAGAAATAATTTTTGAGGAATAATCAATAAAAATCATTATATTAATATCACAACAGAATTCTTTCTAATTACTCACATAAATTGGCATAAAAAAAATTTTATATGCCTTTAAAATTTTTGTCTCGCACTTCAAGTGCGTAAAGACAGACAGACAAAAACTTGTCGATTTACCGATTATAGCATCTAAAAGAATTGAGTTTTTATACATATAAGTCAATTTCAAATTTTGCCCCACTTTAAAAATTTCCCCGATATTGAAAATTCAACGATGTAAAATATGAAACCTTCAGTTATTTAAATTTGTCTTCACACTGACAGTAACTAACAAAAATAATTTTCTTCAAAATATTTCAGCTCTGTTTGAACGAAAACTTATTATGCTGAACTTCAATAATTTTATGAAGCTAACTTAATTCAAATATTTATTACGAAATTAAATGAGAATCGAGCGGGAAGCCTCTTTATTAAATTATCTTGTTTGCAGATCCGTATGTCTGCTAAATGAATTCCTCCAAAATCTAAGTAAAGCAAAATTATAAAACTAGCCGCTCCTGAAGAATTTTGAAGCAAAACAATCTAGTTATATGGCAATATAATAAACTATTTCATACATATTTTTTCTGCATTGTGGCAACCAAATCAAATTTAATCTCCAGTTTGTCTCTCTATATTTCTCTCTCATAAGAATAAGGTATGCAAGTTTTAATAAATTGAATTACTCTGAAAAGTTTACAATAAATTTTCTTGGAGAGATTTTTAAGAAATTCGCAGTTATTCTTTTCTTAATTTTCAAACTTATCTTTCATTTATGTTGCTTTTATAACGAATATTTATTCTGACTCGCTCGCTTTTATTAAGTTTTTTTTCATTGCTTTGCTGACATTCGAAAGCCAGTTTTATTAGCATTAAATTTGCATACATGCATCTCAATCAATGAAATTTTAAATTTCATATCTTAGAAATTCAAGTGTATGTATATGTAAGGATTTATTATTTTCATTCATGTATGTGTTTCCCACTAAGTTAATCAAAATGATTTAATTTAAATTTTACCTAGATGATTTGCAAGAGCAACTTAAATATTGTAATAATTATTAAGTTCCCTGAAAGCGGGAACTATCGGATGTATATATAAACACCAGTGTTTCTAAACTCTCTTTTCATAAACAACAGAATTAGTTCTAAACACACATTTACTTCTTTGTAATAAAAGCTATCAAACATAACTTAATACTCATATAATGATTGCTAAATGAGCTCTGGGGTTATAAATGCTATTTTAAGGGACTTATTATTATTTTGTGGTTTAAAATGCCCCTTGGCCGAAAGCGTTCCAGACCCTGTCCATATAAACTGCGAGGACAGAGGGATGCTGCTTCGGTTTACGATAGCACCACAAGGGTCGGAGTCCGTCTTAGGTAGGTACCACCCCAATTTTGAACGATCTTCCCCAGGGGTGACATCTGGGGAGATCGTACCCTATCCCACCATCTCTGACCTCATAGAGGGACTTTCCGATCTACTGATTGAACGTACCAATATCCGGCCTAGATATGAATGTATTTAACGACTCTTGTCAAACCGAGCACCCTTGGTCGCAAAATCCAACGGGTTACCACCAGACTCCGGCCAATGAATGGATTTACTCCATATTGCGTTTATATTAAACACATAAATTTATTAACATTAAAATGTAATCATAGAGCAGATATCATAAAACGGAAATGTTCTTAACATTACATCTCAATGTTGCGGTAGAATTTGTTTCTTCATTTCTTTGCTGATTTTCGAAAGCCCGAATGTTTTATTAGCATTAAATTTGCATACTAGCATCTCAATCAATGAAATTTTAAATTTCATATCTTAGATACTCAAGTGTATTTATATGAACGTATTTATTATTTTTATAATAATAAATGCATTTCTTAAATAACTATTTCTGATAATTAATTATACATTATATTTTTAACTCTGTATTCATGTTCTTCCTTACTTGAGAATGTATTATGGACAAACACTGCAGGAAGAAGTCAACGCAACTCGAAGTTTCTGATATCGAACTTCTGTTTGAAAAAAAATCCGCTTTTCGCTAGTTAGGGAATGTAGAACCAGACTAAAAATTTAGAACCGGGTACTTGGGTATTACTCGGGTTTGAACAATACATAAACCACAAAACATTTTCCTTAAATATTAAGCGGAAAGCTTTATCTGTAAAGTAAAGAATTTCAGTTTATTTGATAAATAAAAAATACATTCTTTTTTAACGTAGTTCAATTTAAGATAATTTAGTTAAATGGATACTAAAACCCGAATTCTGGCTCGCTTTTTTTCCTCTGTGAAGATTTCATGGTTTTATTTTCAATTTGCTACTAGATTAGATATTAGACTAGATTGCAGGATTTTAAACAATATAAAATGCAATACTGTTTTCTGTTTTTAACTGCTGTATCTAATATCTTTTGAAAACTTTACGTGAAATATATCAATAGATGCAAATAGCACTCGATGGCATATCTTTTGAGAGCAAGAAAGGATTGACTTCCGGGATAGTTGAGGAAGATCTTGTAGTAGTTAATACTGCGGATGTGCTCAAGACAGCGGTTCCAAAGACCTAGATGGCGATAAATTTGGAAGCATGGTAAAACGGTTTTTCCTCATTAAATGTAACCTAAGATTGACTACTTTTGAATACCCGGTTCTACAACCATTGTGTTAGAAATTACTTCTTATTATTATGACTTATTCTTTCGCCACTAGATGCCAGCTCAATCACGAGAGTAATAAGCATTGTTTGAATTTCCCCAACGCGAAAATCTGACTTTTGAGTGCTTCAAATTCTGAAACTTTTTCAGAGTCATCATGGCTGTCACGGTGTTGACATGGTTGTTCCATGTCAACAACCGGCTGACATGGAACCGACACCAAGAGCGATCGCATTTTTCGCCTCGTAGGGGCCAAAAATCACACCTGTGATGAGATTCAAAATGTTTCTGAAATATTATGTTGTCCCTAAGTTAGATAAACAGGCAAATTTTTCCCTAAAGTAATATCAGGTTCTCAGTTCTGTAGTTATCCTGCAAAACGGTGACGTAATACATCCGAAACTATTAGGTTTTTTTGACCCGATCCGAAAATAAAATGAAGTTAGAAAGGGAGAATATGGAATTCTTACCTCAATTGAAGATGATACTAGTATGCGGCACAGTGAGTTCAGTAAACAAAAGGGCTGTATATTCGCCCTTACTCCTCCAGTAGTACAGCACTAAGTTTTAAGCTATTTTTCTGTAGTCCGTACAGTAACTGCTATTTACAAGACACTAAGGGCTAATGTACACATAAAAGTGGTATTACGGTGTTCTTAACATACTGATAAATATATTTCTGTAAAATTATTTTTGTTGTTTTTCCATTCATCGTTTCTCCTTCGAGCTTCTGAATTAGTTGGTTCGCCAAAAGCACTACGTTCATCATTTGCTTCACGATGTCAATTATACAGGGACCTACACTTTCAGTCCATTTCCAAACAGTTTACAAACATCCATGACAAGATTGGAATTTGAGCTAACAAATTCTGGTACCGGAAAAAAGGGGTAAACAAAATAAGGTTGGAAGTAACAAAGGCTGAAAACATGCATTCCAACAACATGTTAAACAAATACAGATGATCATAGACATAATGCATCCAATATTGCTGTGTACAAAGTAATAAAAGTGGCCAAAGTTTAAAATATTTTAGGGATTGTCGGGATATAAAACTAGCGGGTTTTATACCCTTAACTATTTTAAGGCATCTAAATAATATCCATATTTTAATGTTTTTACAGAAATCTTTATGGTTTTCGAACAATTATATTCAATTGTCCCATTTCTGTTATCGGATGCTAGAATGTAATGAAGCAGAAACGTCTGATAATTGCTTTAAGTGTAAAATCCTAGAAGTGTGTTCATGTACACAAATTAGGATAATTTATTTGTATACTAGCTTAATTTGGAGAGGAAATTAGTTCAAAGTTGCTCTTTAAGAAAGAGTTGTTTGGAAATTCCATTAGTTGTGTGATGAAGTTAAGAATCCAAATTAGAGTGTTGGAAAGTTAATTGAGAAATTAAAGTACTTTATATGTATGTTGCTCTCTGCATGGCCTTGTAGTTTGGCATTGTACAGCTTTCAATCATGCATGCTTCAGTAAAAGATTGTGGCATTAATGTTCATCAACTGATGTATGTGGTAGTTATTAGCACACTAGACTGAAAATGCCAAAAACGTATATGCCTGAAACAAATAATTTAAAAGACTTCAGAGGTGGTTTATGTTATTAGGTACAAGAATTGTCACAGATTTCGGTTTACAGCGTTTCGTTTATGTAACATTCACTTTTTTACAAGCCATAAAAATCTTGAAAATGCTACCAATAAGCCAACGCAATTGATTTTCTCTTCCTGGCATAAAAATAAATTTATTTCATATTATTTAGTATTTCCATTAATATATATGTATATATTAATCATATGGACCATATTTCAAAGGATATGGTTTTAAATTAAATGTCTTTTCAAAGAACATATGTCGGGAATTTTTTTAGAACCCTAAAACTGCTCTCAGTAAATAATTGAAGTAGTTTATTTTTTACTAGGGTTTAAAACCAGAGAAGTTCATTTAACGATTCCAAAAAGAAAATCCTTAATTCATTTTTTATCGACTCTGATAATTTTTTGAAAAAGTAATCCACGCTTGGTTTTCTTTTATCCCATATCTCTTTCATTTTCGATAGCTAATTCCTTTTTTTCACTTATTAACTTTTTGACTTAAATTTCATTTCTTCCAGTCGAGTTGCCTTTCACGTTCTAACTTTTTTTGCTCATTGTTGAAAGAACTTGAAAGAGTTGGAATCATTTTGAGATAGTCATTTAATTTTTAAGTGTAAAAAGTCTTTAAAGAAAGATTCAGTTCTTTATTTTCAGTATTTTACTCATTACCTCTTAAGTGCCCTCAAATTGTCAAGAGCACTCTGGTTGACTTAAAGTGAGAAGCTCTGGAATTCGGAAAAGATGTTCTCGAGAATCGAAGGCTTTTTTTTTACGTTCTAATCACAATAAAAAGTATTCGTTTAAAGTTACGTACCTATTCAAAAAGGTTTTAATTCTTTTTAAATACACCCCATTTAATTACATAAATTCCTAAACTTACATTTTTCTCGAAAATTTAAGTAATTATATTCATTCGTTTGCTTTTTTAGTTAAAACATTAACAATGCATTTGTTTCTACTCAATAATGTTCTTTTATGGTAAGATATTTAATTAGAAAATCTGTTCTCACTGGGTATTAGGTCAACTTGAAAACCAAAAGGTATATTACCACTAAAATTTCAACTGATTTTCGATTATATTACCATCTTGAGTGGAAGTGATATTTGACTGCCATCAAATAACATTACTGTGATATATATATATATATATATATATATATATATATATATATATATATATATATATATATATCCTCATGACAAATAAATGTGAAACACCTCATAGATTATTCCGCCGTCGGCAATCAAATACGTTGTATAAAGATAAACTAAAGTGGAGGAATTCCTCTCCTGTGAACAGCCGCAATAGATGAACTCACGTGTGTAAGTTGCACACCTCTGCTGAATCTAAACAATAGCTTTTCTTTTGTGGAGCAAGTGGGACGAGTGCAACAAAAGTATTCTCAGGGGGCACAAATAAGTGAGCCTCATTGAAGTCACAGATTCAGCTTTCACCAAAGAAGGATTTGCAGGAGATATTAAGACGGGAAAAAGAACTAAAGTAAAACTTTCAACCGTATCTCAGCTATAATACGAGTATCACGGCCGTCACTTGTTTTGGAAGCTAGGGATCCTGTGCATATACCAACCAAAAAACTTCTGAGAATCACTGGAAAACTTCAGAACAGTTTGGAAACTCTGCAATGCGATACGTAATAACAAGGGTTGCTTCATTCAGTAGTACTCAAAGACTCGCCTCGCCCTCTTCTCTACGTGTCGTTTGAAGATCCTTTTGTTGGTGACTAGTGCAGTCAATTATTCTAAACCAGCTGCTTATAATATTTGTACCCCATTCACAGGCCTGTTTGCCCTAAAACAGTTCTTAGTGACACGCTTCTCATGAAAGAGGGTGAAATCCCCATGACTGATAGATAGTTATGGGTATCCGGGATCTTTATAAACATGGTCAAAGTCCTGTACTTCCATTTTTACTAAATAGCATGTTAGCAACAAAATTTTGCTTACCAATGCTAGACTCGCAGTGAAATGCAACTTTATGAAGTATGATTTTTCAGGAAATAGATAGTAATGCTACAATAAGCTGACTGTGTTGAGTACGGGAAAAAATTGTTGGTTCCGGCAGTAGTTATACCGCCAAAAGATATTTACCATACAAATCTCCTCGGGAATCCCATCGTGAGTGGTATTAGCCGAAAAATCCCGGCAAGAGTTCGTTTTTCACCGTATACAGAGTTTAATATGCATCTCACTTTCCTATTGAATTACTTGGCCGAATTGTTACGGCGCTGGTATTCTGTACCAAAGTCTGTGGGTTCAAATACCGCTGTTGGCAAACATAGTTGTAGCCGTTCGGAATCGCCAATAATCAGTAGGTCCCGGCATAATTATCTCTCGTATAGCAAAAGATGACAGTAATGCTTTCAACTAACCAATCCTCCGATCAGATGATAATCACATTTCTTTTTTAAAAAGGTTTGATGAATGAGGTAACTCAACTTTTGAGTCATTGATCTAAGAGAGTATGCACTGTGTTTCTTTCATTTGCTGTCTAGTTCTAAATGATGGAACTGATCAATATTATAATAATCAATCGGTCAGGTAGTTTCTCAATAACTTCTGTTTATTTTTGAAGATAATAACAACTATACAATTAGTGCTGCGCTAGAAATTAAATTTTAGATATAGAAGGGCGGTGAACTACCAGAAATATATATTTCTGGAATTCAAATATAAAATATCAAACAGCATACAAACTTTAATATTACGCACGCTAAGAATTCTGAACCAGAAAATATTTTACCGTCTAATTTCTGCCTTGATTTTATTTTTAAACCCTATAACTGTCCAATTTCCGTGTGTTAAATTTTATTAATGAGACCAAAAGGGAAGGATAGGCAACTAGAAACAAGTGTAGTTATTTCGTTCTTTATAAAAGTATTAATTGTGGTACTTTGAACGTTAGGCAATCTTTACCTGTACACCTAGTAATTCAGTTCGTCATAAATGATCCTTAACTAAAACGCATCACATAATATATGTTAAATATTATTTCATTAAACTTCTAGACAAACGTTTGTTGGCAAATCAATTCATTTCATAGAGAGCACCTCGAAATCACATTCAGTATTGTAGGTTTTTCAACATCTTCCAAAAGGATATTATTTCAAACTTGTATTCCATAATAATCTACTTTCCATGAAACTTGCTTCATAGTTGCAAACATTAATTAGTAAGTTGTTAAAATTAATTAGAAATCCATGTAATAATTTAAAAATGCCTTGCACATGATTTCTTCCTATTGGACAACTCTCTCAGCTCCAATCAATTAAAGAAATCACATTCTGTTACTTTTATAAAGCGTTTTTGGGAATTAGAACATATATATCAAAACTTTCAAGTATACTGCTTTATTTTAGACACTAAAAATTCTGAGCAAGAAAATAATTTATCATCTAATTTCTGCCTTAAACTTAAAAAAAAAAAACCTATTTTTATCAAATTACCAAGTGTTAAATTTTATTAATGAGCCCAAGAGGGAAAGATAGGTAACTACATACACATGTAGTTACTTTGATCTTTATAAAAGTATAATTATGGTTAAATATCATTATTATGCAATAAGTAGATATTTGGGGATTTTTCATTGTGAAATTTCTACTACGTATTCATCATTTCTTACCACATGTAATTCTTCCTGTCTTCGCATACAATTAGCACGATATGGTTAAATGAGCTTGGTGTACATGTTGAACTTTTTACAGGAAAATCAATCAAGGTCAGATTATAGAAGACTGGTTACAACAAGATGATTTGGATTCTTAACAAAAAATTCTTGAGTACAATTCTCTGAGAATAAATTTTGGTCATAAGAAACATTGATATGCGTCAAACACATGAAATGTGTTTAAATAAAAAAATGTGTTTAAATGTATGCCCAAGAGGGAAAGATAGGTAACTACATACACATGTAGTTACTTTGATCTTTATAAAAGTATAATTATGGTTAAATATCATTATTATGCAATAAGTAGATATTTGGGGATTTTTCATTGTGAAATTTCTACTACGTATTCATCATTTCTTACCACATGTAATTCTTCCTGTCTTCGCATACAATTAGCACGATATGGTTAAATGAGCTTGGTGTACATGTTGAACTTTTTACAGGAAAATCAATCAATTAAGGTCAGATTATAGAAGACTGGTTACAACAAGATGATTTGGATTCTTAACAAAAAATTCTTGAGTACAATTCTCTGAGAATAAATTTTGGTCATAAGAAACATTGATATGCGTCAAACACATGAAATTATAAATCTCTGTATTTTGCAATAAAATAATCTATTAATTTTTTAAGTACAGATTATTGCAATATTTGTTTATCGGGTATAATAAAGAGTTTATGAGATATTTTATAGATGTAATTTGGATTTTCAATATTTATTTGTAAATACGTAAAAGAATTCAAACAGCAAAATATGGATTTATTGATTTAAGTTCATTTGGACTATCTTCTATAAAGAATAATTTTCTTTTCCCTATCGGCTTTCCTAAACGCTTTCCTTGTTACTTTCTTTCATATGGCTGTTATGAAAAATACCCTCTAAATAGAATCGAACTGAGATTTCCGTACCGTTTATTTTTTTTTTGTCTAACATTACATATCTTTGCAACATTTGACATGAAATATAAACAAAGTGCTATGTTATAAATATTATTTCAATTTCTTTATTTTTATTTGTAAACTAGCTGAATTCCCGTGCTTTTCTACGGAGTACATTTTAGGATAATTATAAAGAAAAAATAATGAAATTGTTTTTAGAAAATTAAATTCTTAATTAATATGAATTAAATTCTTAAAATAAACTTCCATCTCAATTAGTCAAGTGGTTAAATTTTATCTTGTACTGTATTTTAATAATTTTTTGTCAGTTTATTTCGTTGTTATGTACTTGACGAAAAATTAATTTAAAGTACCACAAAAAGAAAAGAAATCTCATGAAGAGCATTTAATAAATTAAATTCTAAAAATTAAATTTTAAAAATTCCCCAAAAATAAGAAAATGGGGATAAAGATTCGAAAAAGATTTTATTTTAAAGTAATTTTTATGATCTTTCTCGTGATATAAATTTTATAGCCCTTACATTATTATTTTAAATGCAAATTTTAAAAAATGCTACAAAACAGCTTAAAAATAAAATTTTAAAAAAAATCTAAGAATTTTTCAAAAATCTTTCTTAGTGCACCCCTACACTATAAGAAAAATAATCGTGCAAAATTTCAGCCCTTTAGATCCAGCGATTTGGTCTGTTCGTTATATGTTAGTCAGTCAGTCAGTCAATCAGTCACGGAACTGTTTTATATATATAGATACTAAAAACAGTTCCAACAGTGGAGAAAGTAGCTATGGATTCAATTTTATTTGGACGACATTTTATAATGAATAATTTTCCTTTTCCTATCGGATTTCCTAAACGCTTTCCACATTACTTTCTTTTGTAAAAACTACTCTCCAAACTAGAATCAAACTGAGATCTCCATACCATTTATTGAATCCCTTTTTTTATCTAAAGTCTCTTAGTAATAAAATTCATCGTTTTAAACTGACTCTTTTTAGGAATACAATTAATTATACGAAGAAAAGTCATAAATGGAATAATTTTTCATTTATATTTTAACTTCGATCTCAATCAGCCGAACAAAGAAATGGCTTTCTAATTTTCCGATCTGACTTAACGATCCCTGAAGCTTATGGTGGTGGGAAATTTTCCTTTAAAAAGTATTTTAACCAATAAGTATATTATATTATTGAGTTCTTTCGGTTAGCAGTGCTATTCATAACTGTGTTTCATTTGTTCCAGTTTACCTCCACCAACGAACGGTAAAAAAATGTATACAAACAGCAAAATAACCTATCCGTGCTTCGTTTAAATGATCTGATTAAAATATAATTATGTATTTCCTTAAAACTGAAATTGACAAGATAAACATTTCGAACTTCAAGCATTTTTAACTTTATGTGCCATTGGAGAGAGTTTCAGGTGCATTTATAAATGTGTCCGTGTATATATACAGTATGCCCACTAAAGTCCCTTCCCACCCTCTTAACTTCGGAACGGCTGCTGCTATATTCATAAAAGTGGTGTCTAGGTATAGTAAAGTAGCCATGCGCTACTGAATAAAACCACCTACCGCGCCACCTGGGGGAAAACAGCGGAGTTAGCATTCCTATCTCGAAAACGGAATGAGATAGAGAAAAAAAGTGATTTACAAAGTTGTAGAGCATTATCGAATTAGTAAGAAAAGACACCTTGTGGACATTAATGCGAAGAATAGAATGGTTAAAAAGCGCATTTGTTTTTTCGTGATTTCCTACACTGTGACGTCACGAAACTTGAACGGAAGGAGAAATGATTATCTTTAGGGCAAAACATGACACCGCAATGACGGTGAGAAGATTGAACATCTCAAATAAAGGTATATTGATAAAACTAGTTGTTTTTTTCTTTCTCAGATTGTTTTGTCACGTCACAATGTAGGAAATCACGAAAAAACAAATGTGCGTTTTCACCGTTCTATTTTTTCCATTAATGTCCCCAAGGTAACTATTTGTACTAATTCGATGATTTTCTATAACTTTATAAATCACTTTTTTCCCCTATCTCGTTTCGTTTTCGAGATAGGATTGCTAACTCCGCAGTTTTCCACCAGGTGGCGCGGTAGGGGGTTTTATTCAGTAGCGCATGGCTACCTTACTGTACCTAGACACCACTTTTATGAATATAGCAGCAACCGTTCCTAAGTTAAGAGGGTGGCAAGGGACTTTAGTGGGCATACTGTATATATATATATATATATATATATATATATATATATATATATACTGTATATATATATATATATATATATATACTGACACTATCCATAATCTAAAGTGTAAATGCTTTCTATGGAAGACTTAAGAAAGTCTTATTCACTTCTTTCTGATTCTGTAAATCGAAATTTAAACTAGCATTAGCAGTATGTTAGCACATCGAAACTACATATGTCAAGCCAATATTTGTCTTGACTTAATTTAATAAACAACTAAACCACAAGTTGTTTTTGATAAAATAAATAATGTTTATATACCTAATGTTAATGCTTTTAAAAGTTTTATCAGCATATACCACACATTTGGGTTCCATCACTTTTTCCTTTACTTCGGCATTTTACAACAGTGCTGTTATAAATACTAAACGTTATCATAATTCAAAAAAGTTAACTTCCAACCAAGTATAAATGTCTAGCACTTGACAATAGATTTAATAATGCCTTCTCAAATTTAAGATAACTAAAACAAGCATAATTTCTCTAAGATTTCCCAAAAAGAATGAAAATAATTTTGTACCTTACATTTTTTTTATTTTATAACTTAATAGTTCCTTTTTGTTTTTACTTTTACACGTAAAACAGTCAGATCCATTTCCTGAATAATAAATGTGGCTTTAAAAATTTCTTAAATCAAACTTTGAATGAAAAGCTAGTGAATGTGACTTTTTCAAAATTTTTCCCCTTCTTCTTTCATTTGCTGCAATAAAATGACTCTTAAAAAGTTCCAAAAAATTTTATTTGTTTTCGGTCAAAAAAAAATCTGTGAGCTGACGTTTCTTTCCTACAGCAGGAGTAAAAAAAATATACTTTTTTTATTTTAATGCAAAAGTCTCAAACCATTTTAAAAGATATATAAGGACTTAAGACGCTTATTTTAAACAATACTTTAAATGTTCATCTGAAATTCAAAAATGCTATCCTCATATATTTTTAAGAATACTTAACCTCCTTTCATAACTTCTTCATCCCATTCTTATCTTTTTAGGAGAAAAAAAGCAAAAACTTTGAAGTTCTTTTTTTAGAAAAATAATTCCAAAACATTATATATTTTAAGTTTATGCATAAACGAAACTACGAGAAAATCACAAAGCTGTATGCATTTTTTATTAATTTATTTAAGATTTGTGAAGTTTGAAGGGAATCAAGTTATCACAGGAAGGCTTTAATGAAGGATTTACAGAGTTCTTAGCACCTTCGCAACTGTGTCAAATTTAAAACAGTTTTGTAAAAGATCCCAAACTGTTATCAAAAATGCGCTGATGAAATTTATTTCTCTGTTTGTAAAAATCTTGGAATAGTAAGAATATCAATGGCATACTTTTTTTTGCAAAACTGTTAGTTGTTATCTACAACTAAATACTTTTTCATTCCGACTCACAATTGTTTGGTATTTCACTCATTAATATTTCAGAACATGAAATGAATTATTAATGATAAGTTATTTTTGACTTTTCGTATGTGTTCACAGGAAAATTATCAGACTAGGCCATACGGTAGCCAAATTTATGCAAATTCAATAAAAACTTTGAAGTTTATGAGAATTTTAAAAGTATTTAATGCAGAGAAATCCAAATTATTTAAAGGGTTTCATCTGTAGACAAAATTTTGTTCATTCAAAATGTCCAAGTTATATTTATTATTGCAGTTAACATTTTTTTTTAGAAAACGAAAGAAGAAAATAAATTAGAATATTAATCTAATCACATTCATAGAAGATTTTTCTAAGACCTTTCTTGTTTTCTCTATCTTACCAAAACTAATTGATAAATTACTGAAGAACTGTTCTTTATATGCCTCTAGAGGTACTATTATGCTATAATACCCCCTTAAAATTTTGCTTTCGTAATTTCTAAACTAGCTATTCTAGAAAACATCTTAAAGATTGCATAACTTGCGCGCACTCATTTCGTGCCCGATATCTAGTCACGTAGCCAAATAAAAAACAAAAACCTGGCTGATTATTAAGCTATAAGGAATTATACCAAAGGGAACAACTAACTCTGTTTAATGTGAATATAGTTAGCATTGTAAAACGAAATTAATGGATGACATTCAACTATTTGTTAAGATGTTATAACAGTACGAGAATAGAACACCTTACAAATATCGTTGTAATATGAAAGTGGCTATTTTGTTAACGTTACAACTCACGTGTCTTATTAAGTTTGCACATTTGAAGTAAAAAACATCAGTAAATCCTCCGGTTGTCTAATTTTTTCTGGATGTCTCATAATGAAAAAATATTTAATAAGTTGATTTTAGTTTTATTTAGATGCTATTCAAGATAAACTTTGTATGTAGTTTGAAACAAAAATTATATTTTTTAAAAATATTTCCAACTTTAAAGAGAACTTAATGTTATTTTGAAATTTCTGACCAAACATTTGAAGTAGACTGTCATTACTGATATGGCAGACTGGGGAATATATTGTTTATACCGAATCAGTTACTAGACAAATATTCGACAGGCTTCATGATTGAAGAGCACTCTAGAATATTTTTCACTACCATATTTAAAGCATAGTTACTGCTGATGTGTCAGTAAAACGCTGAAGAAAAGGCTAATAGGGTAGGGATACTCCCACTAAATAAATTGTTGTGCATGTCTAATTAGTGATAAGAGTTTAAAGAAGAAGGTGGTTTAATTAGGACCTAATGATTGTGGTGATAACTGATAAATGCAATGATTGGTATATAGATCTATATCTTATTTTTTCTAATAAACTGAGGATAAATGCTCAAAAGTTCGTCAAATAATTGAAAAAGTGAGAATAATATTGGGGCACTAATAATCGTATCTAGTCGTATCTCGCCCATGGGACATGATTTTGCCACCACTACTTTATATGTGGCCCAAATTGATGGCCTAAAATTTACATTAAAATTTCTTATGGTCTAAAGATAAAAAAATTTAGGCATTTCTGGTTATTGCTACGCTTATGTTAAAAATAAAGGAAGTTTCCATTACACAATTTCTTTTTTAAGGTATAAAAAATTTATGTATTGCCGTAAGTTTACACCAAACAGTGACTTTTAATTTTTGAAAGGAACCACCAATTCCAAATACGAATATTTGTAATTTAATATAAACTCTATTCGCATAAAGATTTTCAATTGTGGTTCTACCTCAAACATCCTGTTGGCATTAACCTTTATTTTCGGTCATAGTAATATTACTTTAACTTTCAAATTCCTATTACTATACAATAATAGCTGATTGGTTGTAACGTCAGCATGATATCTGACTTTACTTTTGCACTAGCTACTGAGTAAGTAATTGTGCTGTATGTATGTAAGTCTCCATGTAATTTGTTAGTTAGCTTCTTGTATGTTAACTGAAGTTTTTGTTCATTATATTTTTAAGATGAAATGTCTTCTTCATTAAATAATTTACTTTTCATTATTAAGCCCCTTACAGTGAATCCAGGCTAAGACATCCCATTTGAGATAATTTAACTCAGATGCTGTAACAACAGATTACATTGGCAGAATGGATATAAAGATTATGCCCAGAAAGCATTGATTAAACAAACTTACAGTGTTAAAACTACAAGAAGGGATTGTGTAGATTTAAACATACACATATATTTATCTTAAATCACTAAATTCATTCAAAACATAAAAATAAGGGAAAAATTTATTTTGCTTAGATAAAATTTTAAGCAAACGTCCCTTATTATTTTTCAAAACCCTTACTTTATTTTTGCAAATAATTTGTAATTTATTTCCGTATTTACCTTAAAAAATTTTTTAATTTCTCTTAAATGGGGAAAATTATCCTGCTGCAGAAAAACTAGCAGAAATTTATAAAACACAAAAATTTTCTATCTAACACGCATTAAAATTTCTTTTATAAATAATATACTGCCCACACTATTTAAATAAAATTACTTCAAACAGTTTTAAGATAAGAAGTTCATATAAATTTTTTCTGTACACAGTAATTTATATATTATAGTTACGAAAGTCTTTTCAATTATTCTCCATATAAAATGCTTGTCTAGTTTATGGTTTTATAGTTGTAGTTTTTTCCCGCCATCTATGTTTTTTTTCTGGCGTTAATAGTTTTAGTTTAAATTGTGTTCAAAAGGTTATAGAGATTAAGATATTGGAATGGGTGTATAAGCACAGACAGATGTTCCTTTGAAGCGAATAATTGAATCTGTAGCTGCCAGGCATATAACTCATTTTTTCCCATAACGGAAACAAAAGAAAACAGTTTGACGTAAAAAGTTTGTCTAGTTTATAACCATAGTGATGTGCAGTTGTAGAAGTCAGAATTTTTTTATTTGAACGGTAGAAAGCGGATATACACGTGAAACTAATACGGAAGATAAGATTTTTTATGTGACTCGGTTTTGATTTTTTTAACATAAATCCAAGCTTATTCTCGGCTGTGTATAAAGCTGTTTAATCATTAAAATATTTCAACAATTTAAATTATTTGATTATTTAGAAGACATTCTGAAATTTGCTCATTAAAAGATCATTGTTTTTATAGTTTCCTCTTTCATATTATAGTGTCTTTTCTTGAAAATATTTCATTTAGTTTTCAAATGGTAAAAAAGATATTTAGCTATCAAATTATGTAAAAAATTTATCGATGGAATTATATGAAGCTAAAATTTAAGTTTCTACACATGGATATATAAAATGAATAATTTAGTAAAGATGAGATTCTGAAATTAAGAAGTACACATACAAATACATAAATAATTTTATTCTTGAATTCAAATTGCTACTGTGTTACTATTACTGTAACCTTGCATCATTCCTCTAGAGGTCGGAAAGCGATGTAGAAAAGCAATAGTTAGTATATTGACTTTTAGCTGAACTTCCAATGCTTTCAATGCATCAGGCAGGACCCGACTTATCAACTAAGTGAATAGCTTCCGATGAATATGCTGCAACCAGAATTTAGGTCAAGCACCCACATGGGAGACATCTGGAGGACTCATTCCCTCCTCTCATCCTCATATCCCCTCGAAGAGATGAATATGCTGCAACCAGAATTTAGGTCAAGCACCCACATGGGAGACATCTGGAGGACTCATACCGTCCTTTCATCCTAATAACCCCTCGAAGAGATTTTTCAGTGTGGAGATTCAACGGGCCTAAACCCGGTATAGAAACAAGAGCATTCAGTAACGCTTGGCAGGACTCCAACCGAGCACCCTAGGTACAGATTTAATACACTCTAACCACCAGCCATCTCCAGGTCCAGCATTTAACACGACTAATACAAGAAGACAATAATCTAGAGTGGAACTTTTATCAGCCAAAGGTAAAGATAAAGATAAAATCAAACATGAAAAGAAGAGATAACTATAGTTGTGCTACCCAAACATAAGAGCCGGAATTCAAATTTTGACGCATCCTGCTCTGGACTCTCTGATATCCAACGTAGGTAGAAGACACGAACGTTTACCCTAAGTCAACGGGCCATAAATCAAAATTTTCACTTTTGAAAAATCCTGCACGATATCTTTGAAATAGTAAGATATGCGAATAACTATCGTGAGTAGGCTATGCAGTTACAAAACTCAATCTATGTTCGGTCCAAAATCAGTAATTTATTTCCTGGTTAGCATCTGCGAAACTATTCTTACACTATGGTTTATAAGATTTCCAACAGATTAGACAGATAAATTATTAAGTTTTTCTATATTTTATATCTTTATTTAAAACGCCGCCTGTGATCTAAAAGGTTTATGTAACCAAAGCTCCTGGAGGATTTCTTTCAACAATATGAATTTTCGTTCAAAATAGACATTTAGTGTTCTCTTTGGGATTTTCAACAAGGATTCCCTCGTATTATCAAATTATTTGATATAAAAGCAAAAAAGAGACTGCTAAAAAAATCTAACCATAGATTTATATTTTTCTCTATCATAAACTAGATATACCTATGAGTTTGAGTATATTATGCCCTTTACCACTGTATCGCTCCAAATATAAAATGAATCATTAAAGATCATGATGGTTTACACAATTAATGCTTAAAAATTCGAGACATGACTTTTGATATATTTCTATCTTTGTCAATGCATTTTGCAACTACATCTACTAAAGCATCTACTAAGCTACATCTACATAAGTCTGCCTGTTATAATCAAAAAATTATATTATTCATGTTAAAGAATGTCCTCAATTCTCATGTTTGCTGAGTAACTTCAAGTTTCATGCAAAATATTTAAAAATAAAAATTGTCCCTTCAATAAATTCAATTTAATTTTGAGGGATCTTGATTAATTTCATATGTAATCATTTTGAATTTACAATAACCACAAAAATCGATATGGTAAACTAACCGGGTCCTCTTAGTAACACTTTAGAATGTAAACCAAACAATTAAAGGAGCGAATATCACCAATAATTTCCTATCACTTAAATTTCAACAATTAATATTTACACTAACTATTTCTCAGAAATTAACAGGGATTTTTCGATGTAAAAACAGTGGAAAGTTTCTATAAAAATTTTCCCTTTCGTTTTAAGCAGAATGGAACTTCCTTCTTTTTAAACTGTTAACCCTGTCATCTGGTTTTACAATGAACGGTATGATGCACTCGGGAAACATCTCTTCAGAAGGAGAAAATGGTCAAAGGCTTGTAGAATTAAATTATCCCAGTGAATTACAATTGTCGAAATATATTACATTTTACATATTTTAGAGGAATATTTAGTATACAGGGGAAGGTTCAGCCCCATTTTTTTAGTTACCCAATCAGTGTCCGTTTCACCTTTCCCTACTCCTGAAAACCTTTCACGAAATTGTATACCACTTTCGTCCAAGTATGGATAGATCTACAAAATTTCAGTGTGAAGTGCATATCAAGAACGTAAGGTTTGTAGGATGTAGAAAGAGAAGTTCAGGAGGGAAAATTATATATTCTGTGGCTGAAACAAACCAATACTTTCCCTCGAACTCGCAGTTCTGGAGCTCAAGGAAGAACGAAGAAAAAATTGTGAAATTGGAGCCATATCGGAGAGGTACTGATCAGCCTTTAAAATAGGGTATGAGCTGTGTTAACCCTAAAATGCACGTTACGTTGACAAATTTTGTGTTTAAAAATAGCAAAATTATAATTGCAAGACGAGTTTATAAATAATTATTTATTTTAATTTGAGAGTTTGTTTGTGACTGATGCATCTTGAATCCTGTAATATATAATACGAAGTATATTCCGGGTATAAATTGTAAAAATATTCTCTTTGTATTTTTCATACTCACACTTTTCTCTGCAGAATTCAAAAAAGTCTGCTCATTATCTTCATTGAGATTGCGTTACAAATGTTGTAAAGCAAAAACTTTTTTGAGAAAAAAAAATTTTATGAACGAAACAATATGATAATAATATTGCTACTTATCCCGTGTTTAGGAAAAAAAGATTAATGTAACTATTCAAAAAATACCTTTAATTATCATGAATTTAAAAAAATGGCTTTAATTATCATGAACTAGAAAAATACTTGAATGATTCGTTGTGGACTCATAGTTAGGTTCATTTTTTAGTAACTATATCCTTTTAGTTCCGTAGAAAGAGAAAAAAATGAAAACTCGTATAAGAAACTGGAGATAATAAATCCAAATTTTTTCCTAGAAATTTTCATGACAATGAGAAAATATAGACCTAAATCCCTCAGGAGGCAGAGGATTCTCAAAGGCTTGATAAAAAATACCATCTGTGAAAAAGCTTCAATGTAGATAAAAGACTTTTATAATACATATTCTTCCAAGATATAAGTTTCTTTAAAAAAAAGATGAGTAAGTTAAAATGATTTCTTTAAGCAATTTTTTGCAAGGGTAATTATAATCTACTTCTTCAGGTTGAAAATAATGTAAAGTAAAATAAATAACTACAGGAAAGATTTTTAATGGCAAAAAATAATCATTAGTGTCCTTTTTAAAAAAACGTTTCCAAACAAGTGTTATAAAAAGTAAAAGTAACTGATATTAGGGATTAACATCATGCCTAGTATAAAGAGGGTCTTTTTTCACAGTCATTCATAAATTTTAAAACCTACCTCCACTATTCCACGTGAGATCTTGCAATTCGAGACCGTCAAAACATTAACACGCCTAAGTGTGAAGCTCGTGCATTAAAAGAGTTTTAAAAAAGGAAAAACAAATTCACCAGTAAAATAATTTATTTTATGGAAAATAAAATAGAAATTTTTTCTATGACAAATTTTCCAAGCCTGGTAATCAAGCACAGTTTTATTTTTGCATATATACTTACACATACTTATTCAAGCGACTCTCTGTATTTATTCATTCCCTACGTATTCATTCCCTATAAACTTCCTAGGTTTATTCATTCAAACCTATGTTGAAACAACTCTTCATTTCTTAAGATAATCTCTTATGTCTTTTATTGTTCTATAGATTTATGTAGATGTTGTTATCAAGCAATTTTTAATATTTTATTGCTAATGATTTTTCTGGAGTCCAGAGTAACTGAAGTATCTTATATCAAAATGATTATTGCATTTTACGATAGTTTCAATAGTTACATTAACTTTCAATGCTACAAAGCCTTAGGCGGAATTCTGTCACATGTCTTTAACTTTTTCCTCTCCATACTTAGAACCTACTGCACTTGTTCGCTGTACTAATTCACTACACATGAGACAGAATGATAGAAAGGGATCTCACTGAAATTCCCCAACTTTTTCCTTCTCCTGACCAAAATATAAAATTTTTTTTGTTGCTCCAGAAACTGCCTGAAATAACTAGAGGCTAGCAAACACTCCTGATGTTTCAAACGTGAAAGGGAAGAAAAAATTCTTTGAAACCTTTTGATTGTCATCACTGTTAGGCAAATCACGACTCTATTTTTAAAAAAACCAAACGTATAATACATAAGAACAAATGTATTTATGCTCCCGTAGAATGGCTGCATGATTATAAAATTCATTCGACTGATAAATATAACCGATACTAAATTTCATAGATATTATTAATCTGTCATAGAATTTTGTGATTAAATAATAATATATCTAATCCGGAAATCCTTACCCAAAATAATGCATAATTTAACAGTAAATAGATGTTTTAAAGTCCTCACATGTAGTTACTAGATTCAGATTAGCATTTATTTAATGCATTTCTGTTGCACAAACGTTTCTTTAGTTTTCCTTTATATAATTGCATTAAATCCTCTCAGAGAATATATTACTCTGTTAGTCTCTAAAAAAAGCCATATCTTATGACAAACTTCTTTTCCCATTTAGCCATAATATTCACAATATTCTATTTCATTTTTTATTTTATTTCAAACGCTGACGACACCTACCTACAAATGTTATTATTCGACTGTACCATACCATGAAGCACAGAAGCACACAAACATAGAAATCATCGAATGTTCAGCATGAAGAATCTTGCCTAACAATATCGGCTCCAAATTGCAGATCACCGTAGAGCAACGCCTGTTAGTCGGTGATCAGAGTCCGTGGTTCAGTATTCAAAGCGGACAAAAAGAGTTGCTCCTAATTCCTGTTATTGTGGTTGCACAAGTCCCTGGGGATAACTATTATGAGGCTCATATGGTGTACATATGAAGATAAGACAGAAAATAAAGACATAAACACAGTAGACGAATTATGTTTTACAAACGATGAGACTGGCGATGGATGGTAAATTGCAGCTCATATTTCCGTTTTCAGGCGGAAAACTGAATAGTTCCCATATTACAATCCAGCCTTATACAGAAATTGAACTGAGCCTCCAGCTTGTCAGGCTGATGCCTTAAGTCTGCTATTACTAACCAATGAGGTGAGCGAATCCAATAGGGTTAGTACTCAGCAGCCTTAACCACTTAGCAACTGGCATATTCTATGCAAGTGTGCAGCAGTCGTGTGACGTGAACAGTCGGAAAGCAGCAACTGCCTTCCTTCTTAGCCAGTCTGGTAGTGATGGGATGGGATCCACTGACTAAATCTCCACTGACTAAATCTTGATCTGTCCTGTAATCTTTCGAGGATTTCTTCGGAGCTCCTCTGCTGTCCAACAGAGGCCTCCGAACTACAGGAAATATAATTATTTGCAATATGCAGGATGTGAGTACCCCTTTTAGATAGGTGGTCAGCCATTTCATTTCCTTGGATACTGTTGTGAGAAAGTATCCTTTGATATACAGCTCTTTTACTCATATTCTGTTTCTTTAATTCGACTGAATTTTACAGCAAATACTAACATGTTCTACTCTCTCTGAAAGCTATACAATATTCCCAATAAAGTTTCACACCCAAAATTTCATACAAAACTTCTTTTTTCAAAAGCTTAAATGAAAAGTCTGTCTTAAGTTTTCTTTTCATTAAATCAGCCCTCTTAATAATAAAGAAAATAATTACGTATGCTCATTAACATAAATTTTTATATTTTAATTTATATTTGGTGATTTTCTGAGAAAAAGGAAACGATAATTGTACGCGTTATTGTTGCAGTATACGACGCAACTGTCTGACAAATTAATACATCTGTATTAAGGAATTATGAAGAGATTTTACTGGCACTTTATTTAGAAAAATTCTTACACGTTTTTTGTAAATAAAGCAAAATGTATTTCACTTAAATAAATTGTGTCTTTCTGTAATTTAGAATATTTTAAATATTTATCATAATTCCAACCAAGCAGTTGTATTTAGTAATGAAATTTAAATATCTCAGAACTTTTTCTTTATGCTATTAAATTACATGTAGATTTTTAAAATTCAATATATTTTCGTATTCATATGGGATTTGCTTTATTTCCCTCGAAAAACTCTTTATGTGATTGCATCTGATCATTTAATAAATATATCATAAAATATAACCCAAAATCTTTTCTAAGAATTGCATCATCTAAAAATAATGTATTCGCAAAGTTATAATTATGCAGTTAAATTATGTATCCATTGAGCTATTTTTCCCAAACACATTTTAGACGAAGTTTAATTTAAATAATTTTGCAAAAATAAAATCTTATCATTTCCGTAAATAAAGCATTGGCAAAACCTCGATGCTCCTCCGAATTATAGGTCCGACAAAATTGCCCGATTTCAAAACATGCACTTGTATTAAGTAATTCAATTTAAATGTGCCTGGATATTTGTCTACATATCCTTAAATTACATCTCGACGGAAAAAAAATATACAAAACTAATTTGTTTTTCTTATTCATAAGAGATTTATTTATCTTTCAGTTCGCTTTTTTGGGGAAAGGAAAAGGAATTATCTGATTGTAAATGTCTGTCTTGTAAAGATAAAAACATAAGCTATGATCTAGCAATTATTTTTTTCTAGAATATGTATCATAGGAAATAATGTATTCAAAAATAGTTTTGAGCAATTTTTTCTCAAACGCTTATTAGACAAATCTTTCGTTTTGTGGGGCTGAAAAGATCACGTAAGGAATCATTAATGACTCGGAACAAAGATCCAAAAAATCTGCTGTAATTATAATACTAATATTTTTTTCTCACCAACATGGAAATTCCGCTAAAGGTTGACTTGGTTTTTTGTTTGTTTCCTAGAAAGAATCCATTTCTTTAAGTTTGACTTTTGCTAAAAGAAATAATCCAATAGTTTTCTCTCAAGTATTTTAGTTTTCCCATTAAATCGATCAATATGTGTTTTTCAAATAAAATTATGGACTGTTTTTCTTCCACGAAACTTGAAATGTTAACAATATTTATTTCAATGCACATAACAAAAGATATATATATATATATATATATATATATATATACATACTAAACTTTCAAATGAGTTTTATCTTGTTCTCATTTTTAAAAAACATGAACACTTATTATAATTTATGCAAAAATATTGTTTACTCTTATACAAATAATTTATTTTACCCTGTCTGTAAGGAAAAAGAAATATTTGCATAAAATTAGGTTTGGTGGTACATGAGTTTGAATGAAAGGCTTAAGCACTTAAGATTTCCTTACTAATCACTCTTTATTTCGAACTCGATATTTTTTAAGTTCACAAATAATTCCTTTCTAAGTAATCAAAATGTATCTTAATATAGAACCTGGCTCAGAAATCTCTCAAGTTTAATGACTGAATAGAAACTTTTAGAACATATGATTTACTATATTTCTTTAATATCTGTTCGTATCTTATTAACCTCTAAACTTTTTTCCTTGTTTACATATTATCTCATTTTCCTATCATATCTTTAAATACATCATTTGAATTCCGTATGTAATGAGTAATTTCCTAGGAATAGCTACTATATAGTATGCGTAATAAATAGAAATTTCGTGTGAACAGACAGATGGAATATTTTAGCGACGATATATACACATGACTATTTTTAGCATATTTATGTATTATACGTTAATAACCATTTATATAAAACCATTTACCATTTCACAAATGTCGTTTAACTAACATTTTAAATTAACGACTTGGCACGATAGTTCTGTGGTATTAATACTAACAGTATTCTTTTCATTCATTCCAAGCAGGATGTGTTCCATTCCAACTTCGGCCATAGTTGATCTGTAATAAGAGAAAAATATGTAAATGCACAGTAAAGCACAAGGCGATTATTGTTTTTTCCTTAACAATACTTTGATAGATATGCCTCCGTTTGTGTCGTCCCTTCATAAGGGGTAATGCTGTTCGCCTATATGGTACCCCCATAGTAAAATGGACAGCCCTCATAGTAAATGGGTGCCCTATATAAACTGCGGCGTAGTATAGGCGAATGTTTGACAACAAGTGCTTCCGCTTTAAGAAAAAACTTTTGATAGATTTTCGTAAAATAATTAAAATAATTTTAATTAGATAGAAATATATGGTACTTTTTATCTGCAAAACTTTAAGTCAAAACTTCTTTTTTTTAGCGGAAGCACTTGTCGTGTAGACATACGCCTATAATTCACTGCAGTTTGATGGCCATTTTATAATGGGGGCACCATATAGGCGGACCAGCATTACCCCCTATGAAGGAACGACACAAACAGAAGTATTTTAGTGGCGAGACGCCGGGATTCGATCCAAGCGCCCTCAGCACCGAAATCAGCGCTCTGCACCACAGAGCCACCACAAACTAGATTAAGCTAAAGTTTCAACAAAATATTACTCGTACAAAATTGGCTTATTAAAATGTTTTTATTCTTTTCCGCATATAGCTACACTCTATAACTTTTAAAATGAGTAACTTCAAGGTGCAGAAAGTTTTTCAACTAACCTATAACTCTTCTCCAGCTTACCTTTAGCTTATTACCATGTAAACGATGAAGTACTGGGTGATCATAAAAAAACTTTGTCAATATATGGATCTCTAGCGGCTATTCCGTGCAAACTGATCGAGATGAGATTTCAGATATAGTTATTCAGAAGTATGAGCTCGGGATTCTGTGAACGGCAACCAAGTGACGCTCACGGTTGAGGTTATCGGTACAGAAACTCGAAATTTTCAAATGACAACGTCCCCTTTTTACCGTCGCAAAATGCTCAGCGCATGCAAAAACCCTAAAAAGCATTGGAACGGTACGTGTATTCCTCCCCCCCCCCAAAAAAAAGGGCGCGTTATGTAAACACAAAACACAGCTCTGCAAACGGCCAGTGATGTGGAAAATGTGTAATCTAAATAAAAGTTTTCTTTTGTCCGATCTGCGTTGTCATCAGCGATTAGTATCTCGCCTCTGTAATATGCAAATTTCTTCCGTGCTTCCCGATCGTGTTTTTGTTGGCCGTTCGCAGAGCTGTTTTTGGTGCGTGCATAATGCGCCCGTTTTTTGTGATACACGTAACGTTCCAACGGTCTTTAGGGTTTTCGCATGCGCTGAGCATTTTGCGACGGTAAAAAGTGGGCGTTGCCATTCAAAAACTTCGAGTTTCTGTACCTATAGCCGTAACCGTAAGCGCCACTTTGGTGCCGTTCACAGTATCCCAAGCTCATACCTCTAAAGAACTGTATCTGAAATCTCAACTCGATCTGTTGAACGGAACAGCCGCTAGAGGTCCATATATCAGCAAAGTTTTTTTTCATGACCACCCTGTAAAACGGGTTCATACTTTCCAGAATGTGAAACGCTACTTTCTTAGAAGAAAAACTTTTTGTTCCCTAAAATCTCTCCTGATGCCTTGCAATATTAGGTTAAAATTGTTTATAGCTTTGTATTTGTATATAAATACTAAATCTTGACGATGAAATAAAAATAGCACGCATTTCCGAGAATCTAATAAACTATTTTCGGAGAAGAAAATTTTTTAATTTTCAACAATCTTTCAGGATGCCTTGTAATATTGGGTATCAATTGGTTATAATTTTGTATTTGTCCATATATACTAAATCTTGACGATCAAGTATATCTGGTACATACTTTCCATAATCATTAATTCGGAGAAGAACATTTTTTAGTTCGGTAAAATCTTTACTGACGCGTTGTAATATTAGTTCAAAATTGTTTATAATTTCGTATTTCCTTATAAAAACTAATTCTTGGCGATCAAGTAAAACTGGTACATACTTTCCATAGTCATGAATTCGGAAAAGAAAATTATTAGTTCGCTTAAATCATTCCTGGCGCTTTGTAATATATATAGTTGGTTATAATTTCGTATTTAGATTGCATAAAATTGGTTATAATTTCATATTTCTTTATAAAAACTAAATCGTGGAGATCAAGTAAAACTGGTACATACTTTCCAGAATCTGGAATTCAGAGAGCAAGATTTTTTAGTTCCCTAAAATATTTCCTGATCTTGCAATATTAGGTCAAACTTCGTTATAATTTCATATTTTTTTATGAATACTGAATCTTCTTTTCTTAAAAAAGTACACAAAATGGTACACATTCAGATATTCTTTATAGGATTAAATGATTACCCGTTTGCAGTTGGTGATACGTATCTGTAGTTTTTTCAATTTCTCAAAAGAAAAATACACCATTACTGTCTCCTATCGCAGTGCATTAACGAACAAAAAGCACAAACAGCGAAATTTTTTTCTGAAAATGGTAAAGTGTCTTTTAAAATAATTTATCCGCGAGTGCAAACACAAGGAAAGCATTAAATAAACAACGACGTCTTATGCAAAAAAGAGTTCTAATCTCTAAACATCATAAGAGATATCTCTTATTTAAAATAAAATAAAGTCCGCTCTTCGTCCGTGCTTCTGTTTTTGTTAATTTCTAAGTGAATTAAGACCGTGCTACATCTTTCATTATCCTTACTTATTTTTTCAAGCAATAATTATTGTATTATTCTTTATTCGATAGTTTAATGTTTTCAGAAAAGCATTTTATTGTAATTCTGTCATTTAAAATAAGATACCATAAAATATTGACCTAAACAAAAATGATTCTTTTTTCATTCAAATTTTACTAGATGTGAAATTTAATGTAAATGACAAATGCACTAATTCTTTATTTAGGCATTTAATGAAGATATACTTTTTTATTCATGAATTATCTACACAAATTTAACTTCCGATGTAACGATTTTGCAACGATGAATATAACTCGATGGTTTACTGTACATTACAGTTAGATATCAAATTTAACTAAGCACTATTATCTTCTTTTTTGCAATAATAACTAAGCATTACTGCACTCTAACTAAGCGCAACACAATGAATAAACGCAATCTTGCAATTAAGAAACTTCCCTACATCCTACTGCCCTGGCACAAACAGTTTCAACTTATTAGTTAGAGGCAGTAACAAAATCAATTTTACATCTTTGTCTACATTACCTATTCAAGCATTTGAGTAAATTCTGCGTATATTTTTAATGAAAGATAATTAACATTACATTATAATTCCGCAAATAATACTCAATAATTAAATGAAATAAGTATTAAAATATAAATTGTTACATTCCAAATCAGTCCTCCTCTATAAAGTTCAAAGTCAGCTAAATCCATACTTGTTCTGGCTGACCACCAAAAAAGGAATCAACCATTTCTGCTCATATATATAGCCATTGAGGGAAATATCTGGTCCTCATTGTTTTAACGAATATAAGAGAGAATATAGGAGGAATACGCATAAGAAAATTTGTTTTGTTTATAGTTGTAACAGCTCCCGATAGTAAAATCCACTACAACTTACTGCACTGGCACATACTGATACTCCTCATGAGTATATTCAGCAACGACATCAGTTTCACATCTTTGTTCACATCACCTACTCAGGGATATGAGTAATTTCTACGTATATGCATATTGTAATGGGAACATCGAAACATAATCCAATAAGTAATACTCAAATATTAAATAAGATCAGCATTAAAATTTAAATCTTTACATTGCAAAGCAATCCTTCTAGATGAAGTTCTAAGTCACCTAATTGCATACATGTGCTGGCTGACTACCAAAATGTATCAACCATTCCCCAAAATATTAACCACCCTTGATGAGAATATTTGGTGTTCGTTACTTTACCAAATGCAGGAGGAGGATATGGAAGGAATCCGCGTAAAAAATATGTTTTGTTTATAGTTGTAGCACCTTCCTATAAGAAACTGAAGAAGAGTGAAAACGAAAACAAACTGAAATTTTCAGACGGTAACAAATAGTCCCCAGACAGTTCAGACTGTAATTACCAACATCAAAATAAAATTAACATGTTAAAAATCTTTTTTGCGAGATAAAGACAGAGTCTAATTGGGACTATTTTACGAATCAAAATGCTGAAGCAAATAAGAGAGTGAGATATGAATTAAAGCAGATTAAGAAAATGAATTTAATTTTTTCCGGTAAAACTGACTTGAATTTTTTAAGATTCAAATTTAAGATGGATATTCGTATAAAAGTTGAAACCAAAAACTAACACGTGGAAAGAAACCATGTTGATATTGATATTGAAATAAAGCTCATTGAAAACGTCTCTTTATCAAACGTGCCGTCATCATTACTAAATGAAAAATAACTCCTGAAAGATGTGACCTTTTCAGATAAATAGATTTTGGTACTGGACAATCTTTCAAAATCTGTTTGAAAATGAGACTATCAAGGACAGCAGAATCCATCTGTACCCCCAAAAGCACTTTATTAGAAATGAAGTTACAGTTATGACATTTTCTCAGAATCAATGAGGCATGAAGCTTAACTGCAATCAATATAGCACGAGTGCTTCGACAAAATACGTATTGAAACAGCGATGGCGATACAAAAATAGAAACACAAACATAACAACTATTCTATTTGGAGTACTTTATTTCAAGATGTTGCCTTAAAGTACTCCATACGATACAACTATTATGAAAAATTTATAATGTTGGGAGTTTTAATTTTACTGTTTTACGAGTATTTGCGTTCAAATTGAAGTCATTTTAAATTATTTCATATAATATCGAGTCTGAAGTAGTTGGTTATTGTAGTTTAAGCAATGGTAGACTGGACTACGTGTATATATATATATATATATATATATATATATATACTTCAGAAAAGCTATGATATTCGTAAAGTTTCAAAATTATGATTCTTCAGTGCAGCCAACAATAATGACTTTCATAATAAACTCCTCTCGGCTCTATATGAAGTATAGGAATCTTTTTTTTCAATGCAGCAAGCTTTTATATCTGATGATAGGTACTTCTTGACATTGTTCCAGGAAGATCCGTAAGTTTTTGTGGCTACTTTATTATGGGACTACCATATAGGTCAGCCATCATAGCTGAACCCAAGCCCACTGCGTGCAGCTCAGAACGCTAACCTCTATACTATGTGGTCGGCGTATAGAAAACGTAATTTAAGTAATAATTTCTTTCTTTTTTTATTTTTAATGCAAATTAAACCCATTTCTTCAACACAGAACGGGATTAATCGAATTTTCAATTAAACGTTGGCAAAATTAAATTTAGAATAATGTTAAAAAATACACAAATCAATGATTTAACCAGGATTTTAAGTATTTTTATGCCTGCCTTACGCGGTTTTGCTGGTGTAGTTTTTGTTACTTTAAATATTTGTGGCTCATAATCTTTAAATCTTGTATTATACTGTATATCTTCATAGAAATATAGGATTCATTACCATGCTTTGTGTGTTGTACCTACAAAACATGAAGTGTTGGTTTAACCTTAACATACTGAGTCTTAAAACATTTTTATGTTTCTTCCTGATTTTTTTATCTGCTATCTCATTACTTTACTATGTATTTTCTTTTGTAAAAATAGAACTCATAGTCAAAAAACTAACAGGATTCTGAGTAGAAAACATCTAAAAAAGTTATTGTTTAATATATTTTTCTACCGTAATATTTATTTCCTTTTTCACAAAGAACAAATTATGTTCCATTCAAATAAATTAGCAAAATTTTAAAATGCATGTAAGAAATATATATATATATATATATATATATATTTATATATATATATATATATATATATATATATATATATATATATATATATATATATATATATATATATATATATATATATATATATTTATATATATATCATGAAAATATGCATATAGGTATGGGTGTAATAATATTCATACACATGTGTATCTGTGTATGATCAGTTAAATAATTATTATAAATAGACTTTATCATAAAATGTAATGTACGTTTTTAACATCGTTAAATAACTGCAAGCATATGATTCTTTATATTTTATTTATAGCTATTATTACTTACTGATGTCAACGTGTTTGCCTTAATGCAATTTCTTTGTCATACAAATTAAACAGAATCGCAAAGAGCGGATTTTTGACTTTTATAATAAGAATAAAATGGGAAATAAACAGCATAGCTCTTGTGCTTTCGGAAAATAGATTGAGCAAAGTGATTTTTCATGTCTGAGAATTGGCTTTGCACTTAAAGGATATATTTGAAAACAGTGGGCGATCAGGAAGAAAAAAAAATGTATTTTAAATTTCTGATATCTTAATTCTATTCTTCTGGGAACTGAATCTTAAGTTTTAAATAATCTGTAATTGATATAGTTTTATCCAAATAATTTTCCTGTTAATTACTCTGTCTGATATCATATTGGCAGTGAGAAAACTAGAGTAAATATCATGTTTTGTTATTTTTATTATCTTGAAGCAAATTGTTTACACAGTTCTTGATTAATCATTGTCGATATTTAACATCTTTAGACAGGAAATAGCAAAACAATCTGAGTTTAAATTATTATCTCTGTACTCGACATTATTTAGCAATTAAGAAATTTAATTGTTGAAACACAAAAAAGGACTTTTACAGAAGACTACATGCATGTATACATTCCTTTGTTGGTCCATACAATCCAGTTACTTTTTCAACATGATAGTAATGCTTATAGCTTACCACCTAATCATACTCCTCTGCAGCAGCTGTCTTACCAGTTTGTGCTTTAGTAGAAAAAGTCTAAATTGTTTATTATTTCGTGTTCTGACATTTGAATTTATATCGTGTTGCGTATGCGTTAGCTTTCATGTTGTTGTTTCTAATCTCTCCCGGTCTATCGCAGCTAAGATCCACGGGCCGATAAATCCCCAGGAGGTCCATTAATTGACAAGGATTGGTAAGGAAGTCCGGCTTTCATGTTGTTGTTTCTGATCTCTCCCGGTCTATCGCAGCTAAGATCTATGAGCCGATAAATCCACAGGAGGTCCATTAATAGGCAAGGACTGGTAAGAAAGTCCTCCCTAGATAAATTTACGCATGTTAGGGTGTGGCCAGGAGTAACCTGCTCAGTATTACACTTTTCACAAGTGGGAAAAGTTTTGTTTTGCAGATCCAATTTTAAGCATTTCAAGTGGCCACTTACAAACCTAGAGATTGCAGTCTGTTCAACTCCATCATCCTTGATTATAACAGCTATACCACGGCATACACCAAAATACCAGCCATGGACCAGGGAGATTACAAAATACTGGGGCAAAATAATATTTCCTCACGGAATAAATTTCCAGATAAGTAAGAGACGAAGTAGTTGGTGAACGTTCAGCGGTAGCCTCCTTTGCTAGGACGTCAGCCATCACATTGCTAAATGGGCCCACATGAGAGAGGATCCACTTCAAATGAATATCATTGTTCACAAAGAGAACACCTAGATAGTTTGTAGTTTTACTTTTATGTAATGTTAAAAGGGTGCTTCTAAGCTTTTATTCCTAATGTGGCTAAACAAAATGACCATAGGGTTTCATAAGCAACCGCCCTAACAGATTGGGCCACCTTAATAGTCTCTTGCTCTATTCAAATCATTCTAAATAACAGCGTATACGACGGATGCAAAAATTAGTATCATCGTTTCAAATGTCTTTATAATGGCATATGAAACATGCTCGTAAGAATTGCCACATTCCCTCATAACTGTAAATGTAATGCAATTCTGTTTCACTGCAGTAGAATAAAACATTCTTCAATCAGATATACGGGGACTGCCAATCAGTTTATTAGATTCATAATCCGAGGAATACTCATATAAAACCTTTCGCTTAGCAGTTAGATAGCTTTTCGTAAACATTCTTTTTCATTCATTTGCTGAAGACTGTGACTAGCATCGGAATGACTTTAACGTTAAAAGTACGCCATTATCCGTCAATCCAGCTTATTCAAAAATGAAAATATCTGTTGGTAGAAAGAGATGGGACAAACCTTTAGAAATTATTAATTATAAATTAAAAAATGCCAGGAATTTTTCTTTTTTTATAATTCTGGTTTAAAATGATATTGCCTTTGTAATAAATCGAATAATAACGTGTAGATTAGTTAGTTTCGAACTGTGGTGTGTAAATTCATCCCAACTGTTACGCACAGGACTTTAAGAGAACAAGAAATTTTCTTTGAAAGGGAAAAGAGCAAGAGATCTAAGAGTGATGTTGAAACATTTTCCTTTGAATAATTTGAGAAATTTTAAACTTGGGAGGTTTGTCTTCACCAAGGGGTGCATTCTAAAATATTTGCCCACCTCTGATGTAGAATACTAAGTGTTAGTTGTTTTTTTACTTTAAAGAACCTTCTACGAAATAACGGGGTAAATCCAAAAAGCTATTGTTGATTAATTGGCGAGTAGTCTTTGTGTTACTCTGTATAAACAGGTTGTTTCAATCTCATATTATGTGTAAACTTCCCGTACACGAGTAGATTTACATACTTATGTTATATTCCCAGTTTCTGCATTGTAAAATGTCAAGAATTACTATCATTTATCTACGGCCAAGAACTTTGCCTGGAATCCGAATTTCAGAGCTACTGTTGGCCTGAAATTGACCTCACCATTACAGTCTCGAATGAAACTGCTAGTTTTTTGTATCCACTGTCCGGAGGGGGAAAGTTTGGGTTTAAGCAAATTTAAGACGCCTCAAAAAATACTTTGAATCCTCTTGGAAGGGGGAAACCGCAGTTTGGGAATCTGATGCCAAAACACGTTAAAAAAATGAAACATTCATTGTTGATTCATCAAAGATTGTCAAATTAAGGAATTTATTAGGATTGCCATTGATTATAAGGATCGTTAACTTATTATGCTACACACACTCAGCTAGGTAAACTCATGCAAGCTTCATTTAATGGTAAAAAAATTCGTATTAATCGAGCTCAAGTTACATGGAGGCAATAAAACCAAACAAAATTTTCGTTTTTTCCATATTTTATACATCATATGAACTTATTTCCCTTGATTTTTTAAATGTAAGATGATAAAGCAAATATATCATCAGGATAGCTATAAAATTGTTAAAGAACGTACAAGATAGTAATAAATGTGTACTCTATCGCAAATGCCAGTCTCTGATAATTGGTTTTCAACCATTTGATACAGATTACAGTAATGAATATAAATTTACTCCAAATTTCAGTATCATTTCCCCATATCACAATATTTTTATCAGAATTTCTCAACATATTAATATCATTTTTACGACTTTTGAGTAGGAAAATTGTATTAAGTTTTAAAGAAACTGTTATCAAAGGAAAAAGAATCACGATTTAAATTAAATATTGCAAATATCAATCATCAAAATAAACTTCTGTAGTACTTTCAGGATTACTAAAATAAATGGTATAACTATAAATCTTGGACCCAAAGCAGCCTAATGATAGCTCGTTGGCTCTCGCCACCGAGAGTGCTCGGTTCTAATCCCGACAATTGTTGTTACAGCGTAATCTTATCTTTCATCTGAAATAGAAATATGACATCAATGAAAGAAAAACGAGGATTGATGACAAAAAAAGATTAACCGTGGAACATATATATGTGCTAAGTATATGAATAAAATGGCTTAAGGCCAAATGATGGATTCATGCAGAACTTTTCGTTACAGACATAGCAGGACCGGGGGATATGTCTTGAGTCTCCACGCTAACAGAACATTTCTCCAACTGTCTCGCTTCATCTTAGGCATCTTCTAGTCACACATACTGGTGTCTGTCCTCCGACGGATCGGAGCATCGATTTTGCTGATGGCTGATGAGATTTGCATCTGTCCAGCAATGCGCCAAATTTGGCGACGAGCGCTCGCTAAGCGGCGAGAAAAACTGGGAAGACAAAGCTACACAAATAGAAGCGAGAATACATGTGTATCTGGGGAGGCGAAATGTAGCCATACAACCCTTTCTCCCGCTCACCATCAGAATTCGTTAATAACGAAGGGGTTCACTCTTAGCGCTAAAAAATAGGGTTTCGTTGAATAAAGTAGCCACAGTCAAGGGGGAGTATCCAAGATTATGTGATGAGAGCAGCACAGAGGGAAAATATGAAACAGATAGTTCTTATATGAAACAGATAGTTTTATAGTGCGATACAAAAGTTACAAGCGTCATTGAATGCCTTTGTGTCTACGCTAAGTATGGACCCGTTGAATCCGTAGGCCAACATTTTCATCCATGTGGTATGTGCGTGTGTGCAGGGTACAAGCTCCCATATGTCGAACCTGGAGGTGCTCGGTCAAATTTGTTGTGCCACCTGGCCGACTCCGACCTTTGTAGTGCTGCTAAAAATGCCGCCTTCCTCTTCCGGAATCCACATTATGGACTTTGTCTGAAAAAGTTCTGGCCGGGGGACATAAGTTAAAAAAAATCTATAAATCTATAGTAATATAAATCTATAGTAATATATATAAATAAATAGTATCAAAACTATTAACATGATTATTTAAATTTATTGATATTAATAGCCTTTACTATAACTATTACTATCTTTATTATAGCAACAACCCAACACATAAAAATAAATACTGATAGGCATTTTAAATGTACGTAAGTAAAATTAAATCTGGTAATCAGCAGTCATACATCCTGCTAATGTCCGATTTAAAATTATTTTTCCTTAATTACGATATTTTGCAAGACGGTACCTTACAATTTAATCCGATTTATGCGTTGAGTAAGCATAAAATAGGTATTATAACAAGATGAAATGTCAAAACAAACTATGCTACTAATGCCGTCAGAATTTATGTTCGACAAAGTGACTTCTCGTGTCAAAGAATTGCGTGTGCTGCACTTAACAACACAGTAAAATAAACGGTGAAACGAAAGACAGAGAAAAACACAAAATTTGAATGAATTAATTTGGAGAATATCTTAAGTCTTTTCATTTCTGTCTTACGAGAGAATTCTAATTTAGGAGAAATCCGATATTGGTAAAATGTAATTGCAGAAAGCGTCACGTTCCTTTAATGACTTTTCATTGTAAAAATATTTTAATGTAAGAGAAATGGAGATAGATTGTTAGTCTTGGCTATTATTTTGCTTTTTTTGTTATTCAAACTTTAAGTAAGTTTTGAGAAAGTGTATTATTTTAAAGAACTTAACATTTTTTTTTGTTTTTTACTCGCTAACCCATTTACTTCGCAGAATAAATAAAATGGTGGAATTTTAGAACTGAGGATTGAAATCCACGATCAATTATTTTTGCAGCACTTGATTATTTAGGTTGTAAGAAATTGTATAATTGGATAGAGTTTGATCTGTTCATATTCTATCCATAATAGCTTTAATTACAAATGCTGGACATGAAATTTTGCATTCATTTTAATGATATTGTTTACTTCATAATAATAATTTTCGTTGTGTAGAGATTTTTTAAATACGATGAATTGTTGTTGTAGTTGTTGTGACTTACGTCTCCTCGGATATATAAATTGGAATACTTGTTAGGTCCACTTCTGGATCGTATAACTGCCGTAAAACGACGGGGCGTGGACTCCAAAAGTTTTCTGAGATGGTCTGTAGACAATGAAGGCCTCCTGAAATGTGGTCCACAGCTCTGTAATATTTCCTACAGGGAGTATCTCTGATTTGAACGGAATATTGCATGGCATCCCAAATAAGTTGTTCAATAAGTTGAAATCTGGTGAACAATGGGACTATTTCATATTTCAAAACTCAGATGAGTGTTTCTCAAACCATAATTTGGTGTCTGGGGATGTGTATGATGACACATTACCTTGTTGAAAGATGCCAAACCAATCAATGTGAATGCAAGATATGTAACGCAAAAATGGATGTAATACATCTGAAAGAATGTTAACATATCGATCACTGATACGAGAGGTTGTAGAAGTGTGAGGGGTTCTAGTTCCTACCAGCTACATGAAGAGTGGTCCACAACTCTGTAATATTTCCTAGAGGCAGTATCTCTGATTTGAACAGAACATTGCATGACATTCCAAATAATTTGTTCAATAAGTTGAAATTTGGGGAACCATGGGGCCATTTCATGTTCCAAAACTCAGATGAGTGTTTCTCAAACCATAATTTGGTGTCTGGGGATGTATGTTCAACATTACCTTGTTGAAATACGACAAACCAATCAATGTGAACGCAAGATATGTACGCAAGAATGGGTGTAACACATCTGAAAGGATGTTAAAATATCGGTCACCGATCGGCGAGGTTATAGACGCATGAGAGGTTCTAATTGTACCAGCTCAACATACCTCATGCCATTATTGAGACACCACCAGCCTGTACAGTCCTCGTTGACATTCTAGATACATTGATTTATTACGTGCTCTTCACAAGCGGAAAATTCCATCAGCTTCAACCTGTTAGATACAAGACTCGTCAAACTAGGCTACTCGTTTCTTGTCTTCCAATGTTAAGTAGCAATGTGCCTGAGCCCATATGAGTAGAAGAGGTCTGTGTTGCTAGGAAAGCAACGGAATTCGGTTTGGACGTCGGCTATTAAAGCACATATGGAATGCGGTGAACGTTGTACAGTTTTCCCAGTGATGTTAGTGGAAGCACCAGCATTGAATTGCGATGCTATTTGTGTCAATGTTGCACTGCTTTCGCTCGATATGATTCTCTACAGAGGACATAGCCCATAGTCTTTCTATACCACACTTTTGCTTGGGGTCTATATTTTACAGGAATTCTTGTATTCGAAGTACACCTTTCAAATGGTAGAACGTGAAAATATAAACTGAGCATGTATCTCCGAAATGATACGCACCATATCACGAACACTAACTATCGTACCTCGTTCAAGTTATCTTAAACGACTTCCTACTATGCTCACTGTGCAGTCGACTTATTTAGCCTCCACAAATGTCTGTCGCTCTATATATCTGGTTACGGACGAAACCAGTTACGAAAAAGTGTGTTATGTTACGCATTTCGAATGGGATCCTATATCCCAGTTATTCAGGCACTTCAGTGCCGTATTAAAAGATATAAGGATCCAATTAAATAAAAGAATTGTGGTGGTGTAGCAGTTTAAGAGGTCTTTAAGGGTAAAAATAGTGCCTTTTGAGTCAAGAATTGATTTGTAATTTCCGTCGACTGCCACTATCCCTTTCAAGGCCGGGACACGAAACGCTGATCTCTCTGTCTACTGACTGATATTCTAAGCATTAAGCTACTTGGACCATGTTAGGAATCCTAGGTTTGGCAATTTTGTCTGACAGTATATATTTTTCAAGACAATTCGGTGAAGACTAAAATCCTTAGAGCGCGTATGCATGCAGCGAAAGACGTTGTTCTCTAAATGTATACGCAGCAACGAACACTACAGAACGCATTTGCAACTGCTCGCTCACCATGTGGTACATTAAATCAAGATCTTTACTATTCGTTAGCCGTCGTTTGCTGTATGATTGCAGAGCTTACATTTCATCTTGGAGTGTTTTTACTTTCTGCTTGAAAATTTGATTTCCATTAGGAAACTAAATTTCATTGTTCAATATTAGAAAATGAGCTCCACAATATATTTCTGAATGGAGTAGGGCCAGACGTATCCTATCGGTAGCCCGTCGGATTTCGGTACTGGGGGTGCTCGGATCGATTCCCAATTTCCGGTTACTAGGACCGAATCCAATCGAAACCATAAACTCCCTTCATATGGTTAATATGGTTAGTATGTAAATTATCTTTGGTGTGCAAAAAGATATATATATATATATATATATATATATATATATATATATATATATATATATATATATATATATATATATATATATATATATATATTCATAATTCTCAACGTACCTTATCACAAAAAGGAAGTTTTCCCTCTCAAGAGTCTTCCTGTAACCTTAACTTACCATTTCTCATCCTTTGTTATCATGAATCTTTAGATAAAGCGAATTCTTTTATTTTGCCGCAATTATCCCTTTATTTAAACGTGAATTTATTAAGAGACACTTATATTAATTCTGATAAATCATTCATGTGCTGTACATTTTCTTTATTCTGTTTACCCCTCGTGTAGAAAATGACTGTAGCACTCCCAACTAAGAAATCCTACGTTTACTTGTTTATTGGGATCGAGGTAGTCTTGTGGTAACGCTCTGGCTTTCCGAGCTAAGGTTGCTGGGATCCTATCCCGATACGGTCCATCAAATACCTCCGTGTCTAGGTCGGATATGGGCACGTGAAATCCGTAGACCGAAAATTTCTTCTTTGGGGTCAGAGGGTGGGGAAGATACGATCCTCACAGATGTCTCCCCTGGGGTGATAGCTCAAAATTGTGGTGGCACCTAGCCAAGATGAACTCCTACCCTTAAGGGGATATTATAAATTGGAGCTGCACTACTCACCCCGATGCCTATAGGGACCTGGTCTGGCACTTGCCACCAGGGGGTATTTGAATCAACAACACTATGGAATGGAGTTATTCTCTGTAATTAGAACTGGTTCAAATATATTAATTCTCAACCTGAAAATTCGGATTGGTTAATGTGGACGGCCAACCAAATTTCAAACCAAACACAGAACTTGTTCGTTGAAATTTGGCACAATATGTTCGTTATCCTTCGATCGCTGTATGTGTAACCACCTTTAGTTTGGTTCTTAAACAGGGCACCCACGAATAAACATTAGGAATTCCGTCAGGAATATGATAGACATCTTCATCAGAAAGAAAAAAGGTTTCCTCTGCCGGCATTCATAAACACATAAACATTTCGAAAGGCGAACCGACATTATGAAACGTTGAAAAGTAAACATCAAAAGGGACAGTATGATAAAAATGAAATTTCCTTTTCTTTCAGAAATATACGAAAAATGTAAACGGAGCAAACTCTTGTAAATAAAATTCAATTTAAATACTGCTGAAATGTCCCGGAATGTATTTATCTAAAGCTTTATTTTGGGGTTCCAGAATAAAATATTGAATCAATTCAGAATAAAGTTTGGAAATATAAGATTAATATTTACAGATGTTTTCATGGAAAGTACAATAAATATAAATTCTCTAACATATATTTATTATACTAAATGCTAGTTAATATACATGCAATAGGAAGATAATTACTTTTTACAAAATTTGAATAAAAGAAACAAAGAAAATAAATTCAGGTAGTCTCTTCTAACAAAACTACCGCAGGTAATTAACGTAAGGTTACTTATCATTGCTTACCTCTTTTGTTATGTATATATGTATGTATATCTTATGTATATATGTACGTATATATATATATATATATATATATATATATATATATATATATATATATATATATATATATATATATATATATATATATATATATATATATATATATATATATATAGTCGAACCTCTATATATCGAACTCTTAGCAAATCTCCATATTCATTACATAGAAAAACTGTTTCTATATATCGAAAAAATCTCTATATATCGAAATTTTTTTCACGACATATTGGGAGATTTTATTCCACTTTAGAATAAAATCTCAAATTTTTGGCGTTTGAAACAATAGTTCGTGGACTTCAATTCGTGGAAAATGTCCCTGATGAAGTTTTTAATGGACTGAATAAATGCGAGCATTTCTTTGATGAACTTACCGCAAAACTGGCTGTTCAGCAAGATATTCGTAGTTTTTTTAAAAGAATGTAACTGTGATCACTGCAACCACTGTCTGGATTATTGCTTTTTTTTTAAGGTATATAGTACTCAATAAATGTTTTATATTAATTCATTTTTTAGTTATTAACTTTCATTTAATGTGATTCACATATAAATTGGAAATGGAGTTTCGTATACGAAAATTAGCTTTAATTTTAATGTTTTAGGAGAATTATGATAAAACTAAGATCAATTCTATATATCGAAATTTCTATATATCGAATTTTTTCCCGACATTTTGCTACTTCGATATATGGAGGTTCGACTGTACATACATTATGTATGCGAAAATTTTGACGCATTTTGGTACTTTTCTGTTTAAGTTTTTCCTGCTTGCCCAAGCGATACAGACTGGGTTCGGCACGCTACCAAAATTATAACTCGCGACGCAGGACATCTGAGATTTTGCTCTCCGTACGACCGTTATGGAGGAACGTAATTCTACGTTAAACCTGCATATAATATTAAATTTCACCGAAAACCGCCAACTTTGATAACATATGGGGGTCTGTTTTCCCCCTGAGACCATATAACTTATGAGGTCTTAGCATCAATCCCCATAATATATTCAGCTTTGATCTATGAGCTATGTTTATAACGCTGTTGAAAGTCCTGGCAATATGTAAATATGTGCATGCAAAAACTCAGTCCAGTTACCTGTTTTGATTCGTTTTAACGTACTTTATACAAAGTCTTGCCGTTTTCAGGGTAATCAATTTAAATGTAATAATGCGGATTAAATTAGTGTAAAAATTAATTTTAAAATATTTTCTCTACTGTTGAATTTCCGCTTTAGGCCTTAATTAGGGGGATTTTTTAAATATTGTGTTTTGATTCAGTGTAAAAGTCCTCTTGAATCTATGGTGATTAGGGTTATGAAGCAAGACCCAGGTTTTAATCCAAGCTAAGGCAGGGACTTGTCCGTCAAAGGACACGTTGTTAATTATCCTACTGGTTAATCCCATAAAAAATTAAAATAAAAATTTCGATTTATGGGTGAATGACCTCAGAATACGGGCATGCTATGTTGGAAAAATTTTGGATTAAACTCATTTATTTTTTAATTTATGCATTAAAATTATCTTTCTGGTCATTTAGAGAAATTTTGCTTAATGAGAAAAGTTTCTCAAATGGCATTAAACGTTCTGTTAGAGAAAACTAATCTTAATCTGTCCATGCCAATTAATTTAAAACTGGCATTGTACACTCTAAGTTTCTTAATTACTGTCTGTCTTCAGAAAAGTCACAAGAATCTATGATATATCATTTGCGAAGCAACACCATACCAGCTATTTTCATCCTCAACACAATTTCGAATATCCTTTTCTTTGCGTTCGGAGAAAGTATCTAACAAAAGAAAGTATATATTCCTTAATTCCTTCCTACTAAGAATAATTGCTAGGGAGTACTTAAATACTAACTTATTCATTACCACGAAAATTAAGTTGTGAAATGCTCATTAGTAGAAAATATATGGAAAAAAGAGAATCTTCTCATTATCGTTATAAATGTGTGTGCGGGCATTAGTCGTTAGCGATTTGTAATGCGTGCTTTTTGTAGTTAGTTATTTCGGAGGACTAAAATAGGAACTTTCTAATCACGTTTTTGCACGTAGCCTTATCTTTTTATCTAGTAATGAATAGAAATGTTTCTTATCTGCTCTCACCGTGTTCTTGGTAATGCCTTGGCGAGTTCAAATACACGCTTAACTTCGGTGATAATATAAATAAATATTTTATCGGTGGTTTATAGTAGGTAGAATTTATCTTATTGCTAATGTAGGTTTTTGTTTATATATAGCAAGTTCAATAGTAAATTGATACTTAAAAATCCTTCTTGTTGACCATTATCTTTTATTTAAACACTTACGATACGTAATTCAAAATCAGGGGAGTTATCATGATAAAAAATAGTTATCAGTCATGATAAAAACTTTCAGTCGTGATTAAAAACTTTCAAATAATTATGCGATGATTGCTTTTAGGAGTGGGGCATATTCGAGTGCATTTGTAATATAAATTAACCATTCTCAGACGAACCATAGTGGTAAAATAGTCGGCGTAAACAAGTTCAAATTATAGAGCTATTCAATAAACTGCTGCTTTAATTTTTTTTTATCAACCAATTAACTTTTAATTAAACATTTATGATGCGTAACTCAAAATCATTGAAGTAATCGATAAACAAAACCTTTCAAATAATTATAATCTTCTAAATTTTTATGATTATTGATTGTAGGGGGTGGAGCAGATTCAAGTACATTTCTAAAATAAATTTTCTATTATCAGACGAAGCATTGGTGCAAAGCAATAGGTGTATACTGGCTCCAGTAACAGAGATATATAATAAATCTCTATTTTGAAATTCTTCTTATTAACCAATTATCTTTTATTTAGACATCTATGAAGCGGAATTAAAAATCATGATAAATAAACTTTCAACCATGATATTATTTTAAATAATCATAATCGTTGAAATTTTTATGGTAATTGTTTGTTGGAGTGGGGGGGGGAGCAGATTCAAAGACAATTCTAATATAAATTTTCTGTTCTTGGATAAAAAATATAAGGGTAAAACAATAAGGGGTAAACTGGTACCAATAACAGAAAACTCATTTGATACTGCATTTTAAACTAACAACCTATTTTAATTTTTTAAAATAAGTTACAAAGAGTTTGTATCTAAATTTCTTTAAAAAAAGGGTTGAATTCCCCAAAAATATCGTAAATAAAAGGCTAGATGCAATGAAATAAATATGTTGCTATAAGGATCTGAATATTCCTCTTATAGTTTCCCATTCAATTTTTTCCTGAATATTTTGACGACTAAAGCTAAAACCCAAGCAAAATGTTCCATGAATTCAAGTAAGACAAAACTGAGAAAAGATATCGTGGGAACAATAGTACATGTTATATAACAGCTCTCTTAGGATTATCAAACGATAAATTCTAGATGATCTACACAGATGGAACAGTCAAAAATAAATTCGACACGAAATAGCATCAATTAGTTTAATTTTGTGAAAAGTTTTAAATTTCACCCGCGATACTTTTATCTACCTTAAAATCTTGACTATAATACGCACGCGTGTATAATACGTATGCTTAATTTTGCGTGAAATTTTCGGAAAAAATTATAGTTCGACTATAATATGCACCCATAACTTTTCAATATTTTATTTAAATATTGCACAGATATTCATTAACAGAAATAAAATTTGTAATAAAAAGGAACAAAAACATTAAATTCAGTAGGAAAAAATTTTTTATTCAAAACAAACAGTACCGTCAAATTATCAGTCTTAATCCCTTTTACTAGAATACGGTTCATCTATTGTTGTTGCGTCCATGTCATGATTATTGGTGCCGTCGTAATATATATCGCCATCATCATCCTCATTTGATGACACCTTCCCATCCTCCCATAATATGTCATTCTCACTGCCGTCTCATGTTTAACAATTGATATTTTTTCTGCTGCCGTATAGAACCGTCTTGAAGAAATTTTGAGGGAAATATATAAAATAAAATAATAAATTTTTGCACTTTCATCAACCGAGAACTATTATTATTTCTAGAGACCTGTTATTAAACGAACGTGTGTGCGATACGAACTGCGAGTTCCGTTTGTTTAACAGGAACACCTGCTTAGTAAACGGGTGGATGAATAACGGAGTGCAGATGTGCCCACACCCGTGTTGCGACAATGTCTTACAGCTGCTGTACATTCGTTTATTCAATGTTTTAAAACTACGTGTGTTTTTTTTTGCTTTTTTGTACACGAGTATAATACGCATCCTCATTTTTGCGAGCTAAAATGAGGGGAAAAATTGCGTATTATACTCAAGATTTTACGGTATTTGTTTTGAGTTAAACATAACACTGAAAAAACGCACTTGATACGTTTACCTTGAAGATATAGCACTAACTCTTAAAATTTGTTATTTTAGAAATGTACTCTCCGAATTAAAAATAGATTGTTTTGTGGATATTATATTTAACCGTTTTTCATTTATAAAGTTTGTGGTAAAAATAAAAACGTTAGTAAAAGTTTAAGCATAAATTTTTGTAAAAAAAAATTATTAAATGTGTATCAAATTGTGAATATTACTATAACTGTTTTGCTCTTGAAAATTAAGTGATACTCAACAAATACCCTAAGGCAACGTTACAAACTTTCCAATGTCTGTCTGGTGTTATTTACGCTACGGGTGTTTTGAAACATGTACTGTTGCCTCAGTGACACTTCCACAGAGATAATGCTATAGTATTAACTTTAGAGTGGCATTCGAGATAGCTCAACATTCATGGTTAAATGACTTTATATCCAGTAGAGTCATATACATGATGTCACAAAAGGGAGAAAAATCAATTGACTATTCCACGAGGCACTATTTTGCATGACGGCATTTCTCCCTTGATTATCACGCTGACAGGAATGTTTAAGTTACGAGACTTGTGTTTAAGTGAGAGTAAGCCTTGCTTTGTCATGATCAAATCTAAAAATCAGTAACGGACAGGAAAATAAAATCTTAAGTATTAAGAAAATGCTAAAAGAGAAAACCTTCTTAATATCTACGTACAAACTAAACTGCAACAAATTAGTTGCGAGAGAATTATACTTTCGAAGAATGATAAAATAGCAAATTAAAAATAAAATAAATTATAAAAATGAATAAAAAAATGATAATTTTGTAATTAAAATTTAATGTCCTGAAGAAATCGGAGAAATTCGGGAAGTAAAGAAATCGAAAAACGTCATCAAATTTTAGAACTTGAAAATCATGTACTTATCAAGTATACTTGCAAAATTTTAAACTTTGTGTAAAAATTCCAAATGTATATAGTATTAGTAGCTATTTTTTCAATATATATAAATATATATACAAAAACTAAACAAAGTTTGTTACGTTTTTAACATATCCGTTGAACTAATAGATCTACGTGCATGTTATTTTTTACTTTTGTGCTTTGTTTATTTTTGTCTTAAGAATATATGTAAATTTCAGTAATAAAGTTTTTTATCTCTTCTACGATCAAAATCTGTTGTTCAAGGTAACCTTATTTCATAAAAATATTTACAAAATTTATTCTTTAAACCACACACACGGATGAGAAAAATGAAATAGAACAAATGACCTGTCAGAAATTTCAAAGAGATGCGTTTCAAGGAATTTTTATAAAACACTTAAAAATTAAAATCTTGAAAACAGTCTTAAGTTATAGTTTCACAGAAGAACAATCATGTAGAATTCTTGTTCTCCTGTGCAATTATATAAAAATGCGATAAAAATAGAATATCTGGTTGTGGGATCTTCGTAGAGACGTACAGTTTGTGTCGATAGAGTGTGGTCTGGATGAAATTTTAGATTATTCCACCGACCACTAAGGGTTCAAATCTACTTAAAGTCTCTTCACACTGAATCCAGAACATTACGTATCATCAGCGCTAAAAATTTTAACCAATCATAGAGTTCAATTCATTGACCACGTGATATGTCAAATCAATCACAGGTATTGTCAACAATCTCGGAGCCAGCGTAGTACTGTAATGCAACGCTGCGTATGCAATGTGAACAGGCCTTTATGTTATTAAAGAGATGAATTGTTTTCCTGACAATGAAGAATTTCCTTAAATTATATCCAATGTGATCATTCCAAGTTTGATTCTACAACTTTCAAAGAAAGTGGCGGATCCAGAATAGTTCATCAACTATTTCATCTCTTTATTCTTTTATCAATAGCCGTTTTTGAACTCAAACCAGGTGGTGGGACCTGGCCATTTAGATTCTAGAAAAACGAGATATTTTCTAACGAACTCGGTAATGATGGGGCATTAGTTTCTTTGTTTACCGGGGAAAAGACCCAGCATTTACTTTATATCCTATTCAACATGAGACAAAATAGGAATTTGAGCAGTTGATTTTTTATGGACTTCATCTCTTCATTTGCCTTATGTACTCGCTCTGAGAATACAAGAGCAGTTTAGGGTTGTTATACTAGAAAAAAAAGAAAACGGGTACCTGAAATCAGTGTACAAATTATAGGAATACTAGTTGGTACCCTTCAAAACATGACGGCTAAATAGTAAATAAATGTGCTAATACACAAATTATACTCAACACATCATTGCCAAATGTTGAAAATCATAATAATGCGAAAAAACAAATTATTGTGTTTAAGAGACCTCGTGCATAGTGAGTATCTAAAGCCAGATTTAAAACTGCCACTGAGCATGCGCAGAAAGCAATTTTTTTAATTGTAAATTATCACTAATTAAACAGCGCGAAATAAACAATTTCTATCAGGCTTAATCTTATATTTCACAAACATAATTATCATGAAAATCAAATAATAAGAGAGATCTAGAGAGACTCCTCGGAATAAACGTGTTTATCATTAAATCTTGTCACTGAGCATGCGCAGAAACAGAGTTTCTAAAGACACATTTAAACATACTACTGAGCATTTCGCAGATATCAATTTTTTAACTGTAAATTATCGCTAATTAACAGAAATTGCGGTTACAAAAACCAAATTTGACAAATCTATAGATTACACTCTTTCGTTTAAGACCAAAATGAAGTAAATTGATGCAGTAGTTTTCTCTCACGGACTGCCCAAAAAGTTGGCTTAGAAACAAATATATAGATTGAGGCCAAGAGGACACTTTTAAGGTATCTTACTACGTTCGGAGCCCTTTTTTTGAAAAATCTTTTCTTGCGAAAATTTCTATTTTATTTTTCGAAGGAATATAACACCAAAACTCGAAAATGATGAAAAAATTGACATTAACTAGGTAAATTTTTACAAAATTGAGGAAATTGGATCGAAATTTAGCAAATTTTTACAAAAACGGCTCTAGCGCTAAAACAAAAAATTGTGCATATAACATTAATTTTTTTTTGTCATATGTACGTAAGTACCTTCTAAGTGTAATAACCTACAATCTAATTGATAACTCAAAATCTAAAAAAATACAGGTCATTATATGCAATTATATGTAAAATTTTAGTAACTCTCCATGAGATTTTTTATAAATGCAGCTATAAATCAACAAATAATATACCTAGAACCAAATCTGTATTCCATTACATTCTTAGTATTATGAAAAACATGCGTGAAAAATTTCATAGACATATCATGATAAGATTTTGAGTTATCACAAGAGTCGTTTACATTTTTGATGAAAAATAAGTTCTGAAGAAAACACGATTGAAGTTTTCAACTTGTATTAAAATTCATAGATCTGCTGATTATGAAATCGCTCTAATTTTATTTCTAATGATCTATCTAAAAAATAAAAGCAGATTTAGAAACATAAATTTATCATCTTTAAAAAAAAGGTATAAAAACAATTTCGGAATTTTCGTCAAAGGCGATGTTTTAAACGTAATCACCTTAACTCTTTCACTCCTTCATTTGCTCAACTCTTTCATTGGCGGTGGTCTATTTTTGAAACGCCATTTTTCTCACCTTTCTTTCCCTTGGATTCAATGTAACTCAGTTAAATGATCAGAAAAATAGCTAGTGCTGCAATCTGTTATCAGTTTAAGTAAGTAAAATAATTTTACAACTTTTAATTGGAAAAATTTTCAAGATTTTTTAGGTTAAAAGAATCGAGAAAATATGTTCACCATGCAAAAGGGGGAGGTAATTGCCCCTGAAAGTGTTTTAATTAAAATGTTTCGAATTTGTGTACCTAAAAATTGTAAAAAAAAATTGCCACACTCTAATAGAGTAAAATATTAGGTTTCCATTCGAGACTTCTCAATATTTCGACCCATAACTATATATATAAAACAGTCCCGTAACTGACTGACTGACATACAACGCACAGACCAAACCACTGGACCTAAAGGGCTGAAATTCGGCATGGTGATTCTTCTTATAGTGTAGGGGTGCACTAAGAAAGATTTTTGAAAAATTCTTCTTAGATTTTTTAAACTAAATTTTTAAGCTGTTTTTGTAACTTTTTTAAAGTTTGCATTTAAAATAATAATATGAGGGTTATAAAATTTATATCACAAGAAAGATCATAAAAATTCCTTTAAAATGAAATCTTTTTCAAATCTTTACCTCCATTTTGTGAGTTTTGGTGAATTTTTAAAGATTAATTTCTAGAATTTAATTTATTAAATGCTGATCACGTGATTTCTTTTTCTGGTACTTTAAATTCATTTATCTTCACGTTCATAGCAACGAAATAGACAAAAAATATTTTTTTTCCTGCTAATGCGGCAGACGATTGGACATTATCCAAAAAAGTATTAAAGTACAGTAAAAGATATGTTCCTCAAACTGTACTATATTAACTGTACTATATTCTTTAGAATGTTGTATTAGATTTAATTTGAATATTTTCTTCTACATTATTTTGTCTATAAAAATATCCCTTCCGATATTTTTATAAATATATTTTTCCGGTTATTTTCCCATCAATTGCATACATTGATCGTTGTATTTATTATCAATATATTTAAACATATTTTTGGCATTAATTGCATACATTGACCGTTGTATTTAATGTGAATGTACTCCATAACGAAGTACGGGTTTTCGGCTAGTTACTCATATGTAAGATGGGCCATGAAAGAAAGTGTCGATTTCAAAGTAATTTCTGAATGAATTAGATGCTCCTTTTCTATAACAAATAATTTATCCCCAGAAAACATGTCCTTAATTCTTTTTCATCATCAAGAATTTTGAAACGATTTCTAAGAAAGTTAAATCATTTAAGTCAGACTTAATAAAGCATTTCAGACTTAATAAAGCATTGTCAGACTTAATAAAGCATTGTTTTAAAATGAAATTATATGTAAATATTTTTAACTAAATTTGAGTAAAAATGAATTAGTATTCATAAATGGAAAATCATGAAGAGAGTACTTTAATAACCTGGTAAGTATTTTAAGTATTTTCAAAACTTTAAGAAGTATTATTAGTAATAAGTTCATAAAAATGTTTCCGATAATTTCTCTAACAATCTTATATTTGTTTTCATACTTATCAAGGGTATTAAAAGCAGAATCGGAAGCATGAAATATGTTCCAAAATCCTTCCAAATCCTCTCTATGATTTCTTTATTCAGGTGCAGGCCTGCAGCCAGATAGGATGTGGCAGCTGGTCAGATGAGTTAGACGCCATTACAGCTGACGGGAGTAAGTATTATGGCTTGCAATTTGTTTCATCTTCAATAATTTGGAATTTGAAAGAAAACAGCTATTTTTTTCTTCACTTCGCTTAACAATTTTCGTGTTTCTCATTATTCGCAAAGGAAGTAAAGTCATTCCGTGTGAATTTTCCTAGTAATTATTGTTGCATTTGTGTTGGAATATAATTAGTGCTTAATAAGTTAGGCGCATAAGAGATTCATATACTTTTGAAAAAATCTTTATAAAATTTGTATCACTAGTACCTTAAAGATTTTATTTTTTTTCAGTTCCAAACATTTTTCACTTTAAGGGCAGTTGGAAGGCAAATTCTTAAAAAAAATCGTTTTTCTCATTTTTTAATATTTTGAATCCTTAATTTTCCCCATTTCGAATGGTATATTACTTTTGTTTCTACGACAACGAGAAGTTAAAATTTTTTCAGTAATTCAGTTTGTTTACAGAGCTCCGTAACCTTCTATCTTCCACGGCACAACAACGTTTTCTCGATAATTCCGCGGCACACCAGAAGAAAAAGCTTGCAAATACATAAATTACAATAAATAGGTATATTTTTTTATTTGATAAAACCAATAAAATAGCTCTGTGTATCAAGATAATTATAAGCATTTAAGTTTTATATAAATGATTTTGAATTGTGCACCAACACAAGAGCAAAAATATAAAGTTATAGTTTACAAGTAAAAAAATTTTCTCTTTAAATTTTTTTATTAAAATTTGTTTTTTGGTCTTTACTTAAGCCTAATAGTAAATCAAAGTTAATTTAAACTTAAATAATTTATTAATGATATATTTGAGCTTGTTTTGATGAACGTATGAACGTTTTATATTTAGCTCTATATTAGAAAGAGCTACTCGAAGTTCATGGTCAAGACACTTTAAACCTGATCGTTTGTAATTTTTAATTAGAACCAGTGTCGAAAAACTTTGTTCGCATAACTATGTCGTAGGAAAAGGGATTAAGATTGCAATGGCCTTGTCAGAAATTTGTGAATATTATTTCTTAACTAAAATCCAGAAATATGACGCTCGAGCATACATACAATGTATGGTAACAACATGTTTTTGTTTCGTGTATAATTTCGACCCAGAGAAATTACATATTAGCAAAAAGTTAGAGGAATATTTTACTTAGAAAAATTTCTAACTAATGCAGTGGTTAATTTTTTTAATTATTATAATGGATAAAATCACCGCGGCACACTAGTGTGTCACGGTACGGCGGTTGCAGAGCACTGGTTTACATCATGTTGCACTCGTTAACCACGCCCATTTGAAGGACCAAGAATGTAAAATATAGAAATCTATTGCGATATGCAGATAGCAGCTGAGTCTCACAATTCTTTTCTCCAGTTGTTGAAGGTGTTAGACCAATATTTAGAGACCTTTCTCATTGAAATCTCTTAAAAAAATATTTTATACATATCCCTGATCAATCTGAAGTGAACTTTTATTACTTACATACGTAAAAAAAATTATTCAAATTTTTTCTTTGGAAGTTTTTTGTTATTTAAAAGTTGTTTGTTTTCAGATTTAAAAAAAAATAACTAAAGGATATCGGTATATAAATTTGAATTCACTTTATTAGGAATTATTTATATTATATGTATAAAAAATTTCAAGTGAATATCTATGGTAATTTCTGAGAAGAGGTACATTAATTTAACATGGGAGGTATAGGGCCTTCCAACTGGCCTTAATTAATTTGGTTACAATAATTATAAGTAAACTACCTAACTGTGGACTATAGTTACACTACTACTCATAACTGTAACACAGAATACGCAATTTTGATTAAAAATTTTTGTCAATTGATCTTCAATTTTTTCGTGTCATATTTATAACACTGCAAGAGTCGCTTAAAATACCTTTTGTATTAGCCCAGAATATACTTGAGTGTAAAATTCAAGTTAGTTATTTGTAAGTAATTCGTAGGTATATCATATGGAATATCTAATGTGTGATTCTTTCCCTTTTACGTCAAAACTTTGAAGAATTAACGCCTTATCTTGATGATAATAGAATCTCAAGTGCTTCAAAAACACAGAAAGCTCAGAAATACAGATATTGATTTCACCCATTCCTATCTGTAGTCATATAAAACAATATGGAGCCAATGAAATGCCTGAAATATAAGATTTATAATTAAAGTTTCAGTTACATTAAAGTAAAAGAAAATAAATTACGCAATCTATATTTTAAATGGGAATTAGAAGGTCTCAACGTTATCTGAAAACATTAGTTTTAAATTCATCTTTTATTTATTTTAAGCACAAAGGTTTATTTGGCAACTAATTGGTTAACAGACTAATTTGAATGTGAAAGGATTTTTGTGAAGATAAGAATAGCTGACTATCTCATATCAGTTCCTATTATACGTATATTTAAAGAAATTATTGTATTACTTATAGTGGAAAGCTTTTTGAGAAAAATTCTCTTAACTAGTACGTTCACATAAAAGTTTAATGGATAAGAGCAATAAAGTAATTGAAATTGTTTTATACATTATCGTTAAATATAAAAGCATGAATAACACAAAAAAATAACTGACTCCAAATGTATAAGACATAAAATAGTTCAAATTAATGAGTTCATCTGAAATATCTAATACTAGAATATGATTACTCGGTTCGGAAAAAAGTAAAAACACTCTAATAATATAGTCTACCGATGAGGAAAAATGTAACAGTAAATACACTAAGCACAGATATACAAATAATTAAAAATTTAATATCACTAAACAATCACAGTGGTACTTCTCTCATACAAGAGCAACTGTAGTCAATTTATATTGACATTTCTTCCCGCTTGTATAAGGATGCCTCGATGACCGTGAATCCAAACCGAACTGCAAACCAGCAACGAAGGTTCTAAAACATCCAAGAAAGTGGTAGGACGTGTATATTATGTCAATAATACAACAGTGTAATCAGGAACAACTGCACAAAGTGATTTGTTAGTAGTACCCAACAACAAATAGTATCAATCATATTATGTATCATTTCCTGATTAGTCATAAATAAAGATGACTGGCAGAAGTAAAGCTCCTTATTCTGCAAGGCGAACTTTCAGAAGTCAATCTTTGATGTCACGTCACTGGCTGCTCCATCTCAAATAATACCTAGGTTGGCAATCCTTTCAACCTTACAATAACTTATCAGCTAGTAACAAATCTCAGCTTCCTGTCGTAGAAGATGACAGTCATATTCAAATTTTGGAGGAAGGGCATCAAATGTGGTAATTCTGTTTTTGTGATAGACAGGCTCTCTTCCGTGGGCAAGTGGTATGTAGAGCTGAGAACTAGTCAAAACAGACCTTCCACTGACGAGACGTTAGTTCTTAATGTCTTAAGATTAACTGGTTCAGGAGCATTAATAGCCTAAACATTAATAGCCCGTCACCTTTATCAATTATTCCTCTAAAAACGATACATAGTTTAGAGGATGCTATGAATTACGATATTCGATCCTATCGAAAACAGATAGTCTGGTTGCACAACAGTTTATTGATGGGATCATAGAAGTCGCCCAGTTTCCAGTGTCGCTACTTTTAGGTACCGTTTTCCGGTAAGATATCTTAATACCTCAAGCGACCTACATTTTGGAGAAAATTTTTAGTTTTTCTTCTATTTTCTTATGTCCTCAAAATGTTCTCTAATGAAGCATATCTAAGATATCTTAATCGTAAGCTGTCAAGTGATTTAAACGAACTATAAAAAGACTTAAATCTGAAGATAAATTTTCTACATAGAAAGATCCCGTTAAACTATAAATCCTATGATCTAACTACACCTATTAACCACGTAAAGTAAAATAAAATGACTAAAATCAAATAAATTAATTTATTTGAATAAAACTGATATGCAATAACACTTGAAAAAAGCGTCTTGCCTAGTTTTCAAACAGACCGGCGAAAGATAGCCTTGTATTGTTGTATATTATTTCAGAAGTTTCACCAGGGGATACATGGAACATGTTTCTTACCCCTTTAAATAAAAATATTGTAAAAATGTCAAACAAGAATGTAAAATTTACCTTGCAAGATAGTTAGTTGCTTTACAAATGTAATATTTTACTGGAAACCAAACACTTGGTCAAAACTGCCTTCAAATGACAGACAAGAAGTGATTGAATCGATTTTTAGCAGAATAATACACCTGCCACCCTGTCAAAATTGGCAATACTTTCTTCTTGTTTGTGTTGACATTTATCCAAATAAACAATGTTTTTGAAAATTTCATATTTACTCCTTAGCACGCACATTTCTTATAAAAGTTTTCACAATGAAAGAATGCTTACGTCAGATCTTTTACAGCTTGTATGTAACAGAGAAAATTCTTTGAAATTTAATATCTCTAAAATTGGCATGCATATTTTATAATATTCAGCGAAATACTGGCGAAAAAGAAATAAGCAGAAATTGTATTTCATTCCTCCTGTGTCGTTGTTCTAGTTTCCTTTTTATGTTTTTCTTTATAGCTCTTCTTGAAAGTAATAAAGAAAAGAAATAGCTTAATAAATCCAATTTAAAGTAGGTCTGGCAGAAAACATAAATTATTATGACAATCCTTTGTTAATTCATAACCTAAATTAAAGGAGGATTGCGTGTTATTTAAAATACACTTGAATGAATTATACAATCCGCAAAACATTCTCTCTTTTACTTTCATAATAGATCAATTTAAAAATTAAGTTTCGGAATCTAAAATACTTCAATTGTTTTCATGAACTATGTCTTATCAGCTAATTTTGTGAACTTTAATCAATTGTGTCAAAGGATTCATCTCGATGTTTATTAAAACACAAATAAATGCACTCACCACACGATTATGTATTATTCAATAGCTTATCATTAATAATTCAATTTACATAGTTTGATAATTGTATTTCAAAACACATTTTAAAATTACGGGTTCTTTTAACAGACACGTTTTCAATGCTTTTCTGAAATGTAATTGGACCTGTATGCAGAGTATGTACGGTCCCTTGACATGATCTCTTTACTTTATCATTAATCATATTACACATTTAAACTTGCAGTTTTAAGACATCACAATGTCTATTAAAACACACAAGACTTATTAGTTTCAACAGAAAATTATCATTTCTCTGCCTCCCATACAAGATGACTTATCACTAGAAAACCATAAGGAATAGGCATTAATTAATGAACCAGAAATAATCCTGGCAGATATAATCTCTTCTGTAATGTTTCTAGCCTTTTTCTTCCCCGTGCATTAATTTCCTTGCTCTTACGTTGTTATTATTCAGAGTTAATACGAACATAAAGAGTTAAAAATTTATTAGCCATGGGTAGAATATTCTAAGCAAGATTTCATTAGCCATTCCAAGCATTTTCGTTGAAGGAGCTTTAGGAATACATTTCTGGATGCCTTCCATTAGTACGGCTTCAATCTGAAAACAAGTTAATTGTTTTTACTCTTAAATCCCTGGCACTCATTTGCATTCCCTACAGGTCCCCTAACATAGTAACTTCAGTATTAGATGTGTTTCTATTTGATTCGTCAGAAAAGACTTAATTACTAATTAGTACACGGGAGGTAACTGTAATGTATTCCTAGTTACGGGCTCAAATTTACATTTCTGGTTGAATAAGAATTTCCTCTTTTTGTTTAAAAGATTTCTCTGTAGTTTTATTTTAAAATATATATTTAACAGCTAATTCTCTGCTTTACTTCTCTCTGTAAATGAAATGCTTCGCACCTGTATTTAAACCCTTCTGAATAAAAAACATTCAAAATTTTGCAGAGGTTATTCTTTACTTTTTATATCTTATTTATATTTAAAAAATATTCATTAATTAAATGTTTAGGTATATTTGTTATTTATCTTCTTTGATTGTATAATTCTATTTGAACGATATCCTTTTGTTTTCCAATTTTTTCCATATTATTTCTTCTTTCTTACATCCGTTTCTTCAAATTTGTTTTTCTACTGTCAATGACACATTACACTACTTATCATGAGGAAAAAATCTTAAATTTTGGTTTATTTCAATTAAACTAGTATATTTCCTTATTACGATACTAAATGGATATTTTTAGGAAATATAAAACTAAACCAAACTAATAACACATCACAAATTTTTACTTTATACTTACTTTTAAACATTTATATATTCAAGTAGTAATGCAATAGTTATTTTATACTTACTGTCTTGTTAGGTTTATAACTCATTTGTTTAATGAAACTTCATGAGTCGAAAATTCCCAAGTTAATCATTTCTAAAATATCGGGCTTCTCATCCCCTTAAGGATTCCACTTTTCTACTGGCATTGGCGTCTATCAGTCACACTTTGATAATCACATCTCTCCGTTCTCCAGTACGATACGACATTCCAACACGTTTCCATCAGACATCTTCCATATGAACAACAAATAGTTTATCTTAAGATTTTTGCTGTTCTACTAGCAGTGGACTCCATCAGTCACGTTCCAGTTATCGAGTCTCTGTGTACTTCAATACAGTACGACATTCCAACAGCAGTTTCTATTCCTTGAGTGATCTTCTAATGTGAACAGCAGAGAGTTTGTCCTACCTTCTTACTACAATGCGTTAGAGAGTTAGTGACGCTAATTTATAGATTTACATATCCTACTTCCACTCTGCTTCAATTTGTTGTTGCTGTTTAACTCCTATCTAATTATCTCCGCATTCAGCTTTGACAGATAACTGACATAATATATCTATGTTCTGTACTCTATCGGTATATTTTCAATCTACGATTCTTCGCATCAGACATCTTCCAATATGAACAACAGATAGTTTGTCTCCCCATCTTTCTATGATGCGTTAGCGATTTAGTGATGCTAATTTATGTAATTAAATAGCCTTTTTATACATATCTTCTAAATTCGTTTTATTGTTTCAATTTTGTGATTTAAATCATATTTATATATTCGCTTCTGCATTTAACTTTGACAGATTACAGACACTAAATATCTGTATTCTGTACTCGATATGTACATCACCAATCTACGTTTATCGCATGCTCAGATTTTTTTCCAAATCATTTTTAACTAAGCTAGTTGTCTTCCACGCACTGTTGCCATTATTTCGTTAATCAAGGGTAAATTCAACCATACTTTAATGAAACTAGCCATTGATACAATGGTTAAATTTCATCATTAATATAAAGTTTTGTTACTTTACAGTATTCTCATGTTTAATGCATGTATGGACGTATGAAACAATATATGAAGTAGAAATAGATCAATCAATTCATAGATGCAACGTTCCTTAATTCTTTTATAAGACAATTACCATGCTTCATGTTAATTAAAATTCACAAATAAATTTGTTTCAGTTATTGAGGTGTACTCTAAAGTTTACAAAGGATATAGCATTGAGAATATAATGTATTGTGTTCACTGAAGAGTATAATAAATCACAGTAAGTATTTATACAACATCATAATGGTTAAAAAGCTTTGTAAAATATATTACGGATTTTCTGCAGTTGGATGTACAATACCCTTTTCAAAATTAAAAGAAGAGTAATATGTTATTTTTCTTTACGGTCTTTCTGTTTTTAATCTGTTTAATTTTACCTTAAGGGTCCACCTTAAGTGTCTTAGGGATAGGTTTATTAGAATAAACCTACAAACACTACAATAGCCAGTGTTTTTATAGTAAGCAATCACTGGAAGTTAAAATTACTTTTATAAATTCAACACATTTAGTAACAGCTTGCCTGATACAACATGTTTTGTGTTGTAAAAAGTATAAAACGTATTTAAAGATTCTTAAAACCTGAAAGAAATATCCTGCACAAATTTGTAAGTAATTATACTAATTATTATGAAACATTTAGTATCTCTTAATCAAATAACTCTAGTTTACTGCATTGTAAAAATAATATTTTTATCTGTAGTTCAAATGGTAAAACGGTACTCTATGAAATAATTGTATGTCAACCTATGTAAATACTATTTCTTCTTCTTCCCTTCATTTTGTATCTCATAAGCTCCCTATGTTTATTAGTGGCAGACACACCAGAAAATGTAGAGATGCGGTGCTTCCACGACAACACCCAAAACCTAAACTACGTCGTGGTCACGTGGGATGCTCCTAAGAACGTGCGAGGCAGTGTCCAGTCATATAACGTAAGTATGTCAACAAACTGAATTTTCTTACACTATGCTCTCGCAAAAGCAAGTTAGTTAACTTACTTGATAGTTCAAACAGAGCAATTGCGTGTAACTCAGTTATAATGTGCAACCATTCTTTTGAGTCAGATATATATGATAATGAATACAGCGAGGAAGGGAAATATGCGAGTATTTCATCTACCTCCATTTGCATTAAGTTAATGATTGTTGTTTCCACAACGGGCTACAAATAACGAAATTCTCTTTGCATTGCATACATTTTGGAAGGAAACGTTTATTTTGGGAGGATAGAGATTATTTCTTCCTACAAAGGAAAAATAGCAAGTAAGAAGTCGAAACGATAAATAAACTTTAGCGTAACTTCGAGACAAAATATTATGATTTCTGAATTTATGGGAATATATAAATTTACATAATTAACTTATATAGCCTTTCTTTGTTTAATTATTTTTTTTTCTAATTTCTATTAATTATTTCCAAACCTATTTATAAGTTGGATTTATTATAGTTATCTTCAATTTTGTTTCCAATCTAGAACGGAACAATGCATCTTTACATTCTTATTCTAAGAATCATCTTCTAGGTAAATGTAAGCTCATTTAATTTTAAAGTCATTTCTTATTGTTCCCTCTCTTTTCTTTTTAAAAACATGTCACGTACATACATTCTTCAAAAAAAGTTTGTTTGGAAATACTGTGGATATTTCATCTTCTTGAATACAGTAGACCAAAATAATTATTTCTCAACAGTTTAATCCCTGTAGAGAGGAAAAACAATAGCATTCAATTAACCTCAAAAAATCCTAATTTAAAAGTTGTATTGCTAATTGAAAGATAATTCTAGCTTATATTTTTTAGGATAATGGAGTTTCAACTTGTTTATTTCGTTTTTCTTATACGAACAAAATGTAGTTACATTGCCTTACCTGCAAAATTCAGATTTCTTTTTTGATTTCTGTGAAAATTACTTATCCCCTACAATTTGTTTATTTTATTGTCAGTTGGTTTTATTGATTTTTTTTGTTAAAAATACATTAGGAACTTAATTATGTCATTCTAATCTTCAGTTTTTTTGTGGTCATAGTGTAGTTCTCAGTTGAACGCTTAGAGGCTTACGCTGTTTTTATTTTCACCTAACTGCACCATGTATTAACAATTATAGCCTTATGAAATTCGTATCCTTCGTTACATTTAATGTTACTTTACACAAGATTTTTTTTTAAATAACACTTGACATTTCACTTTTTACATTGTTCAGTCTGTTTATTTGATTGTTTTTATACTTTTTCAATGACGTTTTTATTCTTCGGGTTCATCTAGTTATCGTGCAGAAGATAACACTAGAGATGATATATTCCAAAATAAACCTATCTCGTATCTTGTAATACAGCCATTCCTAAAGACGAAACAAACACTACAATCTAAATAATATGTTGTTGTAATCTACATATGTACTTCATTTGAAATTTATAAAATGTATTATTTTTAAAATACTTTTGTTTCAAATATAATTTTTATGCATAGTTATTCCCTTTTCTGAATTTTCATTTAAAATATTTTAGAGTTGAGCCCGGCTAACAAATTCTTTCATAACGTTCTAAAAACGTTATCTCATTACATTTGGTCTTTTTTTGCTTACAGTCCTTGTAATGGGGAAAAACTACTGTATATTTCTCGGTATCAGTATTTTTACATTAGAAATGGACGAGTTTTCAACTTGCATATTACTTTTCTTATGATTAAATACACAATAACGACATTTAATTGTTTTATTACACTTTTTAAAAAAAGGTTTTTCATAGTTTGAAACATACAGATATTTTAAATTAACAATAAGCTGTAGCTAAATCTCATTACAATGAATTTCAGTAAGCCAAACCATTAAGTTCGTTGTACGGAGACTTTATGTGATTAGAATATGAAAGTAAAAGAGGACTTAAGGTGGGTGGTTTATTATTTATTTCACTAAGCGGTAGTCATTAAAACTAAATTTCACTGCACCAAACTAAATTTTACCGTCCTTCATTTTAAAAACTAATTTCGGTAGGATTTTCTCTCCTTTCCTCTTAATCAAGAACCCAATTAACGTATTACTTATCTTTAAATAAACCAAAAACAAATGCAAAATTTTAAATTGGTTACAAAATATGATTTTTCGGGTGTTTTGGGGGTATAAGTTGGGGACATAGCCGAAGCATCGTGTGCGACTTTAAAAAATTAAAAGAGCATCAAATCGACAGCACTGAAAACACTCGAAGTAAAACGTTTTACCTAAAACCATCAAATCAGATTCCTGTCAACTATATTTTTTCGACGTTTTTTTTGTATACGTTATTTTTCGATATACTTTATCCTAACCCTGTATCGATAGACGGATGGTGTTTCCTTAATATTCCTCACCCATAACAGTGGCGCCATATATCGGGCAGTGAAGGTACTACAATCTACCTGAAAAGCTTCTAAATATGAAGTAATTACTTCTAAATATGAAGGAAGTTTTGTTCAATCAATATAGCTTGCAAGTTATGTTGGCATTTTGTTGGATATACTCTCGGTATAAATATAAAAACCTTTTCCCATCTGATTTTTAGGTCACACTGGAAGGAGAGGCTCGTTACAGGAACGCTAGCGGGCAGGTAGTTCTGGACACGTTCCAGGAGTTCAACGAGGTACCAAAAGAGAGTAAAGTCTTCAAAAGCACGGTTCGGCCAAACACCAGCTACGCGGTCAAAGTGTGCACGGTCAACAAGGCAGGTTGTGGTCATCCCAGTCTGAATAATGAAAAGTCCTCCTGCATGTCACCACCAGCAGGTAAGTAAAAGGTTTTGAGAAACTGGAGAAATTGATTGTTTATTTCTACCGAGAAAAACATTTGTTCGCCAGCGTTTACGGGAACTTAAAATAACACAGAATGCAAAGTAAAAAATCTGTTAAAGAAAAAGTAAACATAAAAGCAGTCATGTAGGCTGTAACTCAAGAAATCAACCTTCCCGCCCCAATATCTCTTATAGTTAAATTGGTTGTGTACGCAATGAAAAATGCCTTTGAATAATTTTTTTATTAACATTGGGTCCAACATTTTCCCTCCTAAGTGTCCCTGAACCTAATTATCCTCAAAGTTTAATATAATTGAGCTTCGATCTATTGAATGTAAAGAGAGTGGGAAATATTTTGTAGAATGAAGGTTCCTTCATTAATATCTGAAAAATATTAGCCGGGTTCGACGATATATACCAATATACACTGATAATAAATCAACTTATTTTTTATATAATCAAATATAATTTAAGGTATTATATCAAGAAACAATGACAAAAAAAGGAACACCTAATTCTTAAAGCCTCAAAGCAGTTATGAAGTCATTACAGTGGGTATTTTTACTCGGTTATTGACCAATGCAAATGCGAAATGTCATTTATTTATATTGTTGCGTATGCTCTTTACATATTCTAGAATAAAACCCGCCGTATCTTAAAACTTAGCTAAAAAGATTCACTCTGTTTCAGGATAAAGAAATCTTGTATTCGTGAGAAGCTAAAGGAATATAAATATTTTCAGAAAATCTTTAGCATTGACCAAACCAACGAAATAATGAAATACATTCTACACCTTCCCTTTATTCGAAAGTCCCACGCAAAAAGATATCGCGGTTTCTTTACCTTTTTACGTGTGTCTACAGTCCATATGTTTATTGCTACAATGGCTTTTTTTTAGCTCTTCAGCATTTCCATTAGTTAAAAATGTGTATTCGCACTCTACAACGTTGCAGTATTGATAACTATTTTCAGAATTCTCAAGATGTAATATAAAAAAAATGGAAAATGATTTGAGAGAAGAGCAGTAGCATGCTAGTTCACGAGGAAAGTCCCACACAACACTTACAAATTTTCGGGATAACTATTGATATCCGTTAAATTACTGGAACCATTCCTTCATTTCAGCTTATTCTGCATAAATTTCTATGTATATCTCTGGAGAACAGGAGAAAGACCATTTAAATCCCAGAATTTGTTGAAATGAATTTCGTTGAATCCAAGTACAATTGTGTATTTTTACATTTGCTTAGGGTTCACGTTAATGACACTTTTATTTTCGAAAATTTGATAAAATACCCATTTAGGAGACGTTTAGATAAATAACGAAAGTCATAATGTGTTGCCATAACACGGTTTTCCCATAATTTGAGAAATATCGAATCTATGAACTAGATAAATATTCAGAGAACAAACATCTATGTAATATATTAGTGAGTATGTCTTACAAACTAAAAATCTTATTACCATTGGTAAAATAAGATAATTTCAGATATAATCAGAATATTTGATAGTATGATTCCACGAAAAATTTAATTCTTACGAGTACATGCACAGATATACAGGGTGCGGTACAATGTACTCTCCCATTTCTGAAGGGTACCCTCTCCATTTAAAAATATCAGGATTCTGGCAGACAGCAAGAGTGGCATTTAACATCTAATGACCTGGCAGCTTATCACTGAAAAAATTAGTTCCGACACTCTCCTTCTCCATTTTCGCATGGCGAACTCTAAATCAATAACTTTTCAGTTGATCCCGTCACATGTGGTTTTGTATGGCAATAATCTCGTCAACATTCAAGCTAATGAGGGCTCTTTAGAGGATTCACCCCTGTTCGATATTCTAACGGAAGTTCAATCCGTTATTAATACCGGGGTATACAGTTTTTGGAAAGCGTCTCCTGATCATCAATGATATCCGACCAAGCGCCCTAGTCTGACTTTGCTCTTTAGAGCTCCGAGACCAATTCAGATTGCCCTGACTCGTTTAGAGAGTGGCCATGCAAATACGAGGGATGGAACTTAAATAGAGGCAACACTGTTGTAGAGTCCACACTCAGCAGAACCCAGGAAAAAAGTTTACACCACACGTACGTCACATACCTGCCTTACCTCAGAGCGAATGCCCTCTCCTTACAAACATCACACGCCTGCACAGTGACAGAATTAACACAGCCATGTTTTTGTTACCGGTCTATTGTACAAAATAATTTGTTGTATCGTACTGAGGGAAGTAAAATGCCTGTGCGCACACTTTGGCTGATGTGTTTGCTCGCTAGGGTTAGGAAATGCTCTACCATCCCCAATATTCCCCGGGACTTAAGTCTCTGTGCCTTTGATCTTATCCCCAAGATGAAGGAACTGATCCGTGGATTCCAGCAGAGATTCTGCAGGCTGTAGACCACTCCATAGGACGAATCAACAGATCAGGTGCTGCCAACGGCATCCTGCAGTTTCCAGAAAGTTAACAACGGGTACTAAACAATGATGGTTGCTACTTTGAAGGGCTATAAAGATATCAACCCCGTATTACTTCTGTATACTTTTTACATACATAGTTGCCACTATTAAAATTACATCCTATAGAGTATGCGCTTCGAGAATTCTATTAAAGTCTTCCTCCTTGTCCCTGTTCTGCTTTTCTTGCAAATCCTTCCCACATTGTGGACAATCTGGGAATCCCTGTCAGCCAGCTCGATGATGATAAGGATGCTACTACCCCTCATTTGTTCATACGACAGAGTCTCATCGAACTGGTATAGCCTTTTCTAGACCACAGGGCTTAGAAACAACAACAACAAAAACAACAACATACTATCTAACATCTAGCGGATAAATGAAGTCCATGCCGCTGGCCCGGCACTTATGGAAATTTGAGTTGAAACTTTCACAAAAATTAATACCTAATTAGTACCAATTAGTACCAAATTATCAGAATTAGTACCCATCAGGATCACGAGTTATAGAGTGTACGATTCTGCCGGGCCAGCGACATGGTAGCCCGGCACTTTTGGAATTTCGAGTTGAAACTTTCACAAAAATTAGTACCTAATTAGTACCAATTAGTACCAAAATATTAGAATTAGTACCCATCAGGATTACGAGTTATAGCGTATTCAATTCTTCCGGGCCAGCGACAACCATGTCGCTTCCAAGCCAGACGCTTTGGAATTTCGAGTTGAAACTTTCACAAAAATTAGTACCTAATTAGTACTAATTGGTACCAAAGTATTAGAATTAGTACACATCAGGATCACGAGTTATAGCGTGTCCAATTCTGCCGGGCTACCATGTCGCTGGCCCGGCATTTTTGGAATTTCGAGTTGAAACTTTCACAATAATTAGTACCCAATTAGTACCAATTAGTACCAAAATATTAGAATTAGTACCCATCAGCATCACGAGTTATTGCGCATTCGAATCTGCCGGGCCAATAAAAATCATGTCGCTCCAAGGCCAGACACTTCGGAATTTCGAGTTGAAACTTTCACAAAAAATTAGTACCTAATTTGTACTAATTATTGCCAAAATATTAGAATTAGTACCCATCAGGATCACGAGTTATAGCGTGTCCAATTCTGCCGGTCCAGCAACATGGTAGCCCGGATCTTTTGGAATTTCGAGTTGAAACTTTCACAAAAATTAGTACCTAATTAGTACCAATTAGTACCAAAATATTAGAATTAGTACCCATCAGCATCACGAGTTATTGCGCATTCGAATCTGCCGGGCTACAGTGATGCTGACTGAGTTAATGCAACTCGCAGCAAACGACTGGTGTAAGACAGTCAAATAACTTATGGGTCATTCTCAAATAATTGGCAATTTGGAGTCCCGAACATGTAGAAATAAAAAATCTCAAACTCACGCTTTTTTTATCTATATATATAAAACGCGTAGGTATGCGGTACAAAAATCGACGATATTTCTACACTCCGAATGGCAACGGCTGCAACAATCAGATGTAAACATTGGCGGCGCAATTTGCAACCGCGTGTCAACATTGGTTTACGCATTGAAATCAGGAATGCTCGAAAGCGAGCTGCACGATCAAGTGAAAATTGGGAACAGTCTCAAAAAAGAAAGCGAAGAATAAATAATTTATTAAGAGAGCGTTAAAGAGAGAGCATAAATTATCGCGAGGTTAGGCTTAACCGTCACCGGCATAGCAACCGACAGCCAGTAATAATTTTCTACACTTTTTTCTGAACTTGCTGAATTTTTACTCCATTTTATAAGTGAAGAAATTTTCCCAACAATTTATTGTTTGATATGATTAAGAATAGATTTCTGAATTGTGAACAATAGTACGTACAGAGAATGATGTAATCCACACTATATTTTAATACTTGCTGCATTTTTATTACGTTTTTTAAGTGAAAAAAATTTTCCCAACAATTTCTTATTTGATGTAATGATAAAGTGTAGATATCTTAATATTGAAAAATAGTACATACAGAGAGGGATGTAATTTTTAAAATCATTGGTGTTTGGTTTCTCAGTCTTATCTTTAACTCTGTTCTGAAGTAATGGAAATTCATATTTTTTAATCACGATGTTTTTGAATCAGCCTTATGGAGAATACCCCTTAACAACGTATATTTATGATGACAGGTAATGGTAACAGTCCTTACATATGCTACTTTCCATTGAGTTGATTTGCAAAAGAAAATATAAAACTAAAAGCGACCATGCTGGTCGCGCAGCGGCTAGTTTCTTAAAAATCAATGCTTCTTAGCAGGAAAGTAAAAAAAAAAATGCGTCCGGGCAATCCTGAAATCAGTTCCAATAGCACTTCGGGACAAACTTTACTCTTTCTACCAGCACGCTTCATCTTTTACCACTTTCACATCATAAGTACAACACGAACACTGATCTGGAAATTCGCCTTGTGTCATAATGACGTCGCCAAATAGTTTGGAATTTATACCTGTCATCCCTCCACAGCTGTTAACAAAAGGATCAGCTAAACCGCGCATATTGTACTACCAAGTGCAAACAACATTTTTCATCTCATCTGACCATCTATTGGAAATTTACGATTTCTTTTTGAATGAGCATTTTTATTTTATGTGGGTAGTGTTATTTTAAAATTACTTCTCCTTCTTCTAAGTTGACATTACAGCCCGTGATGGGCCTTAGCCTGCCGCACAATCCCTTTCCAGACGACTCTGTCTCCAGTCTTCCCCTTCCAGTTGGTTATCTTCAGGCATTTTAGGTCATTCAATACATCATCTAACCATCTTTTTTTTGTCTTCCCCTTGGTGTGTTGCACATTGGCTTCCAGAATTTTGCCACTCGCTTATCAGTTTGTCTCTCGGTGTGGCCGAGCCAAAATATTCTTTTGTGCTTTAATAAATTTTACTATGTCTTTGCATTTTATGAGTGCTTCTATTTCCTTATTAGTTCTTATTCTCCATAGATTACTATTTACCTGAATTGGTCCATATATCTTCCTGAAAATTTTACTTTCAAGTATTCTTAAGTTAGTAATATCTTTTAATGTCAGGGTCCAAGTCTCACAACAGTATGTTACCACAGGCCGGATAATTGTTTTGTATATCTTTAATTTGATTACTTTAGGGATTAGTTTATTTCTTAAATGATGTTGATATGAAAAATAGCATTTGTTCCCTTTTAGGATTCTGCAATTAATCTCTTCTGAAGTAGTATTTGAAACATTAATGATAGACCCTAGATATGTAAAACCATTAACTGTTTCAAATTTATAGTCATCAACAATTAGACAATCACTGTAGTCACTGGCGAATTTGGTCTTCTCCATATATTTTGTCTTATTTTCAGTAAGTGAGAGACCGACAGCGATTGCTGATTCTATTAGTTTTTTTGCCGTTGCAACTAATGCATGCCTGCTTTTGCTCAAAATTACAATGTCGTCAGCAAATGCACAGATTTCTGTGGTTTTACAGGAAATTGAGCCTCTAAGATCCAACCTTCGAATGACATGTTCGAGAACTAAGTTAAACAATAAGGGTGTTAATGCATCACCCTGTGAACACCTGCACTTATATAAAAAAAACCGAAAAGTCATTTTGAATTAAAATTTTAAGGTTACACCACCAGAAAAACTAAAAAATGTGTTGAATTTAAAACGCACTCCATGTTTCAAATAATATAAATATAAAATATAAATATTATTTTATTTATTTTTTTATTATAACAGCAAGAAGCTGTCAGGGAAATTTTTTCTCCAGGATCCGTAAGATATAGAACTGAAAATACAATCGTACAACCTTTAAAATTGCGATTATTATTACTAATTATTACTATGAATTCAATGAGGAAATGATAGTCCAACACCTGCTAACTCAGTTAACAGATATTTTGAAATAATCTCCAGTTAAAAGTCGCTTAAACAAAGAGTTCAGATGCAGAAACTTCAATTTAAAAAATTGTTATTAAATTAATAATACAGCTTTGAAATTATAATCCACCGTTAAATAGTTGCAATAATCCCGATTGAAAGTTAATGGGCTGTTATGCGCCAGTTATTGTAAAGGACCTGGAGACAAGCTTTAAATCTTTATCAAATTTAATCAAGGCAGGCTGAAAATGTTGATGAAAAAATCAGCAAGAACTTTCTAATAAATTTATTTGTAAAATCTCTATCAAAATAAAAAATAGTCGCTTTTATTTTATAGTAATTCAATTCCATGGTGCGAAACAGTATTATAAACGGTTTAAGGTTAATATGAAAGTCAATTAAATTAAATATATGAAAAAGTTATTTTTCAATTGCAATATTAAAATTTTGTTGCAAAGGGGTTCAAACTGCTCCGACATTTCACCTACAATTTTTGAGCTTAGGGCTATTTCTCTTTCTTAATAAGGCCCACCAACGCCACCGTTTTTTCACTGTTCAATCTGAAAGCAAATAAATTAATTAACGATTTCAAAAAGTTAATAAACGATTCCTAATAAATTAGATCCCTATTCCCAAATTTCTGAAAAATTAATAAACGAGTTATATCAATATAGAGTGGTGTGATAATGATTAATTTTGTACAAATTGTTTCATAAAAGTGACTCGTATCTAATTGGCATATCTATAGGAATAATTCATCTTACCTTCTGTTTGTGTCTTTCACTGTTAAATACTCGTTCGAGGTTTAAAAGTTCTCTGACTCCCTTACAGCATTCATTTGCTGTGAGATGCATTCACTCAGCAAGCATAACTGTAGACTCGGGCTTAAAAGCGACATGATTGTGGCTGTCCTGGCAGTATCGAATACGCTACAACTCGTGATCGTGACGGGTACAAATTCTAATATTTTGGCACTAAGTGGTACTAATTAGGTACTCATTTTTGTGAAAGTTTCAACTCGAAATTCCAAAAGTGCCGGGCCAGAGACATGGTAGCCCGGCCGGTTCGGACACGCTATAACTCGCGATCCTGATGGGTACTAATTGTAATATTTTGGTAATAATTAGTACTAATTAGGTACTAATTGTTTTGAAAGTTTCAACTCGAAATTCCGAAGCGTCTGGCCTTGTAGCGACATGATTTTTACAGGCCCGGCACATTCGAATGCGCTATAACTCGTGATCCTGATGGGCACTAATTCTAATATTTTGGTACTAATTGGGTAATAATTTTTGTGAAAGTTTCAACTCGAAATTCTAAAAGTGCCGGGCCATCAACATGGTAGCCCGGCAGAATCGAACACGCTAAAATTCGTGATCCTGATGGGTACTAATTCTAATATTTTGGTACCAATTAGTACAAATTAGGTACTAATTTTTGTGAAAGTTTCAACTCGAAATTCCAAAGCGTCTGGCTTGGAAGCGATACGATTGTCGCTGGCCCTGAAGAATCGAATACGCTATAACTCGTGATCCTGATGGGTACTAATTTTAATATTTTGGTACTAATTGGTACTAATTAGGTACTAGTTTTTGTGAAAGTTTCAACTCGAAATTTCAAAAGTGCCCGGTTACCATGTCGCTGGCCCGGCAGAATCGGACACGCTATAACTCGCGAAACTGATGGGTACTAATTCTAATATTTTGGGAATAATTAGTACTAATTAGGTACTAATTTTCGTGAAAGTTTCAACTCGAAATTCCGATGCACCTGGCCTTGGAGCGACATGAATTTACTCGCCCGGCACATTCGAATGCGCTATAACTCGTGATCCTGATGGGTACTAATTCTAATATTTTGGTACTAATTGGTACTAATTAGGTACTAATTTTTGTGAAAGTTTCAACTCGAAATTCCAAAAGTGCCGGGCCAGCCACTTGGTAGCCCGGCAGGATCGGACACGCTATAACTCTCGATCCTGATGGGTACTAATTCTAACATTTTGGGAATAATTTGTACTTATTTGGTACTAATTTTCGTGAATGTTTCAACTCGAAATTCCGATGCATCTGGCCTTGGAGCGACATGATTTCACTCGCCCGGCACATTCGAATGCGCTATAACTCGTGATCCTGATGGGTACTAATTCTAATATTTTGGTACTAATTGGTACTAATTGGGTACTATTTTTTGTGAAAGTTTCAACTCGAAATTCCAAAGCGTCTGGCATGGAAGCGATACGATTGTCGCTGGCCCTGAAGAATCGAATACGCTATAACTCGTAATCCTGATGGGTACTAATTATAATATTTTGGTACTAAGTGGTACTAATTAGGTACTAATTTTTGTGAAAGTTTCAACTCGAAATTCCAAAAGTGCCGGGCCAACCACATGGTAGCCCGGCAGGATAGGACACGCTATAACTACCGATCCTGATGGGTACTAATTCTAACATTTTGGGAATAATTTGTAATTAGGTACAAATTTTTGTGAAGGTTTCAACTCGAAATTCCGAAGCGTCTGGCCTTGTAGCGACATGATTTTAACTGGCCCGGCACATTCGAATACGCTATAACTCGTGATCCTGATGGGAACTAATTCTAATATTTTGGTACTAACTGGTGCTAATTGGGTACTAATTTTTGTGAAAGTGTTAACTCGAAATTCCAAAAGTGCCGGGCCTGCGACATGTTAGCCCGGCGGAATCGAACACGCTACAATTCGTGATCCTGATGGTTACTAATTCTAATATTTTGGTACCAATTAGTACTAATTAGGTACTAATTTTTGTGAAAGTTTCAACTCGAAATTCCAAAGCGGGCTTGGAAGCGATACGATGGTCGCTCGCCCTGAAGAATCGAATACGCTATAACTCGTGATGCTGATGGGTAATAATTCTAATATTTTGGTACTAATTGGTACTAATTAGGTACTAATTTTTGTGAAAGTTTCAACTCGAAATTCCAAAAGTGCCGGGCTACCATGTCGCTGGCCCTGCAGAATCGGACACGCTATAACTCGCGATCCTGATGGGTACAAATTCTAATATTTTGGGAATAATTAGTACTAATTAGGTACAAATTTTTGTGAAAGTTACATATCGAAATTCCGAAGCGTCTGGCCTTGGAGCGACATGATTTTACTGGCCCGGCACATTCGAATACGCTATAACTCGTGATCCTTATGGGTACTAATTCTAATATTTTGGTACTAATTGGGTACTAATTTTTGTGAAAGTTTCAACTCGAAATTCCAAAAGTGCCGGGCCAGCGACATGGTAGCTCGGCAGAATCGGACACGCTTTAACTCGTGATCCTGGTGGGTACTAGTTCTAAAATTTTGGTACTAATTAGTACTAATTAGGTACTAATTTTTGTGAAAGCTTCAACTGGAAATTCCAAAGCTTCTGGCTTGGAAGCGACATGATTGTCGCTGGCCCGGAAGAATCGAATACGCTATGACTCGTGATCCTGATGGGTACTAATTCTAATATTTTGGTACTAATTGGTACTAATTAGGTACTAATTTTTGTGAAAGTTTCCACTAGAAATTCCAAAAGTGCCGAGCTACCATGTCGCTGGCCCGGCAGAATCGGATACGCTATAACTCGCGATCCTGATGGGTACTAATTCTGATATTTTGGTACTAATTGGTACTAATTAGGTACTAATTTTTGTTAAAGTTTCAACTCAAAATTCCATAAGTGCCGGGCCAGCGACATGGACCTGGATAAATGTTCTTACAACCAAGAGACTACGAAATTATACAAAGTAGAAAATAATGAAATAGTAAGTATTTGACGGCGCTTACTTGCACTTTTAGGAGATTTCTACACCCAACCTTCCCAGCAGTTTGAATGAAAAGGAATCAACATCAGGAAATATGAGAGTAAATTTTTGAATAATAAAAACACCACCGCAAAACTGTATTTTTTAAAAGCCTATTTCGATCGGCCCGAAATCGACGGAGATTTTTTTTTCATTTTCTCAATTATAGGGAACATAGGCCTAGAAACTTATGTAAGTAGGTCACGCAATTTCTTCATTTAATCTAGTTACTTTTAATGTAATGTGGTCAAATTACCAGAAATAAAAAGGGTAGATATGCATATTGGAGTTATCGATTAGATACTAATGCTTATCAACTGATGAGGTTCTCGTCGAAACTAGATTTTCTTTCTCATAACTGCAATACCTACATTTTCTATTCTAGGTCTCATTTCATATTTTTTCTCAGAATGTCTTAAGTAAACTGAGTTTTCTCTGTTTGTTTCTATATTTGTCGATTGGTTATGTTTCCAAACATATGAACGGACATGAATGACTCATCCTGAAGTGAAATGGGAAAAAAATTGTTGGCAAAAATATTTCTTTTTTTCTACAACAGCGTCTATTCTTAAAATAACATTTTCTATTTACTTTAAATTCTTTAAATTTATAAAAAGCATTTAAATAACGACCTTTTCTCAAAAAGTATACCTCTTTTTGTGCAATTTTAATTAACTCAAAAATATAAAAATCTATTTTTACTGAATATATTAATGACTGTACAGAAGATAAACTTTTTTTTGTCATTAAGGCAAGCTTGGCTTTATCATATTTGGCTTTCCCACGCAGTTATTCAACCTCACCTCTGGGGACTGTGAAAATTGATAAATGACGTAAATATAAAATGACGTGGAAAGTTTCAAAATGAAGCATTTGTGCTCATTATTATTTCATTAAACATTGTTTTGCAAATCAAAATTAAATGTTGTATTATTTGTCATTACTGTCACAAATATATTCTTTCGACATATAAAAAATGGTATGTTTTTCACGTTAAGCCACATAAGCATTAACGTTAAGCATCACGTTAAGCCACATTATTTTACAAATCAAAATTAAATGTTGTATTATTTGTCATTACTGTCACAAATATATTCTTTCCACATATATAAAATGGCATGTTTTTCACGTTAAGCCAATTGGGAATTGGGAATTTAGAGTAAAACCAAATACATCTCATCAGCTTTTAAAGAAATTCAGATATTCAGCTTTCTTCTTTAAGGATTCGTTTCTTATAGAAATATACTCTTTTCTGCAGGAAACAAAAGTTGGTTTGTTTACTCTTGGAGTACTTGGGGTTTTTAAACTCTTGGATAAAACCTTACCTAGAATTTTAAGCTTATCTAGAATTTAAAACTAATGATATAAATGCCAATTATATTTTAGGTGTACCTTCTTATGGATACGTGCAAAATCTCTGCATATGTGCTCCGTACATCAATTTTGGATGGGAGATGTACGACTATTAAGTAATTATACTGTGGCTTCGAGGAAAATTATGGTACATTAGTTGAAATTGGGACAGGGAAAACACTCACTTTAGAATACATTTAGAACTGAATAGTGAATCGGTATGTCAATTAAGACCTGAAAGATTAATCTTTCCCACTCGTATAATTCGCTGTTACATACCGTTTTAAATGGTTGGATTTCTCACCATGCATCGGAAAAATTATAAACTTAGTAACTTAATAACTTGATAATTTTAAGAAAGTTAAAAAGGAAGCCTAAAAAAGCGCTTTGTCGGCTAACCAATTTTTACAGTGTTGTTTTGTACGTCACTTCCAAGTGCGTTTGAGTAGCATGACATGTTTAATTAGGAGAGTGGTAAGATTATCGAAATTACCGACCATTCTAGACGAACTTGCTCGTCAAATATACACCAAATAAAACGCAAAGATCATTTTTTTCAAATACTCTCGACTTCGATTGCAAAGGATCTCAAAAAATGATAACTCAAATAATAACCGACCACGCCTTACGGCTATACGGTTAATTACTTAATGACTGTTCGCGAAGTTAACAAGCTACGTCTCCATTTATGGGGAAGTGCATGTCCATCAAATCCTGAATTACTTTCCTATGAATTTTCTACAGTAATAGTCGCAAAAATTTTACCCAATGGCCAACTATCAAAGTCTGTTGGTAAACCACTTCTCCATGTATTCCATTTTTGACAACTGAACAAGCAATGTTGGACTGTTTGTATTGCACCACATTCACAACTGTTAGTTTATCAAAAAATCTCTGTTGGTAAGCACCAATACAGTCGTGCTCCGTTATAGCCTGATTTAGCAAAAAATCCGCTGAAATTATTTTCTTGGTAACTTTGGGGAATACCTGAAACTGGTCTTCCAAGTGTACTCTCCTCCCAACTTTTCTGCCACTTATGTTCCTAATATTTAGTAACCTTGGTTTTCATTTGCTCTTTTGTTAATTTATAAACGCCTATTATCTCTGTAATTGTTGTGGCCTCTTTTGTGGCAGCATCCACTTCCTCGTTTTCACTAATTCCACAATGTGCCCTAACCCAATGAAGATGTATTTTAGACTCACTTTCCTCAATCTTTTGTTTTAATTCTTCGATATCATATCCTTTAAATTGTAAGGCAAAAATGGCCTGTAGGGTACTTCTGGAGTCACTAAATATATCAAATTCTCTAACTTGTTGATCTTAACGTCTTTAACTGCCAATCCAATTGCAGCAACTTCAGCACTGTACAAGGATGCCATATATGGTAACCTCATTAAACTAGTTTTTTTCTCTTAAACCCTTGTAATACCTGAAATAGGTTGCACCCACCTTACCATCGAGTTTTGATCCATCCGTATAATTGTATATTTCTGACTTCGGTTTTTGACTGCAATCCCAGTCATATCTCTTCATGTTTTTATCTATTTTAATAGTTTTGTATGTAGTTTCGCAATTTTGGTCATTTAAGATCTCATCTCCCAATTTTATTTCCAATCCTTCATTATATACTTTATAAAGATCTTGATTTGATTTAACTTTTAGGTCGAGGGGCATGTATCCTGCCAGTACACAGAGTGCCTCAGTTGAAACAGTGCGGTAGCACTTTGTAAGCATTAATAAGAACGTCTTTGTATTTGCCTTAGGATGAGGTCCGTTGTTTTCTTTCCATTGTACCAAGTCTGCGCACCATGTGTCAGAATTTTTTCTATGACACTCAAATATAATACTTTGACATTTTCGAGCCTCAGGCCCTATGATTTCATATATAACCTATTGTAATGGGGAAATGAGGACGGAAACAGTTTATTTTGAAGAAATGAAGTTGAAGCGGGATCAGTCTATCTAATAGAATAATGGAGGCGATTAACGGCACAAGTCTCTGTTGAGAGATGACGAAGAGGATCCCAATCAGTCTTATAGAAGTTGAGACATTAAATCTAAATTGTATATCTTAATGAAGTGTCAAGAAGATAAATTGGAGGAGTTGGTGACCAAAAGAAGGTTTCGGAATAATATGAAGAAATCGATGGTTCCTCAGCACTTCGGTTGAAATAAACACTCACTTACGACCAAATAGATACATGATGATAGTGGAATGCGCTGCACAATAACTCCTGTAGTGAGGTATTTGTTGGAAACTGTGGATGTAGAACCGGGACCTTTATATGTACGGCTGACTGCTTAAGAATTGTCCCAAGACACCAGGAGATGTACAATGCTAGAGATACAGTTCTTTAAGTTAGAAGAGACGATAGTACTATAAAAGTTCTACCTACGGTAGCAGGAGTCCCCTAGTTCGGGCAGCTGGAAAGTGGTGTCGATTACTGGATCGTATGACATTGGTTGTCCGCAAAAACCTTCAGGTATTCACTGTCAACGTTAAAATGAAAGGTTGAAGTAGCTGGTAATCAAGAAATCTTCCAAGGCATTTAAAATTTTTAAAAAAATGTTTATTTTCTGAGCCAATCTTGGGTAACATAAA